>LUVW01000010.1:330102-386180 GCA_001661515.1 Capniomyces stellatus | reverse complement strand
AGGGGGGGGGGGGGGGGGGTTGGCGAGTTCGTGATATCAGTTAGGTTCAAACAAGCAGACTAAAATAAATCAAAAAGCTTGTTTTTTTTTTTGCTTTTTTTTATTGAAATAGTTGGGTTTTTTTTTTCGTTTCAAAGATTAAAGTCAAAATAAAATGTTGCTGATTACTCGTTTCAATTTATATTTTATTTTTCGTTAGAGATCTGTTTACTTTAATCGCGATGTTTGGATTAATAGCCGATTGTTGCCTAATCGTGTTTTTTTTTTTTTAATTCTCTTTTTCAGTATAATAGTAAAAAGGCTATGTATATATTTCCAATTACTAGCTTTTTTTTCTCAACCTTAATTGCATTATACTCGACAATATATATTGCAAACTTTTTTTATTTGCACAATTGTATTTAATTCTCAGTACTTTTTCAAAAATGTTCTACAAAATTCACTGACTTTCCTCTCAACTATGGCGGCGTTTTATATTACCTCGATTTAACTGCTTTTTTATTTAATTAAAATTTTTTCCAACTTTTTTCCCTTTTAATATTTACATTGTTGACCAACAATTTGAATTTTTAGTAAGTAATTTTGCTTGCTGTTGACCTATTTGTTACCTCTACTATTTGTTACCTCTACTATTTGTTACTTCTACTATTTGTTATCTCTACCCTGTGTTCTTACCATTTGTTCCTACTATTTGTTGCTCGCCATTTGCCATTTGTTACTCTGGAGAATATCTGGCAAATGCAATTACAGCTATTTCCACATGTTCCCCTCACTAACTAGCCCAAGGTTTCTTTTGGGAGATGCAACTACTTTCTACATTGAACTTGTCCATCCTTTGTTGTATCTAGTGTTTATTATTATACATTTACCAAACTTGCAACTCGACTGAACCGATTCTCTTTGCCAATACGCGTGCATCTACGTCAGTTTAAACCTTAATTTATATTTACTCTTTGGCCAATTATTGGCTGGTTCCGAAGGAATTCATAAGGACAATCGTTTTCTTTTAGAACTGTGGAAACATAGTTAGTTGGTTAAAAATAATAAAAAGACATTTCACAATTCTTTTACATTTTCTTCAAGACTTTCCCGCTCATTCTTCCTGATTATTTTTTGTATCACCTTTAGTTAATAGATCCAGTCTCTCTTTGCTGGTTTTTACTAAAAAAGTGTTATCAGATACAAAGCTGAAGTTGAACCCTTTTATTTTTTTTATTCAATGATTATGTTATAAAGTAGCTTTATTTGAATCATAGTTTTGGATGGTGTTGATTTACAGGTTCGGCGAAGTAATTTGTACCGTTCAATTGGTATTAGTGTTGTACTTTGTTGATGAGATTTTGGACGATACCAATAAACATTCGCTTTATTTCTTTAAATCAGTTGTAAAGTGCGAGGCTATTAAGTAAAAATTGCAGCCAATGATGTGTGTTTTTGTTAATTCTAATTGAATCGAAAAAAAAAAAATTGTAAAAAAAAAAAATTTTCTTTATTTTAAAAATAAATTTACCAAAGAAAAAAAAAAGTACTGATTTGAAAAATAAAGTAAGAGCCATTTTAAAAGTTGACTAGAGTATTATAGAGCCTGCTTTTTATGTCATTAAATCCAAGACTAAGAAACAGATCAGGGTAATAATAAAGTGAAACTACAAATAGAATATAAAAGAAAATGAGTGACGTAGAAGATTGGTCTGACGATTTAGCAAGCGATGAAGAAATCGAAATAAAGGATATAAGTGATGCAGAGGTAGAGCAAAATAATATTGATAGCGAGGATTATGACAGTGAGGAGGAAAGAGAAGCAGCGCTTGAATTAGCAGCATTAGAGTCCATTAAGGCGGATAAGGATCCAAAGAAAGCTGGTAAAAAGTATGCCTTCGAAAAGGAGGCAATTCTGACGCTTATAAAAGAATTGAGCCCCAGCAACCTGGAATGGATAGAAAGATGTTCAGTCACAAGCACAGTTCCAGTTGAAATCAAAGATGTTGAAAATGATCTTGAGCTTGAGCTTGCGATTTATCAGCAGGTTTTGGAGGCAGCTCAAATCGGAAAGAAAAATGTGTTGGCTGCCAAGGTGCCATTTAGCCGTCCAGACGATTTCTTTGCAGAAATGGTTAAATCAGACGAGCATATGGAAAAGATTAGGATCAAAATGCTTAATGAACACAAGTCTATTGAGAAGTCTGAGGATGCTAAGCGTCAACGTGAATTGCGCAAATTCGGAAAGAAGGTACAAAACGAAAAGATTAGAGAACGTCAAGACAAGAAGAAGGAGACTCTAGACAAGATCGAATCATTAAAAAGAAGTAAGCTTATTTGATATTTTAGAGCCGCAAACATGACAAGTTGTACATTTGAAGACTGATTTTATTGGGATTGTGTCGAATTTTACATCTATTGGTGGTGCATATTATATTTGCGTCAATCTAATTAGTACACCTAAACAAAAAAAGTAACCGTTTTTTTCTATTATGAAACCAACTTAAAATAGAACGCCGTGGAAATTCAAACGATGTTAATGACCCTAACGACGAGTTTGACATTGCTATTGGCGATGACTTCAAGGGCCAGAACGGAAAACCAAATAGCAAAACCACTGCTAAAGGCAAAGGAAAGCCGCTCCCAAATCCAAAGCGCCAGGCTAAAAACACACGGTATGGCTTTGGTGGTGTTAAAAAGGGAAAGAAGCGCAATAGCGCTGAAAGCACTAACGACTTGAGCGGTTTTGATTCAAAGAAAATGAAGTATGGCGGTGGTGGTGGCGGTGCTTCAGCCAAAGTAGGTTCCAAGAAGCCTAGGCTAGGGAAGTCACGCCGAATGAACAAAAAATAACTCCATGGCCCTTTGGTGGTTTACTAAAGCGTTTTTGATTATAATTAACTTTTGGGGTTTGTTTTTTAGAGTTTTATTCTGTTCAACTTTTTTTTTTTTTCTTTTTCAAGGATTAACATTTTATCTTGAGCTTATTAACAATACTTTGGATTGTTTTTTTTTAATTCAAATCGATTCAATACACTTTTTTTGTTTTCCTTTCTACTTTACACTATAAACAGTCATTGATCTACACTTGGCTTGTTATACTTTTATTTTCCTTTATTTCTATTTCTATTCTATATTTGATGTTGATTAAAGTAAAAAAATCAATAAAAATACCACTTTTTTTTTACCCTCGTCCCCCCCCCCCCAAAAAAAACACCGTTTAGAGGGTTGATCATGTCTATTACACTATAAAATTTAAAAATTAACTACTTTAAAATCAACTCATGTTTACGGAAGGAAACTATCTTGTCAATCACACATCCAGTGAATATTCATAGTGCACCCGCTTCTAGCTAGTGGAGTGGACAATGGTATATTCACTTGGGCGTTTCGGTGATAACATCCCTGCATCTGATTTTAAACGCCTTGATCATGTTGTTGCATATTTGATCAAAAAACAAATTGCTAAGGCGAGCATAGACGGCTGACGTAAACTCGAACTCAATTTCAAACTTAACTAAAGTAGAACCTGAGCCACCACGCTTTACAGTGTCTGTCAACGCATGCTGGCCTCGACCCATTATAACATTACTTACAACTCCCGGCATGCCATCTCCGCTAACCTCGGCTAGCACCTTTTGGCCTCTATTGTTTATACATGCTATTTTACCAGTATCAAGTGAACCAGATCCATTGGCTTTCTCAATTATCTTTCTCTCGATTGCAGCGTTTATCGGAAGCGTGGGCTTCCGTATATAGCCCCTGACACCACTTTCTTCACTAGAATCACACACTGCTTCTCTATTAATATGACCGACACTCGATTTCAGGTTGGAATCCTCAGCAATCTCGTTTTTCAACGAGGTAAATATACCGCTATCATCGATAGGAACAAACGTCCAAGAAGTGGACAATTTTTTGAATAGCCTAGAGTTTGTGGAAACTGCGGTGACATTGTAGAACTCTTCGGTGCTTACAATCGATGTGTACCTTTCGCTCAACCCTTTAAATCCGACCTGCAATTCAGCTTGAAATTCACCATAGTTTACCGATTCATCCAAACCACCCACTATCCGAAACGCGAGTATTTCAATTTTATCAATCGTCTAGTCAAGATTACCAACGGACAAATGACTCTAGCTAGCCACGACCGATATTTGTATCTACTAGCAAGGCATTCTCATAAGGTTATTGTCATATTTTTAAAGATATATCTACTTGCCTTTGGATATTTTTGAAATTGAGCTCCTATCCCTCCAGCGTTTTTTCGTTTCCTGAAAAACCGTTGAACCCACACACCAGGGGACAAAGCTGGTGTAATTGTCGACATCGGATATGACCTCATAAAGCTGTTTCTGATTGTAGCTATACAGATTTGCATTCAGTTTTTATCACTTGCTTTATTCCTTTCTATGCACTTTTTTACTATGCTTTAATTTTTTATTTGCCTATTTTTGTTTAATCCTGTTTACTTTATCCTACTAATACTTGAAAATATAATTTTACTTTAGTACAACTTGCTCCGAGTGTCGTTTTAATGTTGAGCTGTTTCGTGTACCAACACCAAAAATGGCACCATTCAAAGCCTTGGACACCCTAAATAGACTCATATCACATTAATATACTATTCTCCCTAAAACTTTGAGATAAAATCTGTTGAGCCTTATCAAATCCAATAGCCACAATTCAACACCTTCACGACTTTGGCAATCCAAGTCTATACTCACAAATATTACTCTTTGAGTTTGTGGATCCGATTTCGCTCTATGGATTGAAAAAAATAAAAAATTGTATATTTAAACTGCAGCCTTTAACTTTTTCTAGTAGTAACAGTTTTGCTAATTAAGCGAGCTTTTACTTTAACTGACTATTTTACCGAACTTTTTTTTTGATTGTTTTACCAGTTTATTTTTATTTGATTATTTTACAGCTTTGATTTTCAAAATCTTGATTGATCAAGTGTAAATACTGATAATTTTTTTATTGCTGGATTTGAATTGTTGTATTTTTTGGGCCTTAATTTTGTAAATTCACCCTGGGCCGAATATTTACTTCGTGCCTAGGTATTTGTTTAGTTGGTTAACAAAATCAAAAGTGGTTATTCTTATAAGCACGTGGTTGGTCTTCTGCAGTTCTTGAACCTTCTGAAAAATCTTGCCACTAGCAAAAGATATGGATGGTGACTGATTCAAAAAATGCAAAGCAAACGTGCTAATTGCAGCCCATCCAAGAGCATACTAGCGTAGATAAAATAGAAATAAAAATAAAAAGGGGGTGATGGTAGAGCAGATATGACTAACTGAATGTGTACCGTCGAATTCCAGTTATCGAATGGTCTAATAAACAATTACAAGTTTTACAAAGCGGCTTTATACCTGTTAATGTTAGGCAGGGGAACACATAGCCAATACCAAGTCAATAGCCATTAGAGCTGTAATAAACCAGAACATAGAATGGCGAGCTGACGTGAGTGTAGATATATAAACCCCATAATTTTACTTCAATATGACATTTATTATATTTTACTCTTATTTTATGTGATTTATTGACAACAGATTCGACACAACAAAACAAAACATACAATCTCAAGATTTGATACTGTAGTGGTAACAGTCATTGATAAAGCAAATAGCCAAATATTCCGATTCGGCTTTTTTGGCTGCAAATAAACCATGTATAAAGCTGCTCCCATCAACCAACAAGAAAGTAAAGATTTGTTTGGTCTTAAATCAAAATCATGACATGACGGCAAAGTCTAGATGTGGATGGCTTTAACTTGCTATCCCTTTCATAAAGCCATAATGATGGCAAATTATCAAGATTTAACAATCGAAATTTTGATTTTATTTTTCAACAACCCCGTTAGCAACAAATGAGATCATCATAACAAAAGCGATATCAACGTAAAATCTCATACAGTGAAATAAACTTATAGAAAGTTGAATTCAACCAGTGTTAATACAAAATTGAAAACACATGATTCATGCTGTTAAGCATAGCTAAGCTGGAAAGCAATTGTACGTTCAAAACATCTATACTTAGCATTATTTCCGGCCCTAAACTAAAGTACTTTACACAAAAAGAGAAATTATACGCAAGTTCTAATTGTAATAATCCAAGGATACGATTGTGTCTTTATACACTCGACAATACATCAACCACAATATGATTACATGGAAACATCACAATCAAACACCACAGTCAATTTTGAGCCTATTGTAGCTTTGTCAATATATATAGTGTGTATTATATACATATACTTATACATATATATATATATGTGTGTGTTTTTAAGAGCTTATAAAAAAGTTACTATACAAAAAAGATGGTGTCACAATTGATTGTTAACCCGATGCTTTTACTAGAAACAATTAAATCCTAAACATAAGAGATAAAAAAAAAGTTAAAGCTTAGCACTATAAATTCTATTTAAGCTAGCGTTCAAAGGTGTAAACATTGTACTCGATTAACCAAGAAAAGAAAGCCGATTGTGTTTGTCACAATATTGTATATGGTCTACCTTTAAAAAAAAAACAAGTAGGATCATAATGAGCACATTGTATCATCACAATCAACTAAGTACGATTGGGATTTGGTACTTGGAATCTACAATGACCAATAAAGTCCAACAATTGCCTCGCAAGAAAGAAAGAAAACACAGCAATTACCAACTCACTTTTATTGTGTTAAATTTGATCTAATAAATACAATGAAAATGTATTTGAAGCGTAACAATAAGAAATAGGGCAAATATAAAGTCATCCAACAATTATGCGATGAGTTTCATGGGTATATTCTTGAAACAATAATTTATCTCACTTTCACGGCATACCACGATAGGCCAGGTCAGGACTTTAGCGGACAGTAAACAATATATAGTCTTGCAAATTAGTATATTACATAGATTAAAGCTTGAAGCAACATTCCAGAATACCATTAAGCTTAAGAAACCATCAGTGATAACATTGTATGAAAAGTAGATGTATAAATAGAGTAGATGCACCACAATTAGAATAATTAATTTTCCTTTTATCAAAATTTATTTAATAATTAATTTATTTGGATAGGCATCAACACACCTAAATTAGTTTATACAAATTGACTAGCAGCCATTTACTTTGTCACAAGAGTTCAATAAGTAACATATATAGCTGACTTTGTTAACGAAAGCCAACTCCTATTATAAAAATCACACGTTTATTTTTAGCCTAACAAACATCAATAAGGAACAAGAAATACAGGCAGAATGAAAGCAAATACAGTTTATGTAGTATTCCAGCTCTTGGCGTTAGGAAGCCTAAATACCATCAGCGCATACCCCGCCAATGTCCACAGCACTACCATACCTAACCCTTTTTCAAAGAATAGAAGTGTGAACGAAAATAGAGGTTTGGGCGGTGATGGAAGAGAAATCACCATGTGTGCGTACAAAAAAGTGGTTGACAACGTCATTGTTACCGAAACCAATGCCTGCGGAATCAGCTATCCAAATGTTATTTATCACTCGGCATCTGTACAAACTAAAACAATACAAAGCACAGTCACATACCCAAACTTAAGTAGCAATACCCCACTCTATGTGCCAGACAATATGTGTGTATTTGCGTTCAGTGGAAGTTACTCTGTTAGGCCATGCACAATCACACAGACTGACGGGATTGAATTCAATATAATGGATCTTGTTGATATTGATAGTACCGCAACTACCGAAGATAGTACTGATGTTGTGGATAATACCACAACCATAAACGATAACACTGATTTACCATCAACCACCGAGAATATTGATGGCGGTGAGTCCCCAATCTCCGAGAACCTGAGTAGCTCTGAGCTTCAAATCCCCGGGGTTGATAATGGTGCAACTACAACCGTTGATGAAAATGGTGGTGAACCCACAACTACAGAATTTTGCAAGTTTGTATATAGCAGTACTACAAAGATTAGGCCATGCTCAGAAACTGAAGTCCACACAAGTACACATAAATCAACATTGACATTCACCACTACAAGATTTAACTTTGGGTCTGTTACACCAACATCATTTGATTACCAAAGTGATTATGATATCGTAACTAAAGTCTGATAACTGGGTAACCAAGTACGATTTAATGCTGACCCCTCAACTGGCACGCTTAATCGCTTAATTCTAAATATTATTTATAAATCTAAATAAATGTATGATGAGGTGGCCGTTTTACAAATAGCTAAAGCTAATTTATAACTTTTCAAGTTGCTTTTTTTTTTTGGAGATTTTCGTTTAATAAAATAATCTATAAAAAAAAAATACAGTAGCTTGATACAATTTAATATCTAGCACTTGTTGATGAATAACTAATCCACAAAAAATGACCGATGTATATATATATTTATATCACAATAAATATATATTCAGTAGGTATACATGTGTTTGCTTTATATTATTCAATGGTATGTAACTTTAATATCGGCAGTGTAGTGAATAGAACAACAATCTTCAAAGACTTATGTTTTGTTGTGTTGATTCTGTTGCCAATAAACCTCATAAATAAATCACATAGATAAATAGAATAAATGAATAGAATAAAAATGAAAAGTGAAAAGTGAAAACCAAGACTTATGTTTCCCTTAGTCCCCAGCTCTATAAATACATTATCATAAAGAATGGGAGAAATAGATAACAGGCTCCTATAAATAGCAAAAATAAACACCATGTATCGTTAAAACTACTCTAAATTGAGACGTAATGTTATTTTTCTTTGCTTTTTTATTAGATAGTCGAGATTTAATAGTTCTT
This sequence comes from Capniomyces stellatus, assembly GCA_001661515.1. NCBI lineage: Eukaryota > Fungi > Kickxellomycota > Harpellomycetes > Harpellales > Legeriomycetaceae > Capniomyces > Capniomyces stellatus. The sequence goes on along the minus strand of LUVW01000010.1, from coordinate 377,428 downwards.
GGCTTATTTTTGGTCATCAACCTCATGGAAATTAGCATTTTAGAGTATTAAATACGCGCTACAAATCAAAAGGACTGTACACAGGAGTTGCTGGATATAGGATCCATTAATATCGGGGCTGTGGTGCCGCTAACCATCAACTTGCACTAGAACTGATTGAATGGTGCTATTTTACCAAATAGCCTAGCGGTTTTATCTGGACAATGTATTGTTAACTTTTAAAAGTTAAATGGTGTAGTACTATCCGTATTGCTGCATATAGTTACGAATAAAGATGTAATCTGTAGTTTTGTTTTGGTTTACTGATGTTGCAAACGCAGATATAATATTATATAAATACTCGAGTGAAAATAACTAGCCTTACAATGCTAATCAAACCCTTATAGCCAAAAGAATCGTATTTTTATATCTGTCAACCACCTATATATATGTCTTGATTCCAAGTAAGCATTACATTTACAAATCATAACGTACTAAAAGCTGCAAAAAAAAAAAAGTAGACCAAGAAAGACTAAAGCTAAACAATCATCTCAAACCTTTTGTTTGTCTCCTTTTTTTTCTTTTTTAAGAGAAACAAAAAGTACAAAAAAGTGGAAATAATGAAGTTCTTTATTTTATCAACTGCGATATACTGTGCCACCAAGGTGTTTTCCCAGGGATCCAGCACAAATGACGACTGTTTTAAAGAAACGTGCAAAGGCAACAAAGACGATATAATGTGCTACGTTTCTTGCTATGGAGTAAACGCGCAGAATCGAGACCTGGTACAAATCGCCCAAAAATGCACCAGCTACTGCAACGGATTGCGTTTTGACGCCGAAAAACTTGGTGACTGTCTAACCAGATGCAACAAGTACTACAAGGAAAATATCAATCCCAGTGATTCTGAAGCGGAAAAGAGTCGGATGTATTCAAAAAACCCCTTTGATGTTTTCCAAAAAAGTGAAAACAACGACGGAAAGGAACTAGGTGCTAATAAAGATTCAGAAAACGGATTGGACAAGGGTGGTCAATCCAAAGTCAATGGATCAAGATCTCAAATCAAAGGCGGAAAATATAATAGTTCCAACTCTGAAAGTTCCAATAACACGGATAAAAACTATGTGGAGTCTAGTGGTCACATTAACAAATACGTTGGTGTTTTCGTCGAGTTTAGTCTTTTCAACAAACTACTTGCGCTAACCATTTACATTACGCTTTTAATGATCGATATTTAACAGTGAGTGTACTTTTAGATTTGGTAGTACAATAAATGAAAACTGACTACAAGATAAATCACAGAGTCAATCGCCGGTTTAGCTATAACAGTGAATGAAGGGAGATGATTTATTAAAGTGGTTTTTGGGGTTTTCTATTAGTCTTTGCTGCTTGTTTTAAAGTTTTAATGTTAGTATCTGCAAATTTGATCAATTTAAAAGTGATTTTCTGAAATCAATAAAAACATTTATAAGTCTGGCAATAGATACAGAGCATCAGGGTGGTTGGTTGGTGGTTGGTATTTGGTATCGTACGTGGTTAAGAGTACATTGGTATATTGGTTTAATTGATATACATATTAGTTTAAAACGAGTTTAATGCACAAACATTGTAATAAAAAGCTATTACAACCAAATATTATTAATAATAGTAAAGTAAAAAAATAAATTGCTACATATTTAATCTCGTGTTGATGACAGACTCCCATTCTTTTAGAATGTTTAAAGGGCCATTAAAAAACAAAATTGCATTTTGGTCAATAACCCTGAGCTGCCCATCATATATACAAGCTGGTGCAAAACGAGACTTTAGAAAGTACACACGTTCAACATGGTTTTGTTTAAACTCAAAGTTTGATGTGCACATTAACATATCGTTGAAAAGATACATTATAGTTTCCTTTTTAATAAACGTGGTTTTTGTGGTGTTACACAAGGTAACTTGGTTGTTTAGCTGAACAATACGGTGTAAATACATCAAGCCGCTTTTAATAAACATTCGGCAGGGCTTGAATTTCTCGGATGTAGGTATTAGATTTGAATTTTCAATTAAGGCGCTAAAATGCTGTATGTTTTCGTGCTTTCTTTTGTTCTCATTGATTTCGTGTGCTATGCACGAAACTTTGTTAAAGGACTCGCAAAGATCTTGGTAGTCGGGGTCATCAGGCTCAGTGTTTTTTAATATGCATTCCAGTAAGAGTTTGTATCTGGGAATCCTCTGGATAGGAACAATCAACAAGCTGTGTATGTTGAACAAAGAAGTAGATGCAGCATTGAGGCTGTTTGAGCCTCCAAGTTGGTTGGGCGGAAGTTTTCCTGTCAGCCCAGCATTGCTCTGGGTATTATAACCAATATTAGGACCTAGACTATTGGATTTAGACGGCTGGCCTCTAAGTCTTATGGTGGAAAATGAGTTTGCTTTGCTGAAGGAGTTGGTTTTATTCCACAGATAACTATATCTTTCAGTAGCTTCCTGGGACTTTTCAAAATTGTTTATATACTCTGTGTATAACTTTAGCATGGGCGCCAATCTCTTGAATATTTTGCCAACATTTTGGCCCGAAAACTCTATTACCTCGGATGAAAGCATGGGTAGGATGTGCTCATTGTGGAGTTGGTAGATCACTTTGATGTTTGAAAAAATAGAGTATATCTCCTGTCTTTTCAAAGTTTTTTTGCTATACATTGGATCGTGGTATTGCTAAGTAAAGTAAGCATGTTGTTGTGGTTTTAATTTATCAAACTATCTTTTATCAACAACAAAATCCCGCCTTATTTTTAGTTTATGTCTACCCTCCCCCCGCCCATTAGCTCTTTTCTTTTTTTTTAAAAAAAAAAAACTTTCAAATCGAGCAATAAAAAATATAAATCAATAATCATAAATAGATGATATCTTTACCTCTATCAAAGCCCTTAAGCTGTTCGTATACGTTATTTCAGTTTCCAAAAGCTCCTTAATAGCCTTTTCTCGTGTTTCAGGGTTTACTTTCAACTGTTTATGACTACTCATGTTTATAGTATAATCGTCTAAAGACTTTATAGTATCCACAACCTGAGTACACTTTAGCTCTGTGTCTTCACGGCTTTCCTCCTGCAAGTCCCATACATCTTTTAGATGCAATAAAATATGTTCCAACTTGGTTATTATTTTAGAGTCCCTTTTGCTGGCTCTAGTTGTGTTGCTGCACATTGCCTCCAACGTTTCTTCGGAATTGTACAAATCGCCACTTAAGACTGCATATCTCTTATTAATCTCATCAATCTCTGTATAGTCGCTGGAGCTGAGTGTCAAGTGCTTGGAATCTGTCTCTCCAACATGCATATACTCAACGCAATTATCATTAAATCTAAACTCGTTTGTGTCATTGTTAATGTGAACTATATCTCCCTTATCCCAAATAGCAGACACCCCATCTCTTCTGGTATTTAAACGTACACTCGATGTTGATTTTGGGTATTCTTTTTCCGTGAAAAGATTCTTGAACTTGTTCGAAAGTCTCCCAACCTTTGAAGTTGTGCTACCTATTAACAAATAAATATAACTTTTACATTACTAAATAGCCTTACCATTAAATCAATAAATTATTCAAGCCAGCTATCACAAAACAAACCTGAAGAATCTTTTTGGCTGTCAATAAATAATCATATATTTATCTGTGTGTGTATAAATAAACCACTAAATTGAACAAGAAGAAAAACACACACAAACATACTTTTTTTTCTAGCGGGGCTTTCTTCGAGAGCATCCAGTGGTCCTAGAGTCTTTTCTAGCTTTTTAAATACTTTTGTTTGTTCATACTCTGGGATGTCTTTTTTGCTTTGAAGGCTGTCTAGTATTGTTCCGCTAAAGTCAGCCATAAACCCATATCTTTTTTTGATTTTCCTATTGTGCTCCCCAGCTTCATTCGCTTTGCTGTAATTTTTACTCATGTTACTATATCCTCTAAACTCGTTGTTATCGTTGAGGTTTACTAGGGAATTGTAGTAACTCATCACGTTTAACGTTGTGTGTCTACTATTTTTAGTATTCATTTTTTTAGCACCTGGGATTGGGGTGCTGTTAACAATTCTTACTCTAAAGTCACTCAAAATAGCCGTGTTTCTTTCTGCTGTGTCCTCTTCTATTGGACTGGTCACCTGGTCATTACTCCGACTTGCAATCGACTCATTCGTATTCATGTAATCACCGCCATTCTTATACTCGTCCTCAACTTCACTATTGCCTTTACCATTGCATTCGTATTCATCCTTTCCATCTGCTTTGCTATTCTCATCTTCAGCCTCGCTGTTCTCGGTATCTATATAACTGCCCTTATTTTCCGAGCTCATACCCGTTACTATACTTGAGTCACTGGTTGGAACGGTGCTCTTGTAATATCCGTTTTCGTAGATCCTGTTTCCAAGTACGTTTACAGCAATCGGTAGATCATCGTTGTTTGAATAATCCACACTATGGCCGAGTGCCTCTTTTTTAAAATTCCTACACTCTCTTGATTCTAACACATTGTTGATTTCAGTGTCGCAGTAGGTATCAACCGTCTCAATGCTATATGTCTTTTCGCTATATTGGAACGAGTACGATCTTCTTTTATTTAAAATTGGCAACACCAAGTCCAAACTCGCATTATCAAAGGGATTGCTATCAACAATGAGCGTTTTTAGGTTTTTGTACAGCTCTCCCAAAAAAAGCGGGATTTCTGTTACTTTGTTGTTTTTGAAATTCATGTACTTCAAGTTTACCAAATTTCTGACTCCTTTATCTATCAAGAACAAAATCAGGACAACACAACACAATTTCAATGATTATTATTTCAGTTTTCAAAAATTTCCACGATAAGTGTGTAGCGTCAAGGAAAGGGTCATATGTGTGTTTGTGTGTGTGTGTGTTTATGTGTGTACGTTGAAAGCGCAGGAAGAAGAAAATAAATATGCATCAAATTGAATGTAGTTTTTTGTTGTATTATTGTTAATGCTGCCGAGCTTAATTACCTATTTCTGCTATATCGTTGTATGAAAAGTCAATATATTCCAAGCTTTTTATTTTCCCAATAACTTTTGGAAACTGTGAGAAACAATTGTTGTTGATGTTTAGCTTTTTCAAGTTTTCTAGCATCTTAAAGGCATCAGGTAGACACGTTAGGTTGTTGTACGAGAGATCCAGGGTTGAAAGCCTCAAACTATAGTTATCTATTATATTTGGCACCTGGACTAGGCTTTGAAAACTCATATCAATTGTCTCTGGATCATCTAAATAGTTATTTTGATGATGGTAGGCGGTTTTAGGTATTAAATACATTGAGCTCTTGATCGCAAAGAAATTGATGGTTTTTTTTATCAACTTACCACATGTATAGTTTAAATTGCTCTCGGTGCCTCTGCTGGGGTCCTTGTTCTCAGTGATACCAACGGCTTCGGCTTTATCCTGGCTTGTAAAGCACATTTTACTGCTTAGTAACTTACTAGACGCTTTCTGGTTTGTTGGTTCAGTTTATACAGTAGTCTACTGTTATTACTGCTTCTACTTATGACTATCTTTTTGGATGTAGTTTGGTGATACACTCTGTGGTTTGTTTGCTTCGGTGGTCTGGTTCTTTACTTTTCTCTCTATACCTCTACCTCTATCTCTCTTTCTCTCTATCTATATCTATATACCTATCAATATAACTCCGACAGGTGATATTTTTCGATCTTTGGTGTAGCTTGTAACAAATATTCAAAGATGCCTTAAAGCTAGAGTGATTGTTTTCTTGTGCTTTCTTTTCTTGTTCTTTGGTCTTATTAAAAATATGGCGCCTATCCTAACAATGGGCGAAAAGCATATATTAATACTGTTTTGAGAATTTCAAAGCCAAGATACATACACATTTATTCTAACTAAAGCAACAGAGTTATTGCCCTAATTTTGGTATTGATGTTTCGAGTATTACAAGCTTTTTAGAGCATTGGTTTTTTTATTTTTTTATTTTTTATTTTTCTTAAACAAGGACTCCTTTATATAAAATAACGCTATTGAGCTTTTTTTATCAATCGCCATTATTTCTGTTTTTGTTTTTACTATTTTTGTTTTTATTCAAGCCTATATTTTTTTTTCACTGTTGTAATTTAGGCTGCAGCAATCCAAAGTCCAAGTGCGATTTAATTATAGACTTACTCTATTTATTTATATGTCCAAGTAATACAAGTCCGCGTTTCAGGGCTTTGATCCTTCAGGCTTGGGCTACTCGCGCAACTGTCGCTTTTGTTACTAATACCAAGACCGCTCCTTATATTTGCGCTGATGTTGGTATTGGTATTGATGTTGGTGTTGGCGTTGATTTTGGTGTTAGTTTTGGTATTGGTTTAGGTGTTGGTGTTGGTATCGGTGTTGGTGTTAATAGATAGTCAACCTATTTTTAAACTTTTTCCTGTTCGATTTTACACATAAATGTTTACCAAAAGCCTGCTGCCATCATAGTCATTTGAGCAGATCAAAGTGACTCTAGTATTCAATTATTATTATTTTTGAAATTTATTTTTAGAAACCGAAATATTTAAAAACTTAAAGCCGTGTTCTGGGACTATTATGTAACTTATATACAATGTTCTAAATTCAATCTACGAAGATTATACAACAAGCGCCGCTTGTGCTTTGCATAACTCCTTTCTACCCGTTCACCTGCTTTACAAGTTAGGAACTCGATTTTATTTTTAATTTCAATTAGTAAAAGGGTTGGGGATACATCAAATAGCTGCAACTTGGTTTTGGTCTGTTTAAAGCCCCTCATGCCAATTGCACTTCCGCTTAGCAAATCCCTTTTATATTAATTAACGTAAACTTAATTGACCTACTAATTAATACGTCTTTCTTTAATTTTTTTAATTTAACCAAAAAAAATTACAACCCAATTAAGCACATAACACAACAGATTGGAAAACACCATCCTGTACCTCCTATTCAAGGGCTTCTTTATCAATTACCTGTTTTTACCTCTTTTAGTTGATGAAGCCTCCACTTATTGTCGCAGTTTTATAAATTTGTAGTCAAAATAGTTCTTTTCAAAAGCTTTTTTGCTTTGTTCAACAGTAAAAATAAAATTGCAAAAAATATAAATAAAAATAAATTCGCAATGAAAATAATCAATAAAAATAAATAGTAGTTAAAGCAAAACTTGCTTGATTTTGAACACTAAATACTATTCAAATTAGTTCAACGTTGCAAAGCTACTTCTAGCTGTGTAACATGGGTTTAAATTACAAAACAAAGGTTATATCCTATTCGTCTTAAACCCCAACTTGGGATTTGAATTCACGAAATGATTTTCTAGAGCTTTTTCAATTGGTTAATAAAAATGGAATTATCGAGACACCAATATAGCCTAATAAGGAGCTGGTGAATTTCATTTCACTCTTTCTAGCGCATTTTTAAAGAGAAGCTCTTTTTGATATATTTTGCTTTCTTTGCTGATTTATTGGTTTTTGATATTTTGGCTATTTGGCGAATTGGCTTAATCACGGCAATACAGCAATAATTTGGTTAGTTGGCTTTAACTTTGAACTTATGAAGCCAAACTGCCTCATTAAACCAACTAGAATTGGATGGGAGCGGAAATGTGTTTGGGATTTGCCATTTGAAAGTTAAATTTGAAAGACTTGGATTTGGAAAGTCTGTAGCTGAAAATTAGTCAAGTTGGATTACAAAGAAACAACTTTAGCTTATTCCATTTACAGCATCATCCATCATTACTCATTTGACGATTTGCCAATACCAATAGCTCACCTGGGTTGTTTGAAAATATTTGGATAAAATGGCCTTTTGACCCAACTTTACTATAAAATAAATACGAGTAACACAAATATACCAGTAATCGTCTCAAAACAAGGCAATTGTGTTTTTGTTTTTGTTTTGCCAATCACTACAGCGTACAAGTAAAAGATACTGACATAACCCGCACATTTGAAGTTAATAAATTTGATAAAGGTGAGCTGGTGAAACTACTAGCTACCATCACAACTGACTGCGTATCTAATACCTAGTATGATTTACAAATATTATGACCATGCCTATTTAACATGTACGCATCACAATGTAACACTGAATAATCTATGTTTTCTCTTTTATTATTTAAATCATAGTACGCACTTTCTGTGTCAACTCATTAACCTGTTAATAAAAAAAACAAAGTAGGATAGAAAGACTCTTGTAAAGAAGCCGTGCTCTGTTTTGGGATACTACATCAAAAAGACTAGTTGCACCAAAAGACGATTGCCGTAGACAAGCTTGATATTCAACTGGTTGTAACACTTTTTAATGAACTGTAAGTGTTGCAGGCACAGTATCTAAACGTTCTTTTTTAGATGACTTGGCGTTCTAGATAAACTAACTCAAAAAGGGTTTTAGAGTGATCTAATCAGAATTTATTAGTGGTCTAGGCTATGCAGAACAAATAGCTGAATGGTGTTTAATACAGTTTATTGGTTAAGCATGTTTACCCAAGGGAAGAAAAAAAAAACTATAACGGAGACAAAACATCCCTAAAAGAGTATGTCGGAAAGTAGAGGGAACATTTATTTGTTAGTATTTCGAACAAATCATTCTGTGAGAATGGGAAGTCAAAAGCACAAAACATTAAAGTAAGCCCAAGAGAAAATATATCACATGGTCGCTGACTAGTGTAGTTCTACTAAATATTAGAAGTGAGGGGTGGGAGTGGGTGGGGGGGGGGTCTTATAAGGCAAAATGTTGAATTCTAGGCTGGAGATTCGCTTGGGATGTTTAATGATGTTGCTGAATATGTATAAAATAAGGGTTGAGTTGCGGAAGGTATATATGAAATAAATTGTCGCTACGAATGTGTGTAAGTGGACGTAAAGTCCATCTCTGATAAATGTAGTAGCCGTACTAGATGGTTCAATCATGGGGTTAAAGGCAGAGAAGTTAGACAGTTAAAAAGCAAAACAGTATGCTGTGTAAAATTAAATGGAAAAAAATAATAGAAATGTGGCTATTATTAGCCTTCTTGGCTCAGTTGGCAGAGCGTCTGCCTAGTAAGCAGAAGGTCATCGGTTCAATTCCGATAGAAGGCAACAAAATCTGGCGTTTTATTTTTTTATGAAAATTATAGCTATTAAAGTTGGGAATGTATATTGAAAAAAGTAATTTTAGTGGTCAGAACATGTGGTAACAATCTCTAACCTTTCTTAAGCCTAAAAGTGAGACGAAATAATGCGAAACAGAAACAGTTTAATAGAAAAGCAAAACTAAGTTAGCTAGCCAATACTGGAATTAAGAGTAATTCAGTCCTGCCATCATAAAGCTAAATAATAGCAAAGTAAACCCCGTTTAGTTTGGTTTACACTTGAAAATCTAATTAACAAAAAAACAAAGAACATAATAAAACAATAGCAATAAAAAAGGCAACAGACAAAACAAGAAAGAGTAATAGTAATAAAAAGTCGAACCTAAGAAAAATAGTGAGCAAAGCGTAAAGTCAAGAAAAGTAAAGTAAACACGGAAGGAAGATGTCTGGGCGAAATGCGCTGCTTGAACAGATTCAGGCAGGTAAAAAGCTAAAAAAAGCGGAGACAAATGACAGATCAAAGCCGATAATTGGTAAGTGGATAAAACATGTCTATCATTTTAGTAAAATGATAGCAAAAAAAAAGCAGTCCAAATGGTTATTTCAATAAATAAAAAAAACAGTCCAAATGGCAAGAATGGCTAGAAAAGTAAATGAAAAAAAATAATAGTAATACAAGAATTTGGATAAATCAATAGCAGGGAAAGTAGCTTCAGATAGTGGAGGAGGAGGAGGAGGAGGTTCGACAAGAATGAGCACAGGTGGGGGAGGAGGAGGTACACAGCCTCCAGGAAATAACAATCCAGGGGTGGCGGTAGGAATCGGAAATATATTTGCAGGAGGGATGCCTAAATTGAGAAGTCGGCAAGGTAGGATTAAAAGTCGATATGGATAGTTTGATATTTTAAAGATAAAACAAAGCGGGGGCAGATTGATTTACAAAGCTTAATCAAAGAAATGATATTATATGACTTGAATTGAATTGGATGAATAGCTGTCTTCTTATTTTTGTTTGGAAGGTGAAATTGTTAGATAATTGGTGGTAAGGATAGTTCGTGTTTCTAATCACAGTTCTGCATTATTTTTCTAATGTAAAATTCAATGATAGCACCATCGAATGTACCAGCGCCACCAGCAGCACAAAGCGAGGCAGAGAACTCTTCACCGAGCTGGAAAACTTCATTTGGAGTAAACAAGTTGAAATCAGCACCACAGCAACCACCGCCACCACCACCACCACCACCACCGCAGACACAAACACCAATGTCGGTGAATAAACCAATAGGCCAAAGCTCACTTCGATCATCAAACGAAGCCAACGAGCGCAGGCCAAGCAACAATATAACAAACATGTTTAAGGCACCGACCGCACCACCACCACCACCGCCACCATCAGCACAAATACCAAGTATTCCAAACCAAATGTCCAGATTCGCGAGTGGGAGCGACATGAATAGCAACAACCCCAATGCCAATAGTGGCGGGGCTGGAACAATAGGGAAGAGACGGGCACCACCACCACCACCACCAACAAAGGCGAAGCCGACGATAGCAACAAAGCCAACTCGGTTTTCGGCATCAGGGGCATTAACTCCATCGCCACTGGTAGCACAAGCATCACCACTGTCGCGTGGAAGTATGGGTAATATTGGGATGATGAGGGGCCAGAACATTCCTCCTTTGCCAAGCCAAGGACTACCACCACCACCGCCACCACCACCACCACCACCACCTCCTCCTTCTACACAACAACAGTTCCAGCAGCAAAAATCAAATTTGATGGCTTATCAGGTTGGGGCAAGATATAATGAAAATGGCAGGAATGGGGAAGGTAATGAGCTGGTGGAAATGCGGTGGACTTTCCACAGTGTTCAGGAGTTTCCTGGGGTGCCAGCAAGGGGTCAGTTGAAGATTGGAGGGCATATCTATCCCAGTGGAAATAGCAAGGGTTCAAGGATCCCACTGAGTTTGTAGTTTATTTAATATATATATATATATATATAAATATAAATATATCAATCCCCCCTCCTTGATTCTGGTTCTTCTCGTTCATACATTAACCATTTATTTATTTTGATCACTTTTCTTTTTATATATTTCCTACTTTCTTTCTTCCCACATTTGGCGTGCTAATTTTACTTTTAAATGCTGTTTGATTTATTTAATGTAAATAGATACAGTTCTTGTATGGTAACTGTTGTGGTAATTAAGTGTATTTGCAAGATGAAGAGTAAAGGAAATAAAATAGCAAGATTAAGCAAAGCAGGATAAGAATTGCAAAGACAAATAAGGACAAAAAAGTAAAAACTGCAAATAGTAAGAAAAAAGTTAAACTACGCTTTCAATCACTTCAACCCATTCTTGTTTGAAGATAAATACGACGAACCGCTTACAAACGACTGGTGCTTTTCAGTAACATGCTGAGGAAACTCAAACCATGGTAACCAATGACGAATGGTACTGTACAGCTCTTTCAGGTTGATCGGCTTCAGCAGCACACCATCAAAACCGAGCAGACTCTTATCTATACTGGTAGAAACAAATCTGTCTCGGACGGTTGTGTCCGCAGTCAAAGCCAAGATTATCACCTTGTTAAGCCCATCCAACTCAAACTCATCTCCACCCAAGTCAGAGCCTGCCTTTGCCCTTGTTTTTGGGTTTGGATTTGCTTTTGAGTTTGAGCTTGAATTTGGCAGTGCCATTGTGTTTGAGTTGCCTATTCTGATGCTCTGGTGCTGTGTTGCCAGGTTTGCCGAGTCGGTTAGAGGTGAAAACGACGCCCCCATTTTGACGTCCATACCCCTGCTGCGTCCTGCAAACTCACTCATTCCGTCTTCCTTACCACTCGAAGAAAGCAAGGACCGCGTGTGCCTCTGGTTAATGTCCTGTGTGTTGAAACTATCCTGCAGTGTCTTTCCATCCAGACTTACAAACGATCCTCCTCCACCAACCCCAGCGCCTCCGCCTGCTTCGTACTGTTTTGTGCTGAACCCAGATTTAAACCTGCTTTTTGAACCCTCATTACCAATTTCGTATATTGCTGCAAACACATCATTGCCACCCATATTTGCACCGGACTTGGTACCCAAACCATCGTTGTTTTCGCGGTTTGCCTGGTTTTGCCTGGCTTTTTCGTCCAGCAATTCTCCACGCTTAATAGCAAAGTGCTTTCTCTCGTGCTCCCTAATGTACTTTGTTGCTTGGTATCCATCAACCAACGGCATCTGGATGTCCATAAACACCAAGTCGTACTTTCCTACTTGGAACTGGTTGCAAGCACCTACGCCATCTGACGCCGGGTCCGTGTTTGTGATCCCCACCTTCTTGAGCTGGGCTATCAACAACGACCGGTTAACTGGATTGTCATCAGCAACCAATATTCTTGGCTGCTTCTTCACCACCAGCACCTTCGCCTCTACTCTCAAAGACCTCATCGAGCTTTCCAGATCCTTTTGCGACAAAGCGGCTGCATCCTTCGATACGGGTACTGATATATTCCTTTGTACATTGTGCTTACCACCACCACCACCACTACTACTATTTGCTCTATTGATATTTTTGTTGGTGTTTCTGTAGCGGTTTTCCTGATCACCCGTTATATCCAGTATATTTCGACTGTGGCCAATTCCCAGACTACCAGTAATCCTAGATCCACTACTCGTTCCTGGATTATTGCTACTTTGAGTCAATTCGTGGCTTGGGGGCACCATATTGGGCCTCCACGTATTTGTACTTGGACTGAGACTATCCAACTGTTTGGGTATATGGGTGAATATAATATTTCTGTTTGCAGCTCTGACATTAGACTCTGGCTCGCCAACAGTAGCTGAGCCTGGGACAGAAGTTGGTGTTATTTCCAACCCTGACTCGGAAACAACCCCGGCGCCTAACCTTTGGCTAGCATTTGTATTTTTTCGGGACATTTCAGTTATACTAGGCATAAATCCTTTGCGTTGGCTAAAGTCGTTTTGGGATTTAAGAAAATCAAACTGGTTCTGGCCTGATTTGATCATGTTGTGCTCGTTTATCGACAAATTAATCGAATTGGTGTTTCCAGCACTCCTGCTGCTGCCGCCGCTGCTTCTGTTAGAATCATCATTACTAATACCATATACATTGTTACTAATACCATCGTGTTTGTTTTTGCTAGAATTGTTGATATTTCTGTCACTGCTGGTATTTCCGACGCGGTTCTGATCAAACTTCACCAAGTTTGCGTAATGTATATTGCTAATTCCGCCCAGGCTCATGCTGCCACTACTACCATTGTTTTCGCCAATACCGCCACCCATGGCTTCGGCTGATCGCGCACTTGCCTTTGAACCAGACCCTGTTTTTAAAACGAGGTTTGGTTCAAAGTTCATGTGTGGAACAGATTTCGGGTTGGTGCTAGAATCAGGTTCAGTGCCGGTATTAGCCCGCAACGCTGGCCCTGGCTCTGGTAACACGTTTGGGATTTGCAATGAACGCGGGCCCAAAGCTTGGCTGAAGTTTTTGCTACTATTCTTACTTTTATTTGGATCCGAGTCTGGGTTAGCAAGTTCACTATTATATATTGCTGATTTTGAACTCATGTCATACCGATATGCCTCGTCCACCTCCAAACCAAAGCCAGTCTCACCGCTTATGTTTGAGTTTAGGTTTCTATTGATCCTTGAGTTTGGATCTTTTGCTGCGTTAAGGCTTAAAGCTTCTCTCAACCTTCCATCTGGATCAACACTTTCAGCTAAATCCACATCTGAACCTAATTCCGCTCTTAAATCCAACCCCAGGTCGGAGCTAATATTCATAATCAAATCACTTAAATCTTTGCTATCACTTTGATCCAAAATACCCTTTACATCAGAGCTCTCTACTAGGTCCAAATTTAGATTTGTTTTCGAATTGCTTGCGCTGATGTGCGTATTGGAGTTGGTGTTGGAATTAGAGCCCTTGCCTTTTGTGCTGGACTCGGCTACCTGGTTCAAATACGCTGTTTGTTCATACTGGTCAATCTTATACCTTATTTCGTGAGCCAGCCTTGCTGATATCGACGATGTTGACTCTGACACTTGCTTCAAAGCCAGCGATAAATTGTGCGAGTCCAATGACCCTCCATTGTGACTGTTGCTATTCCCATGTTCTCCAAAACCGCTGCCAATCACACTGCCAAAAAACCTTATATCGTCCAAATTCAAGGATTGCGGGTTCCTCGTAACCCCTGCTGGCTGAATTACTCCACCAGCATTGCCATATTGTTGGTCCCCATACTTTATAACCCTCAAGTTCGAGATGCTCTTTGGTATACCTTGTGCATTCATACTCGCACTTGTGTTTATGCTATGACCATCGCCGCTCCTCAGCAAGTATCCTCCTTCTCCTTTCTTGGCACTACTTTCGTTCGTCTTACTATCACTCAAAGCTTGAACCGTTCTACCGCCCAAGTCATAGCCTAGTTTTGAGTCTGGCTCGATACCTTTAGTTATTTCAGCATATATATTTGTATCCGTGCCCATGTCCGTGCCCATTTCCGTGCCCGTGCTCGCTTTTATTCCCAATTCCAAATCAACTCGAGTATCCGTGCTTTGGCCTATTTCTGCGTTTTTATCTGCCGACACGGCATTTTCAACTTCAGAGCCTAAATCCCTGCTGTTGAACTCCTTGATGTTATACGCCAAGTTAAACGCGCTTTGGTCCTTGCCAACACGCAAACTGTTCGTTGGTTTTGGCATGTTGATAAACTCATTTAATAGCCTGCCCTGTTCCTCTGTCAACATCGAAGCCTCCGCTGGCACAGCGCCACCTATATACCTTTTGTTGCTATCATCGCTGGATTCTTGAGCCTCCATCATTTTTTTCCTAGCTAGCAGCCTATTCCGTAAAAGCGGAACCTTCAAATTCTCCAGTCCTAGACCAACTTTTCTGCCATCCACAGCTTGTCCACCCGCGCCATCACTACCCTCCACCTCTGTCGACGTAGCTTTGGTTCTGGCTGATGACGACAATATGTTTCTTGTACTGTACTTGCCTATATCTTTGGTACCCATAGCCAGTAGGTTTGCTCTCCGCTGGTCGCCTTCAGGGTTCTCACCCCCATGATTATGTTCACCTTGTTCTTTATGTTTGTTTTTACTCTTGCCTTTAGCCAAGCTACTCCCACCAGAACCCTTACTGTTGCTAGTATTGCTGCTGTTGCTGCTGCTAATCGAAGTGCGGTAAACATTCAAACTTGTATTTATATTGTTTTGAAGAAGCTGTTTGGAAACAAAGCTCTGTGTCATTGTCAAGCCATACTCGTTTGCCGCTCTATAGCTGCTTGAGACATGAGTGTCATTGGTGTTACTAATGTTTGTGTGCTTAAGCAAACCGGCCAACATTTGACTCTTTGAATGTATTAAATCGTTTTGCCCGCTTAGTACGCTGTATACCGATCTACCATCACTAGAACTAATCTTCTTCAAGTCTTTTGACTTTCTAATGTCGCTTACTATCCTCTCAAACCTGTCGATTTTGCTGATTTCATTAAACTTGCCTGGCCTCAACCCATACTTAGCTCCCTCAACACCACCACTACTGCTGGTACCGCTGCTGCTGATGCTGTTTTCACCAAAACCAACAACCTTATACTCAGTCCTAGTATTAAAGGCGCGATATGAGCTAGGAATAGCGTTGGCCCCTCCATCATTGTTTCTATTTCTATCCTCTCCAAATGACTTAATCTTACTTTCCTGGCTTCTCTCGTTAAAATTCAAATGAGTTGCTCTGCTCGCTGACTCTGTCTCTCTATCCAACTTGACAATTTTCTCTGACTTTGATAAAGCTGACTCTGGGTGTGATTTATACGAAGACTTGCTTAAAGACGTAAATGACATCGCATCGTAAGTGTCCGTTTCGTAGCTTTGGTCTATTCCCAGTCCACTTGGCTTGTGCGAAAAGTAGCTGTACAGATTCGACACGTCATCCAAGTATGATGATATTGATAGCATGAGCCAGTTGGTTTTTTTACGTGTTTTTGTCGACCTCTCCGCATCATCACCATCCCCAGCACCGCTTCCGCTTCCATCACTTCTATCTCCACTATATTTGCTTCCATCACCTCCAAAATACTCCATACTCTGCTCTCGCCCTCCCAGCCTCTGCTTTCCTTTCTTTGATTCAACATTCGCCCCAATCTCCATCAGCTTTTCGCCACGACGAGCCTTTGCTTTCTCAGAAATAGCCGATTGGTCAGAACCACTCGCACTTACCAATCGACCTTTGCCTTTTCCTACATCCACTTTTCCTACATCCACTTTTCCATCTATTTTTGTTTGTACTTGCGCATTTTCTTGCATTAGCGCTAGTGCTTCTACTCCCAGATCCACGCCCGTTGTTGTATCAGCATTGTTTACCATCTCATCACCTATTATGCTTATTTTGGTACCCTTTTCGCTGCCTTTTTTTGCCTTTGAACTCTTTCTACCTGTCGCCCTGGTATTCTTTGCCCAATTGAACTTACAAACCGCGTGCCTCGTATTTCCAGCCAGCTTGTTGTCCGGGACCTTTTCTGCGTCTAATTTGCTTCCATCCAAACTTCCAGCACCAATCTTGCTACCAACAACCAATCCCTCCTTGCCACCAACACCGCTACTACTGGCGTCTCCGCCTTTAAAACTGCGAATATACACACTGTAGTTGTTTCCTATAATAGACAGCAGCTTTTTTCTCTTCGCCGACAGACTATTCTTGATTTTGACCATTTCCTCATCGACGGACTTTCCATCAATCAGTTTTAAACCCAGCTGCGAATATGTGCTGGCTCCTTGCCCATCGCCTCTACCACGTGTCACTGATAAGCCCGAGTTTTCAAAGTGCAATTGGTTGCTAGCTGATCCATCTTGGTAATCTCTGTCTCCAAATCTAATAATTGAATCGTCGCTTCTCCGACTTTGGCTCTGAGACTGTTTATTATTTGCCGCTTCTTCCAGCTTCATCTTCAACTTCTTTTTCTTGAACTCCTCCATCACCTTCCTTATGTCTATTGCCCCCTTTTTAACTTCCATGGGTTTATCGCTTCTTGATTTGCCATCAATTATTCTGCGGCTTTCATCCATGTACTCGGCTAATCTTGCTCGAACAGGCAAACCAAAATCCTTTCCCGGCCCATGATCCAACTCTCCAACTCTTGAACCCAATAATCCCACATCTCTGTTCACAAGTTCAATTTCTCTATCCACACTACGCCTGGCCATCCTACCTTTACTCGACAAACTCCTTGACATGGTCCTTGTTACCGGTTGTAATTTGCCTATTTCTCTCGCAGAATACCTGCTGTATTCATGTTGGTTGTTTTTTTTGGCTTTGTTCCGGATATCCAACGCACATTCCGATATGGATTTTCTTAACGGACTTCCACTAGTAGCCCCCATCCATCCCTTCAACTTGGCGTTCCCACTGCTATCCCAGTAATACACCCCGTTGCTCTGGCCCCCCAACAATTCGTGGGCATGCCCGCCTTCCATGTTCTTAAAGTTTAATCTACCTCCCTTTGCACCATTCAGAGAATGTGAATCCTCATCATCACTAAAGTAAAACCTACACTGGCCCAAATTGATCTCGTTGCTTGCTACTACACTATCGCCCCCAGACAACTCATTTTCTCCTACCCCATCTATACTCTCGTTCCCAGTATAGAACCGAACGTTGTGACTGCCAATACCCATCGAGTTGCTCATACCCAGCTCGCCAATTGTGGCTTTGGTGCTGCTGATGATGTTATCGTGAGCTGCTGTATTTCCTCCTCTTTCAACAGTATGGATTGCTTTGTCAGTCTCACTGGCACACTCACTATTCAATCCTATTACGGGATTCCCAACGGTCCTGGCGCGGTTTTCGCCTTCATTTTCATACTCATAGCTATAGTGCACATTTCCCCTAGCTTTTTCGTCAATTTCCAAATCCCGTCTTGCTGATTGCTGCCAGCACTCCAAGCATTTGCCACTAGCCACAACCCCCAGATTCGGCACCACCGCAGTTATCATATCGGTTATCATTGGCTCAGTTGCGGGCTTTCTACACAATATAACTTTGTAATACCGCTCCAACAATGATGGTATCTGCGAGTTATTGAACTGCCTATTGTTATAGAATATCAACAGTATTCCTCTGGGACTTTGTTGGACCTGTGGAGTCGCTAGCTGCCCATTTGCGTCCTTTTCCACGCCCATCTCTTGCGCTTTTGTCTTTCCTCTTTGCCAACCCAATCCCACTTCTTGTTTGCTCCTGCCTTCTACCGGCTCGTACATTGCTTCATCCACCACTCGTAAGCTGCCACCACTACTACCACTACTATAACCGTGCCTCCTCCTTTCTGTGTTCTTCCTTCCCACCTCTGCTCGGCTATCAATTGGATACATGGTTTTGTCTCCGTGCATTTTAGCCTGGTAACTACTTGGCTTCATGTTATTTATCCCAAACTCATGTCTGTCTAATGCATTGGCTTTGCCGCTTACTGTTGCTCTGTTTATACATGTGTTGGGTTGCTGATTTGAACCCTTCAAGCAATCCGGCTTTATAATGTGCTCAGCAGATTCAATCAACCACCTAGCTATGTCCTCCAGTCCTCTAATCACCTGCGAGTCCTGATTTCTAGGTGCCAGCTTGTTGCTCAGTTGGTTGCCCAGATTTGCCTCATAGCTAAGTGTACCATGGATATTATCCATTTTTTCCCACACCACTTTGCCTTTGATGTTGGTCATATCAACTATAAACATCGGCAGCTCTGTTTTGCCTCGAGCTACTGAGCTTGGTGCCGATATTACCATTCTTTCCTCAACCACCCCACCATACATCCTATATATGTCTGTCGCTGCACCACCGTCACCTTCTAAACCAGATCCAATCATCATTCCCGCCCTCATATCCATGCCTACGCCCATCCCGAGTTCTATAGCTGATCCTGCAACTGATCCCCTTATATATCCGTATCCTAAATCCATCGCCTCATCCTCATAACTCGCTTGTCTTTTTACCTCAATTGTCTGTATTCTGTTAGAGTGCCAACTGTTTTTGCAAATCCCACTCATAAACCTTGAAAATCTCTGCGATGCTCCAACAATAACGTAGTTCATATTTGCTAACCACTCTCCTGCCGACATCTCCCCAAAAACCTCCGGCGAATATAGCAGCTCTCTCAGTGCACTTTCTTCGTCAGCCCCCCAACTATTTTTTGCTAGCTTCGTCAACCTTGACACCTGGCTTCTATCCCTAATAAACTCAACTCCGTGGTTCGAAGTTTCGTCGTTTAAAATCACTTCGTCCAGGTAGCTTTTTGAGTTGAACAAAACACCTTTCCTATTCCTATTCAGTTTTGAAATATTCGCAAAGCTACTCCTCGTATTCAGCCCATTATTAAACTTGGTTACTGGTACCGCAACGCTATCCACCACATCAAACTTTTCACTCTGCTCATTCACTCCCGCTTTGGGCTCCTCAACCTCTCTATACAGCTCTGGCTGTCTTAGCAATGGCAACCGCACCCCAAATATCGACCCAACATTGGGCGTTGACTTTACCCAAACCCGACCCCCCATCATCTCTGCCAACGATTTTACCAGGTACAGCCCCAGCCCAGTACCCAACTTTGCCCGCGGATTTCCCTGCCCCCCAACTTGAACAAATTCTCGAAATAGCAACGAATGAAGCTCCACTGGAATCCCACACCCTGTATCCTCCACTCGGATCTCAACCGTCGTTTTAAACACCGACGAACTTGTGTTTCTCACAACTATTTTTACCTCACCGCCCGGCTTCGTAAACTTTATTGCATTTGAAAGCAAATTCAATATTATCTGCCTAATCCTTCCCGAGTCCCCTACATAAAACTTTGGCACCGATCTTGGGTAGTCTACCAGCAATTCCAGCTTGCTCTCTATCGTCGAATTTACCATAATCTGTGCTATGCTAAGCACCAGCCCATGCAAATCAAATCCGCTCAGCTGAACCTCCATTTTCTTTGCACCCAACTTGCTTACGTCTAATATCGTATTTAGTAAATCAAACAAATGCACACTTGCATTGTTTATATGCCCCATAGTAGCCCGGGTCTCTTCATCTAAATCCTCATCCTCCATCATCAGCTCATTCCACCCAATAATCGCACTTATCGGTGTTCGCAACTCGTGCGAAAGCTGTGACACCAGTTGGATCTGCTTTCGGCTCAGATTTATCGCAAAAGATGATAGCTTACATGCCGCATTAATCAAAATTGCCACCATCTTTGATGATATCAATCCCACCACAAACAGCATCGAAGACAACAGCATCGTTTGATACACCAGTTGGTCCGCATTAACTATCTTTCCAGCCCCTGTTTCTCCCTTATTGGTCGCCATACGTTCACCATCAGCATCCATTGACCTGAAATTAATAAAACATGTTTCTTCGTCCTTCCTATCCCCTCTTATCCGCAACATATCATCTGTCTCGACATTAACCAACGCATTATCGTCTACCCCTTTGCAAATATCCTCCTCTTCCAACAGCATCCCAAAACTCTTGCTTTTGCAAATCTCAGCATCGTCTAAACCCAGACACTCTGCCACCAGAGAATTCGTGTTTCTTAATGTATACTGCATCCCTGTTGGGTACACTTTAGGCAACGCTGTGGTTGGCACAATACTAAAATGACCCAATATGGTCGACTCTTCTTTATACAGCACCATGCCGGGCGCAATAAAAAAAAATGCTCCCCAAAACAACAAATACAAAATCAGTACATAGTACATTGATATATGACCCACGCTAAGCCCCAATATAAGCATCAAATACACTGCTGAGATCGGTGTCCATAGCTGCGACCAACCACTTATTATCACATCCAACACCACTAATAACATCATTCCTGATATTCCAAACGTGATGGCAGATTTCAAGCTCTTTGATCTATTCGAAAGCAGTATCGCTATAAACACCAGCAACGCTGTTATCAGAGATCTACTCATCCACAGAACGCCCATAACTTTGATCACCATTTCTCTAGTCGTACTCTTCAACTCATAACCACTCCGCCACCCAAAAAAAAGATACATCAGCTTATCATTCATATCCTGTATGTACTCCATGTGTCTTATGATCTCCTCTCTAGGACTACCAAAATCGTTGATCCCTTCGATTTTTAGCAGCAACATAGTCTTCCATGCTATCCAGAAACAAAAGAAGACATAACACCCACTCTTCAACACCACCTTTACAAAAAAGGCATTTAGATACTCTACATCCGTTTGCTCAGGCATTGGTATAATGTAATCAAGTACCACCTCTGAAGACTTCAGTATATACTCAAAAAGCGTTTTAAGCAGGTCCAGCTTTCCTTTTTTTGTTGTTACCGCCTCGCCGACACTCCACATTTTCCGTTGCCTCGTCCTGTATTCCTCATTCTTTTCTTCTGCGTTACTCACACTTTTATAGCTCTTTAATTTCGTTGACTTTAGATCTGTAAAATCTTCAAGAATATCCGTTTCAATAATCTCTTTAATATCCCAATTGTCGTCTTCCATTTTTAAATATTTTATCTTACTTCCCCCCCCTCCCTTATTGTTTTTTGCTGTTGCTTCTGCCTTTGAACCCGCTTTATATCTGTTCTTGTTTCTGTATCTGTATCTGTATCTACTTTATATCTGCTTCTGTATATGCTTCTGTATCTGAGTCTGTATATATATCTCTATATATGTCTATATAACTTTATATGTCTATCTAACTGCTTCTGCTTCTGCTTTTGTTGTTATTACTAATTTGATTTTGCTTGTTTCTATTTATGTTATATCCTAGTATTTCAGAATTCTATTCTGCGCTTTATTATTCACCAAGATTTTGCCACTTTCTTCTCTTTTGTCAGCCTATACTAGTTCTTTTTTTTAAATCTTGTTCCTTGAAACAAGAATCAAAACCAATGAATCCTACTCGATCGTATATAAAACGTTCTTTTAAATATTGGATCACTCCTGTACCCTGTACTTTGTTTGTGTTATCAGTCTACTATCTCGCGTTTACGAATTCTTGACCTTAATTCTAATTAGCTTTTAAACCATTGATATAAAATATCTACAATTGAAATGTTTGTGTTTCTTTATAAAAATAAAGGGTTTTAAATAATTCTTTGGGCTTTAACTTATAAACTATAATAACGTACCATCGCTTATAACTTCTAATTAATTTCTACATTAATTTCAAAAGCTTTTAATTGAATTATCGGAACATCTTGCTGATTCAAATGATTTATTTTCAGTATTATCAATCAGAAGCAAGGACAAATCGATAAAAAGTTTCACTGAATCAATGAATAACAGTCACCGCTATTAGTCATATAAACACACACATTACTCGGATTTATTTCTTGTTAATCAATTACAATCAAGAGGATATTTTAAATGAAAAGGTTTGATCTTGCCACAATTGTATTTGGTTTTCAGCTCTATAACTAGCTTTATACCATTATACCGCCCAAAAGGCCAGGTTACCAAACCCCTCCTGTAAAAAAAGCTACTTTTATAATATTTTCCTTTGCCGTTAACCACTTGTTATCAAGCATTTAACAAGACCCGGGACTTGATTATTTATTGCATTTTAACCCCAAGCTTTCTTGCCTTTGGATTGTATCTACTACATTTAACCATTTTCAATTTATTGATTCCTTTGTGCTTTCCTTCTATTTTTATTAGCAGCTTTGTTTTTCCGATAATATAACTCGAGAAGCATGACTCGTTCAGTCCACCCTTTTAACCCTTTTTACATTATTCGATTATATTCCAGTTCTTCTATTATTTTTTTCCCCTACTACTTAACCCTCAGTCACAATTAACAAATTAGTGGTGATTGAGCGGATAAATACCGAGTGTATTTACACTATTCGATTTATTTATTTATTTTAAAAAAAAGAGAGATACTACGGACACTATTATAACCAGTTTTTGGTCACTAGAAAAGAAAGAAAAAGAAGAAAAACACAAACACACACACACCCAACATTATCACTACACTTTCTGTGTTTTAGAAAAGCTACTTGTGTTTATATAATCGGATCAAGCCTGAGCTAGCCCTGCTGAACTGTGGATCAATGTTCACGCCATTGATGGCCACACTCCGAGTTGCAACACTTGTAAAAGGTGGTCATAGGTTCATCAGCAGATCGGATTTGGATCTGCATGAAGTAAGCTCTGTTATGTTCGCATTTCGGGCAATTTGCTAGATTTTATCAGTAGCCAAAAAATACGATGGTAAAAAAACAAATTAAGAGTTGGATTTATAAACGAAATGGTACACTCTCCAGCAACAAAACCGAAATCCTGCCACCTTTTGTAAAGTAGGTTATATATATTGTTTGTTGTAAATACCTTGAATTGAATCTACATTCTGCCAAGCATTTTCGCCTCCTAATACATCGTCAACGACCTTTCTTTTTAGCACGGTTCTGGTAACCAAAGGTCTGTGGACAGGGTACATGTATGGACAAGTTTGGCAAACAAAACAACTTTCTCCATGCTCGCCAGCTTCGGTTTGAATCAGTAACAAGTTGCAACACGATGGACAAAAAAGCATATCTATTTATGAATCTATGAACTTATAGTGAATCTGACATTATTGTTTTATTTAAAAAAACGTAAATTAATATCAGGCTAAAAAACACTACAACTTACTGTGCTTTTGTCTTTTGTGTGGTTTTATTACGATCTTTCTCTTAAGTCGGCTATGATCGCTTTTTTATTTGCAGTTGTGGTATTTTTAATTTACACGACTATTACCACCATTTTTCAGGGCAAAAATTTTTTTTAACGTTTTAATTCAAGTTTAATTTTTCTTCTTTTGAAATTCGGCTAAACCAATTTGGGTACACGCAAAAAATTTGAGCTTTACCATTCGTCAGTATATTTGATTTGCAGTTTTGATTGGGTATTCTTGGAACTATAGCAGTAAATTAACACTACTTGATCAACAGGATTAAATTCGCAACATACCTGGGCCCTCCTATAAATCTTTGAAGGTTTATTAACAACGCAGGTTTACAACTTTTTTTTTAGTTGCAGCTTAACTGATTTAGCTTTGGTTCGAGAACAAGGTTTAATAATTAGTTGCGGATAATCGATATTTGATATACGAGTCGAGCTAATACAAAAGATTCAACGTCTGTCTTTTTTGCTTTGGAATGACATTACCAGCAATATAAAGCAAACAATAAATAAACACTGCGATAAGTCAATGTCATACTTGAACCAGCACCAAACAAATATGCTTTTTAATATCGCGACATCCCCTCCCCCCCCGTTACTATAAGCGTCAAGTAATACATGCTGGCGACTATATGACATTTTTGCTAGTTTGGTCCATAGCGTTGGCGATAGCTAGAATTTCGTGTTCGTTTTGGTTGAGCATAATTTAGTGATTGCTAAATTGTCTACTAAAGATGCAATAATGATACAGATTTTAAATCGTAGAACATTACTTGCATAAAAAATAAATAGACAATTATATAAACCATTACACTTTACATAATAAAATAACAAAACGCTTGGTATAAAGGATTGTAATCATTGTTAAGGAGAAAAGCTTTTTACCAGCATCTTTTTTCTTCTAATTTGCGGGTTTTGAAGCCAAAAGGGGTCAACGAAAAACAAATCAGCTAGCATTAACAAATCAGTCAAAAACTACGCTTGAGTTAAGCAAATAGAATCAACGAAACGTAAGGCTGTGTAAGTATATAGATAGAGTTTCTTTATCTGAAATATTAGGCATTTAGGCTAATATTATATTGCAGTCTAAAGAGGCAAACTAGTAGCAGCTCGCTCAGACTGAAATTATGGCGAGTAAGAAAACATGCAACAGTATTATTATAAGTAACCACAGCGTACAAACCAGTAGCTGCTTACTCATAGCTTCCAACCTACAAAAACTTAAAGACTATAACACAGAGCATGGGTGTTAATTTTATGCCAACAGAACCGTGGGGAACGTTTGCGAGGTACCTTCAAGATGCAATAGGGTATAATAGAATATGTCGCCAAAACAATTAATCGGCATTTCATAAAATGCGAGAGTATAGAAAGAAGAAAAAAAAATCCAATTTGACTTTTTTTAAACATTTTTAAAATTAAACCCCTCCAATATAAGTTTGATAAACGTTAATGAAAAGCATTTGAGAAAAAAAAACAAATTGTTAAAAAGCAACTGGAAGTCAGAGTAGAATGGAGAAATCAAGGAGTAAATAGAGCAAGGCTATTGTGTGTTTTTTTTCATTTACGTACAAAAAGGCTAGAGTAATGTTTGGGTATTAGTAAAAGCAAGATTTATTCTTAAAATTATCAAAATGGCTAAAATGGTTAGATTAATTAAAAAGGCAATTAAAAAGCATCACTAATCAAATTAACAAAGAACAGGTAGATTAAATTTATTTATTGCCGTGATTTATTACCAGCAAGAGCCTAGAACTAGATTTTTAGTGAAGTAAATAGGAACAAGTGAATATACAGATGGATGATTTAGGAAAATGGAACAGATTAGTAAATGTAATGGAATAGATGGGGATTAAATAATCAAATTGGGAAAACTAAAAGGAAACGAGCTGTTTAAGAAATCCGCCTAAATTTTAAGCTGGTAGTGCATAATTGTTTTGAAATAAAAGCAAAAAGATAAGTAATGCTTACTTGCTTTACTATTTATAATTTCAATTTGACTATAGTGAAGATAAAGTAAACAAACTATAGAGTATAGAGCTATTGTCCCTAGAAAAAAATAATAATCAAAACAAGGTAGATCAAATCTGGCAAAGCAAAAGAAAGAGCGGACAACAGAGCCTATTTGGATACTGAATAAAAGACAATACGGCGAAAAGAGAAAGGGAGTATATGCAGCAAGGGGTCAAATATAAAAAAGCACAAGGAATAATTAGAAATAGAGTATATTGAAGAGAGTGCGCTTGTGTTGTTTTGTCTAGTCAAAGATTGCGGATTTAGCTACAAGAGGTATATAATAGAAATATACACCATTGTGGATAGGAAGAGATAAAATACTACACTAAAACGTAAATTAGAAGCTTGAATTAAAAAAGCGAAAGGGAATTGTAGAGAAAGATAGAAGATTGTAGAGAAAGAAAGGTGATTTTGGGAAAAGAAAGGGGATTTTTGCAAACTAAAAGTAAAAGTCTGTGTGTGGGAATATAGCGGTAAAAATGTATGCACACGAGTATAATGACGGTAGAAACGCAGGGTATAGTAAAGATAATATAGAGTCAAGAGAACTTAGACAGGAATACAAAGTAGACGAGAGAGTAAATGAATACAACTATAATGAAACAAGTAAGCAGGATTTAAATGAACAGTTTAGAACTGAGAATTCGGAGATCCAAAACATGGAGATAGATATTGAGGGACCTAGGATACTTGAGGCACCGTTGAGAGCAAACAAATATTTAGGAGGGAATAACACAAAGGAGACGTATATTAGCAGACCAATGGGGAAGGGGCGAGCAGGGGAGATGGAGTTTGAGCATGAAAATGAGCAAATTCAAAGACAAGTACAAGTACAAGAGAGATACAGCCAGGGTTACCAGGTGAATAGTAATGTGGGAGGAATGGCAGGTCGTGAGCAATATACTGGTGGTAAAGAAGGATATGGAAAGGGGGGTAATGCGAGGGAGAGAGAGATAGAGGTGGGAGGAGGGGCGGGGGATAGACGGAGTGCTTTATGGGGGCGTACTCGGCGATATTTGGGGTTGGATAGTGAAAGAGAAACATATAGTGAGAGTCAAATGGGACCAAGGCCTACAGGAAGCGTTACGCAGAGAAACGCGTTGTTGTTGAGTCTTGAGCCACATATAAGACGAAAGATAGAGGCAGCGCAAGTGTGTAAGTATGATGGGGGTGCGGTAGAGTGTAATAAAATGAACATACAAGGTTATAATTGTGAAAAGAGTTGGAGAGAGTTGGAGAAATAAATGAAGAAAGGGAGATAAGTGTGATGATATTAAAAAAAAGGGGGTGTATATGTGTTGTATGTGTTTGAACAAATAGATTTCCTTGACTACTATTTTGGGCAGCTGTCGTATATATACAATAGAAGAATGAGGCTGGAAGAGTTTAAGGAGGCAATCAACTCATTTCCATTAACTAGGTCGCACTTGGAGCAGGCGTGGAAAAACCACTGTATAAATGAGACTAGTGCACTTCGGCGACGGCGACTAAGAACAAGAGAAAAGGAGTTTGATATACTGGCACAGATAGGGCAGGGGGGGTATGGGAAGGTGTTTTTGGCGAGGAAGAGAGATAGTGGGGAGGTTTGTGCGTTGAAGAAGATGAGCAAGAAGCTGCTGTTTAGGCTGAATGAGGTGCAGCACGTGCTAACGGAGCGGGACATATTGCGGACAAGCAACTCGACGTGGTTGGTGAGGCTGCTTTACGCGTTTCAAGACACGGAACACGTGTTTTTGGCGATGGAGTATGTGGCGGGTGGGGATGTGAGAACGCTTCTGAATAGCAACGGGATACTGCTAAACAAACACACGCGGTTCTACATAGCAGAGATGTTTGTGGCGGTTGCAGCGCTGCATACACTTGGATTTGTGCACCGCGACTTGAAGCCAGAAAACTTTATGATTGATGGGGGTGGGCACATCAAGCTGACGGACTTTGGGCTTTCGCAGGGGCAGCTGAGCAGGGAGAGGCTGAAGAATATGAAGGAGAAGCTGGACCGAATCAAGGACGAGGAAATTGTGTACAGAACAAGTACCGAGAAAAGAAGCTTCTACAGAAACTGGAGAAGAGACGAGATGCCCCGGGCATACTCGATAGTTGGGTCGCCTGACTACATGGCTCCAGAAATTCTGTACACGTCAATAGCCATGGCAAAGATCAAAGAGGGCACTGCGTCGTCATTGGCCGATGGCGCCAACGCGTCTGCAATGCCTGACCCCCGAACACAACAGCAAAAGTACCCACAGGAAATAGGCTACGACCACAGGGTCGACTACTGGTCGCTGGGGTGCATTCTCTACGAATTTGCTGCTGGATTTGCCCCATTTACCGGCCCACAAAGTGACGATGTGTGGAGAAACGTGTACCACTGGGAAAAAACCTTCCAAAAACCCGAGTTCGAGACTGTTGAGGCTGAGGAAAACATGACGCCCGAGATGTGGGACTTGATCCTCAGGCTGATTTGCCACCGCGACGTCAGAATCAACTCCTTGGTCGAAGCCCAAAGCCACCCGTTCTTTACGTGCTTTGATATGGTAAGAATGAGAGAAAACCAGGACCCACCCTTTGTTCCTGAACTCGAGTCTGATGTAGACACCGCTTACTTTGACGACTTTTCAAGCTCCCAGAACCTGGATCTTTATAGAGAAGTTCTTCGCAAGCAAAACGAGGTTGATGGAATGATGAACGAATCAGAGTCCAATTCCAACTTGCAAAACAACGAAGCCTCCACAGACCCAAATCGCTCCAATTCCAACAACAACTCGATATCCAACAATAACAACAATAACAACAACAACAGGATCAAAAACGATGATGATAGTGATGATGAGCCGCTCAACTCGCACAATGCCTTTGCTGGATTTACATATCGCCATAATAAGTTGAATCGTTATTTCTAACAAACCTTCACTTAATTTTTTTTTTTCCTTTTATTCTATTTTCTTTCTTACAAATCATTGCTACTTTTAACATAACAACTAACTTTATATACCTTTACAGTTAATCTAATAAATTCTATTCATTTGCTTTTAGTTTTGGTCTTTTATTTATTCAAAATAACACCCAACAATAACAATGACAATAAAAACATATAAATATATTTATATTTATTTGTTATACTAATGTTTATTAAAAGTATTGTTCAATTATGTTTTTTAATGGTTTAAACTCTAACCAAAGTAACTACATTTTCAACGTGTGCTGTTTGAGGAAACAGGTCAAATGGCTGGATGGAGGCTATTCTATAAACGTGGCCACTGGAGTTGGCATTGGCATTGTTCGGCATGGCGTCATGACTGCCAATCACTAGCGACCCACGCTTATGCAAGTAGTTTAGATCACGTGCTTGGGCTGGAACACCACACGCCACATACACAATAACTGCAGGTCCAAACTCAACTAGCTGGTCCAAGAACATGGGATTTGAGCCCTTTCTTGGGGGATCAATAATAACAGCTGTTTGTTTTGAATCAAAGTTCTGTTGGCACAACCCACCATCACTGCTGCTGTTGTTGCTGCTGCTTTCTGATTGGTCCAAACCAGGCTTGACTTTAGAGAATATATCGGTTGCATCGCCCTGAACAAACGACGCGTTGTCAATGCCATTCAGCAGCGCGTTTTTGGTAGCGTTTATGATGCTTTCCTTTGATATCTCAATTCCCACCACCTTATCAAAGTCGTTGCTCAGGCAAAGCGCAAAGAGCCCAGCTCCACAGTAGGCATCAACCAGGTTCACGATAGCCGGCTTGCCCTCTGCCACCAAAGCCTTATTTAGCTGTTGGATCTGGTGTCTGACGTAGTGCGTAAGGCTTGGCAGTATCACGCTGTTGTTTTGGAAAAACTCGGATGCCTTAAACCGGAACTTTATCTCTCTGGTCTCACTCTCCTCAACTCCAAACAACCCCCTTCCAAACTCATCGCTTACCCCCTCGTCTATCTCGTACCTTTTCCCGTACACTTGCACCGTTTCCATAACAATTTCCTTCTGGTCCAAAACGTACCTTCTCTTTTGCTCATTTCCCTTCTTCTCCTCCTCCTCCTCCTGGCCTTCAACTACGCTTTCCCGGATCAGCAACGTGGCTCCTCGCTTATACTCATCAATCTTTCCTAGTGTTCTCTTTCGGCTCTCCACCAACCCCAAATTCACCCTCTTTGTCCCAATAATACACTCCTCTATGTCCAGAACCTCCCGCCTTCCCGAGTAATTAAACCCTATCGACGTCAACTTTCTTGGCAGCCAATTAAACATCTCAAAGTGCGGCGTCAGCTTTGTTCGGTACCCAGTCTCCAATGGCGACCCACACACATCACTTACTTTGACATTTGGCTCCTGCATCTTTACATTTGCCTCTGAAAACGCCTCAACTACCAAGTTTCTCTTAAACTTCATCTGGTTTTCGTAGCTTATCATCTGCAGCTGACACCCTGAACACTTCCCAAAGTACTTGCAGTCCACCTTTGCCTTCCTGTCCTTGCTTTTCAACGTCACCTCAACCAGCTCAAGCAACGTATACCCCCAGTTATTCTCAATCGCCTTACCAACCACCTCCTCCCCCTCACATACAAATGGCACTATAAACACCCACACTCTTTCCCCACTCCTCACCTTCTTCTCCATCTCCTCCTTCGTTTCTCTAATCCCTACCCCACTCCCATTACTCATTATCCTCACTATGTTTACTTTTACTATCTCTGCCTCTCTTTCATCCACGTTCTTCTCTTTTTGCTCCTCCCCTTTTGGCTCTCCATTTCTCTCCTCGACACTTTCCTTTGTCACTATATATTTTCTAACTGCTGACACTGGTGGGCTTCTACACCACGCCTCCTCCTCCCCCTTGCTTTTAAACATTACTCTACTTTCCCCACTCTCGCCCTCCGCCCCCTTTTGATCCCTTTCAATGATCCCCTTAAACAACCTGTTGATCTCTGCAAGAACCTTCGTGTCTGCCTGTTTCTTTTGAAGCTGTTTTACCTTCTTCTTCTTCTTTTGGCCCACCTGCTTAGCCTCAACTCCCGCTCCTATCTTCTCTGCTGCCCCCTGATCCTGTTCCGCCATTTCTTTTGCCCCTGCTTTCTCCGCTTCTACTTTTTCGCCCTGCATTTTTATCTTCTTTGCTTCAATTTCATTTGCATCAATCGACACTCGCTGTCTAGACACTTTTATACTATCAGCATCCATCCCTTCCATATTTTCTCTTATATAAAAATCTTTCTATCATTTTATTTTGAAAAAACGTGAATTAGAAATAAAAACAGTATACATATCTAAGTTATTCTTGCCAAAATCTTACTCGCATAAAGGCAAGTTTTGTTTGCCTATACGTTTATCTATTGATTCAGACCACAGTTTTATGATAGTTACCTTTTTATCCACGCTAAAGAATCTTATTGATCCAAGTCGATCCGATTCGATTGACTTCTTTTTGATATTTTTCCTGCTGCAGCAAAGTTTTGGTGTTGAGCTAACTATCCTGCTTGCTCTTTTGTTGGCACTAATGTTTGAAAATCTGCTTACAATCCTAGCAAAATCGTGTTTAATTAGTTTGCTTTTTCCAAATTTAAAGCTACTGTTAATTATTTTTTTTCTTGAAATGTGATTTATCATGAATATACCTTATTAGTTT
Source organism: Capniomyces stellatus (assembly GCA_001661515.1). Taxonomy (NCBI): domain Eukaryota; kingdom Fungi; phylum Kickxellomycota; class Harpellomycetes; order Harpellales; family Legeriomycetaceae; genus Capniomyces; species Capniomyces stellatus. Next base: position 346,076 of record LUVW01000010.1, on the reverse strand, counting down.
GGTCCTTTTAAAACGGTTGTTTTTTTTTATCCCTTTTTACTTTTATTTCAACACGTTTATATCATTTTAGATTTCTTTAATTTTTTTATTTTTTTCAAATAAAAAAAAGCAATTTAGGGTTTTATTTTTATAATCAATAAAAAATCCCAATTTTAATTTCCAATTAAAAGGATCAGGAATCTCGCTCTTTTTTCACTTTTCGCAGTCATAAAAAATTGAGTAATTCTTTTCAAAAAAAAAAAAATTTAAAAAAAAAAAAATTAGATTTCAATAAATAAAAATAGCATTTCGGTTATTACGAGAAATAACAATAATTTGCGTTCTTGAAACATTACCATAGCGTCTACTGCTATTAATAACAGCTTCATTTATTTTCGACTTAGCGAAGCGTGACCTTTCTAGTACATATGTAACTATAATAAAACGACAATTGTACATAGCACTGATTACGCTTTATCACACAAATGCTAAACTACTTTACAATAAGATATATGTTTTTTTTTTTAAAAAAAAAGTAAAAAAAAGATATAGTCAATAATCAACATGAAAAAGTTATAAAAACGTATTATAATAGTGAAATGCTGTATAAATCCCCAATAAAAACAAATACTCTAAACCCATTCTAACTAAGGCTTAGTGTTTAAAAAACAGACTACTTTTAAGCTCAGGTGTCTTTTTTACTTTTGCTGATATTAAGTTGAACTTTAGTCCAGTTTTTCGATTTATTGTTGGTTTGAATGACCTCTGGTTCACACTAAAATCAGGGTCTAAGGCATTAGGCATACCCCATGGGTCAAGATCGGTTTTTTTTCGCAACATTTTCCTGGATTCGCCTTTGTTTTTTACTAGTCCTATTTTTGTGTCTTTGATTTATCCGCTAACTACCTTTTGTGGGTTATGGTCATTTACTATTGTTTCCCTTAAATTATATGCCGACTGGTAAGCAAGCAAACAAGTGTTTAAGTTTAACTGGGAGTTTAGTTCCTTGGATTGCTCCTCAATGATCTAGTAGTTAAAAGTATTGGTACACTCGTATATCCTATATAGGTTGATTGATTATTTGTTATGATGTCTGTAAGAGAATTAACCAGAGCCCTAAAAACGTATTTTTATTTTATATTTCTTAATAGACTTGGAATGGTGTTACTAGTTTGGGAGGATATCGGTACTTATATATACAATGGTTACTAATATATGTAAATTGCAACTGTTTCGTAAAACAGCAAACTATATGTTTTAGCTTGGTGGTTCTATTAATTCAGAACCCATCAAGGATTTTTGCATTTACATATGTGATTTTGTCTAATTAAATGCCTAAATTCGAAGCCTATTGCTTTAATATCAGCTTTTTTTATTGATATAATATATCCGTTTTTTTTTTATTGGTATAATACTTTTTTTGGCTTTTTTCTTTAATCTAATAGTTTAATGTGCTGTGTTTCAGCATTTTTTATTAGTGGTGATTATATTAATCTGCATTTCTGGGCTTTATTAAAAAACCGAGAGTCTGGGCTACGATTAATATACCATTTCGAAATAATTAAATTAAAATCTTAATTTTACTTGCTTTTACATGCTTCTTTACACTGAATAAGCTCCAATCAGTTGTTTTTTTTTCCCCTGAATTGCCCATACTCAAATATACTGTATTCACACACCCATGCTGTGTTGATTGGTGCTGCAATAGATTTCAAGAAACTGGGTCACAAGCATGCAGTTTCACCTGTCGATCATGTTGATCTGCACTGTTTCTGACTACTTGAGATTTGATAAACTAATGACCTGACTAAACTAGACTTTTTTTTTTTAGGCTGAATTATGTGGCACCAGAGCACTTGCCTAAATCCAGAAAATGAGGTTACGTGCACACTTTTTATAAGCATAATTTTCTCTTTTTTTTTTGCAGAATCTTTTGAACTTGTTTGCTTCCATTACTCATTTGCTTGAGAGATACGCTGTATAAATCAGGCGATCGATTTTGGCAGACTTTGATTGTGATTCTCAAGCTTTTTTTTTGTCAACCTCGGATGTCATTTTCGGATAAGAAAAGAGGGAAAAGTGATAATTCTCAAAGATAAAAAGCAAAAACAATGGAAATAAAGAGTATCAAATGAACATAGTGATAATAATATAATCTATCAAGGCTATCGGATACTTGTTGTTTCTAATACCAATTTAGCATTATATTAAATCTGTTTTAATATAAATGCTGTTGATGCAAACACACCAAGTTGTAAGCAATAAGCATCTATTTTTACAACATTGCTGAAAATACAAACGCGCTCAAATTTTAAGCGCAACAAAAGCATGCCACAGTTATGCAATGCTGTATTGATACACACCAGGATCCAGTTTACCCTCCCCAATATCCACCATTGCTGACCAGCCTTGAATATACCGGTTTAGGTTACCCAGAGTTATATTTTCTTAGTTTAAAAAAATAATTGTTGATATTAAGAAAGGTTGACAATTACTTTTAGCTTAAAAGAATAGCTCGCTATTTATTGATTTTAATTTTCTAGAAAGGAAAAGAAGCAATGGGTGGACGTTGCTTTTTTTATTGTAAGGTGTATATTACTTGTTTTAAGGCCCAAGTAAATCTCAACAACGGAGATTCTTACAAGTTGTAAATATCACAAAGTAGGTGTTGGGGTTATAGCATAACTGCTGGGTTTGAAATATTATAGGACGTGCTTTACATTGCTTTAGCCCAGTCAGTTAAGCGGTTCATTTCGCTGTAGTGCTTGGTGGTAAAAAAAAAACAGCGTCTCTATATTTGATAGCTAAAGTAGATTTTATAATCACATGATTTAGTAAGCTTGGTTTGATTTATTGGTGTCAATTAAGAAAGGAAAAAAAACCCCCCCATATATTGGGTTCACAAGAAGATGAAACTAATCTGATACTGGAACGTGGGTGTCGTATCAAAATAATAAGGAATTTATTGTGATTTTATTGTGATTGCCTTGAGTAAGCAAAAAAACAAAAGGCAAAGATTATAGAAAGTGAAAAAAACATTGATAAATAAAAAACACAGATAATTAAAAGTAAAAAAGAAAGCGAAACTCGTCTACTAGAGTAAAACATAGGTAAATATAGCAGTTTCCTTTAAGCACCGCATAGTAATCCGTCGCTTTACATTTTTCCAGAAATCCCAAAATAAAGTTGAGCTATTTGACTCTAAGGTATATTTTTATTAAGAAATGGTGTCAATATACACTTTGATAGGCACTGTTATCGTGATGGGCGTGTTGAGCAAAATAGATCACAGGCTGGAATTTGCCGTAAAGGCGGTTAATATGAGTTTGATCACGCTTGTAGCCACCAGTTTATCCATCATTTGCTCGCCAATATTGATACTGTTAAACAAGCGAAGTTCAATAAACTGGTTTACTGCCCGTATTTTTTACGGTCTATCATCAATAATCCTCGGTGTCAAGGTAGAAATCGAGAATGGTGAAATTCTTGACAAGGTGAAGCCAGGAATATTAATTGGAAATCATCAAAGTGCGATCGATCTTATATGGTTGGGTGCGTCATTTCCTCAGGACACAGTGATGCTTGCTAAAGATTCCATCAAATTCTACCCTTTCGTCGGTTGGTTCAGTAAGACTTTAATACCATTTTATCTTTACTGTTTTGAATTCCTAAGGGAATACGCCTTCTTTATAAATCCCACAGTTATTCTGGGCTCCTTTGCATATATATATATTATTGATCTGTATTCCAAATACTCCGTTTAAATAGTGTACCTTGCTGATGATATATTTATTAAACGCGGAAGTAAGCAATCAATTGATGATTTATTCAAAAAGGCCTCGCTGATTATCAACAAAAAAAAGGTAATTGTGTTTTTAAGTTAATTCGATCACCAGCGCCACAGACTCAGGTGTGAAATATGCTGTTGTTCAAACATTTTTTTTGCGGAATGATTCATGTTCCTACTTGCAAATGTTTTGTTGCGGACTTGTTAAAATCTACTTTACTTGCTGTTGGTTTATAAAGCAACAACTACAACCACAACCACCAGCCAATAGTTTCAATACTACAACCACAACTACAACAGTAAAAGTAGAAATACTTCATAAATGTATATATTTATATATGCCTTTTTAACTAATACATATGAGTTAGGTCAGTGTGTTCTTTTTTCCTGAAGGCACTCGTGGCGTTCATAAGGATGGACCGAATCTGCTTCCCTTTAAAAAAGGAGCGTTTTCGCTTGCTAAAACAGCCAAGGTTCCTATAGTTCCTATGGTTATATCTGATTTCCATAACATCTTCAAGCTCAGCGAATGGTGGTTTTCAGGAGGTGTTATCAAGCTAAGAGGTAATAGCATTTGGGTTTGATCAAGTGGAGCTAAATATACGCACCACTAATACATGTATACGTTATATCACTTATATATGTCTTTGTATTTTATTTTATTCAAATTTTCGGTCAAATATGTAATTAGCACAAGTTTTCATTGTCGATTCTTTATATTATATTTTTGTTTTTTTGGTTATCATACTAGTTTTGGACCCAATTGATATGACCGATGTAAAAGAAGAGGATATCGAGGATGTCATGAAGTCTACATGGAAAGCAATGCATAAAGCCTTGCTGGAAATATCGCCTGCTAGAGTTTCAGTTCCTAATTGACGTGTACACCTTTTACAAACCTTACTGGGCACATTTTATATCTTATTTTCCTATTTCTGTTTTAGATAGACGCTTCGTCCATTTATTGTTTAATGCTGGAGATTAAAGTCTAAATGATAGAATAAGCAGCAAAAATAAACCCGGTAGTGTTTCCAAACAAAAGTAAGACCGAAGGTGCCCTTTAGTGTAGCGTAATGTATACCAAATCAAGAACACCAGTGAATATTAAAGGCTAAGGGTGAATCGCCTAGATTAATAATCAAAAAGGGACAAAATCACATCTATAGTTTACTACCAATATTCAACAGGGTCCGTTGCTCTACTTTTATTAACCAATCAGTGTTTGGAAAAACGCAATTAGAATCTACGGTGATTTTAAAGTAAGGGAATACAAAACATGTGACTGATCCGAGAAGGAGGTGGGGAAGGGGGATGGCTAGCCCAAAAGTAAAGTTCAAGAAAGTGTATAAATGTAATCTAGGATAATAAAGTAAAAGGATCAAAAACAAAAATCAATAGTATGGAAATAATAGTAATAATAATAACTCTTCACCTCCAACCACGTCCACTCAGCCCCACCACTACGCCCACTCTCAAATCCAACAATAGGTTTAAACTATAATAGTTGGGTTTAACTGAACTTGAACCATGATTTAGTGGGTGGGCGGGTGTGTGGTGGATTATAGTGTTGATCAAAAGGGTACGTTCATTAATCAAAAAGTCTGGTGTATTTACAAGCTGCCGCTTTTCTTTTTGTATATGATGTTTTCTTCACTGGCCTCAACACCAGCAACAAACACTCTTTTGATGTTCAGGTCGTTGTCTAGTATCAAGATGTCGGCATCAGCCCCAAAGTTGAGAGTTCCTTTACGGTTATCTACATTTAAGCATTGTGCAGGATGCAATGACGCAGCCTCCAAAGCCTCAACAACCGAAGCGCCGGTATACTTGATGAAGTTTTTAACGCACTCGGGCATAGTAGCAACAGAACCGGCTATTGTATTGGTCCCAACCAGGTACACGCTGCCATCACGGACATCAGCCCGCATCTGGCCCAACAGGTACTGGCCATCTTCTAGGCACTGTGCGCCCATAGCATCAGTTACCAGAACAGCGCCCTTGGGATGGGCATAGTACGCTATCTTTACAGAGTTTGGATGGACGTGGATTCCGTCGCAAATGATGCCGTAGAATAGTCTGTCGCTTGGTGATCCCAGCAGCCCAATGATTCCAGGGTCGCGTTGGTGGAATGCCGCCATTGCGTTAAACAAATGCGTCACCAACCCACAACCACGTCGGCCAGCTTCTTCAGCCTCACTTACGTTGGCCATGGAGTGTCCTTGACTTATTTTCACTCCCGTTTCTTTCATCAAGGGCTCGATGCTGTCCATAACCCCCTCTACTTCAGGTGCCACGGTGATATAAGACACATACTTTTTCAGGTTCTCGTATCCATAACAGTCATAAAAGTCCTGTAGTCCGTTCTTGGCGTCTATCAAAATCTTTTCCTCGTGTGCTCCCTTTTTCAATGGGTTGATAAATGGCCCTTCTACGTGTGCACCCAAGATTTCCGCTCCGTTTTTAACTGACCCAGGCTTTGGCCCAAGCAAAGGCAAAACCTTGTGGTAAACCTCAGGTCTAGAACTGACAGTTGTGGGGCAGTAGGATGTAACCCCCATCAGTAGCTGTGCCTTGGATACATTAAGAACGGCCTCTTCGTCCAGGTCAGATACGCCTGAAAAGTCATAGCCAAGAGCACCTAGTTGCATACACATATAATCATATCAGGTAAGTATGCTGGTAATGTTTTCTTGTTCTATTAATCCGTTATATAAGCACATTGCTTACCATTTAGCTGAATGTCGATAAATCCTGGTGATACAATTCCGTTGTTGCAGTCAATTTGAATGTCTGCTTGTCTCTTGTTGATGTAAAAATGTCTCTCAGGGTTGGCAATTTTCCCATTTAAAACAAATAGGTACTCATTCTTGAGTTGATGGTCTCTTAAAACTCTACAGTTGTAGAACTTGATAAGCTTATCTTTAACAAACTCTGGGTCGGTTAATTTTTCCATTGTGCCCTCTTTTTAATGTTCAGCGATTTACCTGTTTATTTAACAATACTAGGACAGTATTGTTTGAAGTTGGTGTGTTTATATGTGTGTAAATATAATATCTGTTGTAGGGCAAAACAAAGTAAGGTTGTATTTATACCTTGTAAAATTGTTTTTTTTTGACCGAATTTATACTTTGTTTAAAAATTGGCGACTAAGAAATTCAAATTGAAAGTAAAAAAAAAAAGAGCCCTTTTATAAAATAAAATAAAATCACCTTGATTGCTAAATATGATGGAAATCGTATTAGTAGAGTGATTTATTTTCTTTTGTGGTACTAAGTGGTTTCCAATTCAAAAGCTTTTAATTTTAGCTTTGTAATAAAAGAAAAAGAAAAAAAAATTAAACTAAGTGGGTTACAAAGTAAAAGCAATATTTCCGCTTGAAAAAGTTGTTGGATTCAACTAATCATGTCGATTGATTTTCATCATTTATTTATTTTTTTTCAAAAATTTGAGTCAACTGTAGGAAAAAGGAAAAAAAAAAGTTTGAAATGTGGAATCAACTATAGCGAATTAATTAATTCAACCAACATATTCAGCTATTACAAATAGTGCAAATAGTGCAAATACATAATGGGGGTTTTTTTTACCAACTCGAATACAAGAATTAACAATTATGTCTACACTCGTTTTATTGGGCATACAATTAGCTTTCATCTTGTGCAAAAATGTTTTCTACTTGCTTAAAATCTGCAGCCTTAATTTGTTTGATTGCTTAAAGATGTATCTTTTAGTGCCGATTTTACTCGGTTTGAGCTATGTATTTTTTTTCAGAGCTATTTTTTTTACTTTCCAAATATTGGATTTGTTAATCTTAACATATCTTTGTGCTAAAAGAAAGGCAAAAATATAAATTATCGCTAGTCAGGAGCTTGTTTAAAACTATGAAACTCTTTAATAATTGCCACCACTTTGCATAGGCTAAAAAGCATGTTGCAAAGGCTAAAAATTTAGTTGCAAGGATAAAAAGTAAGTTACAAGGATAGAAAGTTAGTTACAAGGATAGAAAGTAGGTTACAAGAAATAAACAAAATGTAGAACACCAATAATAACAATAAAACTACAATACCTGCTAATTAGGCTCAGGTCACCAACACCCAATAGTTAAATGTTGAAATTATTAATGGTGTTCAGCAGTGCTGCTCGAATTTACCATAAATCAAGTTTGATTACAAATTCAATTCCGAAAAATAAACTTAAGGACAATTTAGCGGCTAGATTGATGACACGGCAATGCTTTGGCAAAAATGTGGAGTAATAATTTCAATTTAAAAAAAATACACGCATTGAGTAAAAAAAATAAAAAAATAAGCATTTTAATTCAATGGTAATATAAAATAATTATATGCTGAGTTCAGTAGGAATATAGTTGCAAAGAGTAAAATTAAATATTAAAAGATCGTTAGCTAGATAGCTAGATAGCGGCTATAAATCACAACAATTGGCCTAATTACCTTAAAGGCGTTTATTTTTTTTCAGCTGCGCAGGATTTAGAGTGTGGTTCAAAATGGCTGAACTCGGTTTTGTTTCATCTGTAATGGCAATAAGTGGACTGCCTGTTGTTTTACATAAACCAGTCACATTATGTGTGCTTACTTGTACGAATTTGACTGTCAGACCTTATGATCTGCTTTTGGTTACAATTCTCAGACAGGTCAAGTTTATAGCTTTGTCTTTAATCTATTTAGTCATTATAAAATAGTGTAAACTAATGTCAAGTCCCCTACTACTCGAGCTTGAATACAAGCCAAACCATATTGATGAAAGGAGTTTGTCATTTTCAGCATTGTTTCTCCCAACAACAGTTAACATACGCCAAGGTTAACTGATTCAATTGGGCAACGTAGTCTCCATACCTGCTACTCCATCACCCTCTCTGCTATTAGTATAACTATACTATAACTGTTGTTTCTTGCTTTATTGGCAACCGGGTGATAAAATTGTCTAGCAATCACAGGTAGCTATGACTGAAAGGTCTTGAGCTGACATGTCTTTGTAATTCACTAGCCGAGCCGACAGCCATAAAAAACAATCAGTTGATTTCACTGAAAATAACACAAAACTAGAGAAATGTTTATGGCGACTATTCACCAAAGCTTTTAAGCAACAAGTTTTCTTTAACCCATATTCCTCCTCACCTCATATTGCTGCTGTCGTTCAGCCAAACAGATGCGCTAAACCTAAATCAAGTTTTCGTTTGTTGCGATGTACAGCATGGTCGCTCTTATAAAGCGGAGACGTGTTTACTCTTTAAACCATCAGGTATGGAGGAGCAAAGTATCTATGCTAATTCGGAAGGGTGTGGTTAGTCCTTTTTTTGAATCAGCAGTTTGGTCATTTGTTTTTTGATTTTATTGAATTATGTTTGGCAATTTATCACCCAGCCTCAGCCTTGACTTGTATTGGCTAAAATATTAAGTTGTAAAGATTGATTGTCGTAAGAAGTACCCAGCTATTATAGACAACTTTGCCCACAACCAACAATCAGGTTTAGCACACAAATGTGTGGTTAATTTAATGATTATTGAAACCCTCTTCATTTGGCCAATATATTTTGATTTGTTCTTTAAATTTTTTTTGTTATTTATTGAAATAAATTTTTTTTTGACTAGTTTAGAACAACTAACTAAAAAAAATTTGAAATCGATCTGATAAACAGTTAAGAACATAGTCGACAATTTCATAAAAAAGAAAAAAAAGAAAAAAAAGAAAAAAAAGAAAAAAAAACTCGGCAAGTAAACTAATCAAAATAATCATTATTATAAGCTTAGTAAAGTAATATAGGTCAACTGAATCAAAATAACCATTGGGGGCCATGATTAGTTGTTGAATTCTCTTAACTTAATAGTTCGCCCAACTGATTTATGAATAGAGCTCATCGATTCCAAGTTCTGGATTGCCAGGTTTGTTTTTACCAGTGCAATTTCTAGATATTAGCCTGAATCATAAAGCGTCACCATTATTACAATTCGCAAATGCATTATTGACCCTATAGAACGAAGAGCAAAATGTGCTATTTAACCTAATGTCAGTTATTTAATAAAATGATTTTTTTTGTTTCATTAAGATTGGCTCAAGTGATTTGTAATTTTAGGCATTTATAAAAGGTTCTTTGATGTTCTTGAGTGGGTTGAGTGGTTTGGTTTAGTTTGATTTTGAGTTTAAAAAGTTTAAACGCAAAAAAAAAAAAGCAGGCATGTAAAGTTTCAACGAATAACTTTGCTGAAGGCATAAGATTAGGGTGAATAGCATGGTTCTACTAATTGCAAGGTTGTTGTGCAAATATAAACAGCAGTTTATTGGCAGGCTATGATCTACCAATATTAGAGTAAATGTCGCTTTATTAAAAATGAACAACAATTTTAAAAATCAACATGAAATATAGTGCAAGTTGAATCTACTATTGAGATTTAAAGAAAAATTCTAAAAAAATAAAATAAAAAAATAAACACACCAACAAATAAAAATATTGTGAAAAGATAGTTGAGCTTGAAGATATTATGCTAAAACATCGAAATAAAAGGTGGTATATAAAGACATTAAATTAGATCCCCCCCTTTTTTATTTAAGTGTTTTCAAATTATAAAGGTTTAAAAAACATCAATTACTTGGTAACATCTTTATAGCCAGACTTGTTAAAGCCACACCTGAAATTGAAGCACAAAAAAAAAAAAGAAGCGTAGAAAATGAGACTTATTATCAGAGAAGATCCAGATAACGTAGCCTACTACACTGCAAATTATATCCGCCAAAGAATTTTGGAGTTTGCACCAACTGAAGAGAGACCGTTTGTCTTGGGTCTCCCAACAGGATCGTCACCTATTACAGTGTACAAAAACCTAGTCGAGTTCTACAAAAAGGGCGAGCTTTCATTTAAGAATGTGATTACCTTTAACATGGACGAATATGTAGGCCTTCCAAGAAACCACCCAGAGTCATACCACTCTTTTATGTTTAACAACCTTTTCAACCACATTGACATCAACCCAAAGAATGTGAACATCCTGAATGGAAACGCAGAGGAGCTTGACAAGGAATGCAAGAGATATGAAGATAAGATTTGCCAAGTAGGAGGCATTGAGCTGTTCTTGGGAGGAATTGGGCCAGATGGACATATTGCTTTTAACGAGCCAGGAAGTAGCATGAAGAGTCGCACTAGAGTCAAAACCCTTGCTTATGAGACAGTTTTGGCCAACGCCAGGTTCTTTGGTGGCGACGTCAACAAAGTTCCTAAGCTCTCGTTGACAGTTGGAGTAGGGACTGTAATGGATGCCAGAGAAGTAGTAATCATCATCACCGGAGCCCATAAAGCCCTGGCCTTGGCCAAGTGCATCGAGGAGGGAGTTAACCATATGTGGACCGTGTCCGCTATTCAGCTCCACCCATCATCGATGGTGATTTGCGACGAAGACGCCACTTTGGAGCTTCATGTAAAGACTGTCCGCTACTTCAAGAGCATTGAGCAGGTACAAGAACAATTAATAGGCAGAGACAACATTGGTCTCAAGGGATCCATCTCCTCTCTCTCAGCAATGAACGCTAAGGCTTTAGCAGGAGAAATAGACAATAACGACGAGAGCGGCAGCACCGCTTCTGGGAGTGGTAGGCCCTTTTAAGGTGCCCCGTCTTTCTAACACCTTGTCTTTTGCAAACAAAAAACACAAAAAAAATAATACGTTAAATTACAACAACGCATATGTATCAGTTAATGGGAGTGACCGCTCCTCCAGTCTAAATCTCCGCCCCTGGGTGGGCAGCTTGTTGGCCCCAGGTACTTCAAGCCCCATAAATCGGCACGACTTGCATCCACACGTCAATAGTTCCGAAAACTTAAACAGCAGCTATCCTACCAGGTTTGACGAATATCTCGAGTATCAAAGCACCGTCGACGATTCTGCAACCGATTTAAAATATAACCACAGAGTCTCTCAGTCTTCATCAAATTACATCCTAACTCCAGTTAACGATCCACCACTAAATAGTTATCCCAGGTTATGGTGGGAACATCAAGACCAGTTTGACTATTTTTACAATTGTCATTTCCCCAATTATAACCAGTATGTAGCTGACTATAGCTTATCTAATACCGATCACTTGGCAAACCAAACATCTTACGAGTCCCTTTATCCACAAACCAACAGCCAAGAGTCCAACAGAAATTGTTTTTTTGAAGATAGCAAGGATTAAATCGCCCGCCCCTCTTCCCTAAATGTAACATTTCGTTCTTTAATTTAACCATTTATATATCAAAAAAAATCTTTATTGCAAAAGATTAAAAAGCTTTCAATTTCTTTCTAAAATCAGTTTTCTTTTTACATATCAAAAAAATAACTAAATAATAATAAAACTACAGATTTTTGGTAGTATTTATATAATCAAAAAAACCAAAAGCATCATTATTACTTTCGACGTAATAGTTTTGATTTTTCTTTTATGTATATATACTTACTACATTAATATTTGAGCGTGTAGTTGGGTATCTTTTTATTTTTATTTAATTTTTAGTATGAAGATGAATGTATATATAATCACTTTTTTAATTTTTAAAGTCATTTGTTAGCAACAACAGTAGTTTAAAAGTCGGGGCAATAGTTTTTCCTTTTGCTTTTTTTATAAAAAAAAATTACCATAAAACATCGTGTACTCTAATTGTTATTTTATCATCTAAACAAATGTGCATTGATCAGGCTACAGCTATTGCAAAATTCCGAATAGCCTTGGATAGTTTAACAAGCTTAGAATAGAAGCTACAGGTTGACTTTAAATTGTATTCCTCCTCCTCCCCCTTCTATTAAACCATTCTAGGTGTTGGAAAATATTAGTTAAAATCTATAAATCCAACACTTTTTAGATTTTTATTTTACGCCTTTTATATAATGCTCTAAATCATAATGGACCGACTGTGATAGTAATAATTTCTACTACAACGCCCAGTGCCATTTGTCGAAGTGGTTTCAAGTACCGAACTAGTCGAGGTCCCAATATCATTCGAGCTTGTAATAATAGGCGCAGATGAAATAGGAACAGATGGTGTTGTGACTATACTTGAAGTTGACTCTGGGGTAGAAGTGGCCAATGGCGTTGTAGTGGTCAATGGCGTTGTAGTAGTTAGTGGCGTTGTGACTATACTTGAAGTTGGCTCGGAAGTAGGAGTGGTCAATGGCGTTGTAGTAGTTAGTGGCGTTGTGACTATACTTGAAGTTGGCTCGGAAGTAGAAGTGGTCAATGGTGTTGTAGTAGTTAGTGGCGTTGTGGATGTTGGTGATTCCACTTCGCACGTAAACCATGTGTCTCCGGGGTATTTAGGGGTGTAGTCTGGTTTTAGTATCCCAAAGAATTCCTCAACGTGAGGTGGGTCGCCTGGTATAGTTGTCCATGGTGCATCTATAGCAGAGAACCATATATAATCCAGTCCCATCTCTCTAGCTTTACAAATAAATTCTTTCATGTACCTTTGTGAATTTTCTATGCTTGGTACAGCATCAACAAATTTGGGTCCCGCCGTAGGCCACCCAGTCTCGCCAATAATAATTTTTTTTCCTTGTGAGCGAGCAACCACTTCTTGCACATGATCATAAAACACCTTGGAGGCGTTTTCAATACTTATCCCCTCCCAATAAGGAAATATATTAATCATCAAAAAGTCCACTTCGTCAATCAGCGGCGAATTATATTCCAAAAACACTTCAGCCACTGAAACGGGTAAATATCCAAGCTCGTTGCTTGATAAGAATTCTTTTGTATCTTTGACTTTATCGGCCATTTGTTGGGTTGTCTGCTCCTTTCTATAAATAGCTTCACTTCCTACAATTACAGCCTTGACGTGTTTCTTTAAATCGAAAATTTTGCTCAACCTCAGCAACTCGGCTTTGTCTGCTTCATACGAAGCATCGTCAGATCCCACCCATAAACCCAAATATACCTTCCAGTTTGTGTTTTCAATTGCTCTCAGCACAGGCTCGCCATGATTGCAGTCCTTGACACTGTAAATGCGGATTGTATCCGTGTACTTTGAAAGAGCATTCAGGTCGTTTATAACATCGTTCACATTCGCACATGACCCATCAGGTCGCTTAGGGTTATAGTTGAGTGCGTTGAATTGTGTTGCAGCTATTGTCAGGCTTAAGAGACATGATATTATGTATATAACCCTCATAACGTTCTATATATTTGTTTTTTGATACACTGGTTGTCAATTAACACTATTTTTTTGGTAAATGTTTGCTCAATATTCATTTAATCAGCAATTACTCTATTTATACACCCTAGTTAGAATCTTTTTCCATTTTCTCCTTTTTTTTCTTTTCTTTTTGCAACCCATAATTCAGAAGCAAAAGTAATACAGAGGCCATTGTTAGCGTCAGCGTTAACTTGAAAAACTTTGTAAACCTAGCACTTTAATTTTATAAACATTGTATCACATTTCGAATAAATAGCTATGCAGAATATATCGCTTTTTTACTTTGAACTTAGATCAGTTATTTTCGCTACTTTATTTTTATTTTTAATTAGTCCATCGACCACCATAAGCTTTGTCAAAACAAATCATTTAATAAATCAATGCTATTTCAATAAAAAAATTAAAAAACAAAAATGTTGAAATTTTTTTTAATAAGGTCCTTGACGCAGTATACTCTATTTTATCAAACACCAAGACCATTTATAGTACTTTGCTTTATGGAATTCTGCTTATTGAAAAGACAAATTAACTCCTCAAGCGTCTTTGATGTTTTTGTTGACACTATTTAAACTGCCTTTGTTTTAATTCCAATCATTTCTCATTTGCTAAAATATATAGTTTAGATAATATTTGAGCTTATTGTGCGATAAAACTATTCTAAGCAAGTACTCAGCAAAATTATACTTATCACAATTGTTTAGGTATTAAAGCTGGTTGGTAGTTTAACCTGTGCTTTCGGGGATTTTTTTCCTCCTTTATCTTTGTGGGATTATATTTTCAAATCAAAACAATAATTTATCCCCACAAAGTGCCATGGGCTTATTATACACCGACTAAGTTTAGTTTGGATAGACTTGAGAACATACTTATAAGAAATAATCGAAATTAAAAATAGCACCACTAGATACTGAATGTTTACAACAAATAAAGATACCTTCAATTAAATAAAATCAAATTCATTTAGCAGTATATGTCTTACAATTCAAACAAGTAGAACAAATAATTTGAATACCATTGACGTTAAATAAGTGCAGAATACAAAGCCATCCGCTCTCTTCCTACTCTTAAAGTGGCTTTTGGCTTTTTAGTTGTATCATATATAATGAGTTAAACCCTTTGAACAATTCTAAATTGGTGCTTTTTTAGGCTTTAACCATATGGGCCAGTTATAATGAAACTGAAGATGTCTTTTCATTGCGTGAATTCTTGGAGACGAGGCAGTTTTTTTCAGCAAAGAAAACATCCAATTGTAAAAAATGTCACTGGAAAAGTACAAAATAAACTAATAGCTTAAATTTGAAATTTTGAATCAATTATGAATCTCTTCAAAGAACTTGATCCAAATTCTAATAGCATAGCAAATAACTATTGATATGGTGCTAGTTTGAAGTAATGTGACTGGGGAGATAGACCTGATAGGAATAGCCAAGCCGCCATTTTCCAACTGTTCCAGCATCACTCTAAATGTCTTGAGCAAGAGCTATTCCCCGATTTTCTTGCCTTTAAATGGTTGCTATTCCATAGTTGACAATAAGCGCAAAACATTATCAGCACAAAATTTTGAATGTTTCAAGCTTTTATTGATTTTATGCAGCCCAAATACCTAGGTTAAAGATCTGCTATTTTGTTAACCGGTTTTAATAGTAGTGGTAGGTTGTTTAATCACATTTAAAATGGTGGATCAGGAAATAAAAACAGCCAAATGCAAGACACACAATTCGCAACTTGCAAACCATCAATAGACCACCAGACACAATACTGTAACTCGATGGTCTTGTACCTTGATTTGTAATTGTCATTTTGGAAAATCAGTTCTACCTTTTTAGAAATAACACAATCATTAACCGCTTCAGCTAAATAATCACTTTTCATCTAATGAGTCTGTTCCACTCTCTGGTACATCTCTGCTTTGAGGCTCTTAATACTCGAAATGATCCTAGCTAATTGTGTCGCAACTACCTACCACCACAACACATCCTCAAAAATCTGCCGCAAATGCTCGTTCTTGTTTTTTTTTACTGGTCGGTTTGGAGC
>LUVW01000010.1:287698-298628 GCA_001661515.1 Capniomyces stellatus | reverse complement strand
CAGCTGAGACTGGTCTGTCTAGCAGAGAATATATTGGTTTGGAAAACGTGTTTATTTGTGGTTATTGCTATTTGGAATAGCGAGATACCACGAGATACCACGAGTAAAAGTTTAACTATTTTTTTGGTTGTGTAAAAGGTTATAGAAATCCAAATAATAATTGGTTTCACTTGTTTTATTCCAACTTGTTTTTTTTAGGTTTAACGGAGGTATGGTGATTAGAAAGTGATAGGTGTTGATTATAGATCGATTGTGGTTATTATATGCTGTTGACTGTGGATATTCAAGATTGATATTGGCGGTGTAGAATAGTTCAAGTGATCAAAAAAACGTGATTGGAAAATATTTGGCTTAGTTATGTATGTGGTTTCTATTTAGTTTATTGATCTTATTTTGCTCCATATGGATATTGTTTAAACAGTAATTTAGTATTGATGCTTGGTGTGTTACCTTGCAGCCTGGTAATATTGTGTGAACTATGCCCATTTATAACAAAAAGAGCCACAAATATCTGACCTGGTTTATTTATACAAGTTTAACAATCAACAGAGGCAAAATATTAAATAGCAATGTATCAATAGTAGAATATTTTTATCAAAAACTACCATATTGAATTTGAATACTTTGTTATGCACCGAATGTTCTCTTGTTTGGAAATGACGGTTAAACAGGTAGATATATGTAGCATTAGTCAAATAGTGTGTCAAATCTTTACAAAAAGTGAACTGAACTGGATATAAAAATACAAAGGCAGATCTTGGTTTAGAAGATTGGTAGCACCATTATTTTATTTGGTCTTTTTTTGTTTAAAAGATATAAATACAAAGTCAGTGGACTTGAAAAGAAAAGTATCTTTTCAATCAAATCTGATTCCTCTTATTTTAATCAATATTCGAGTCAAGTCAAGTTATTAACCACTGTTCTAATAGTAATTAAAATACAAGCTGATAATTTAAAAGAGAATAAAACAGAGAATGAGTTTCAGAATAATAACAAAAGAATAAAATTGGGTTCCAGTGTTAACACCAAAACAAGAAAGACTGGTTTCAATGATTTGCCAGAAAGTGTCATATCAGAGATATTTGTGTTGGCTCAAAACCCAAAGATATCAATGCTTTCAAGATCACTTTATAGAGTGTCGAACGAGTTCAGTACAATCAAACAATTTTTGAGTTTACACACAAGAAACGCATATGGTAATTTGGATAGCTTGAAGGAATTTGAAGAGGATATTTTATACAAATACAGCAGAGTAGCAAATAATGAAAAATAGATTATTGAGGCGTTGGCAAACTGTAAAAAAATAAGTTATCCAAGACTGGTAGAGCTGGCAAGAAAATATAATTGGAAAAACATGAAGGGATGGATAGTTAAAATGTATGTAGTTTTGGATTCGAGAGATAGAATGATAATGTTTTCGAACACGAATGTGTCGGATAGAATATCGTTGGATATAGATATAACGGATATATCGATTGGAGAGAATAGAGAATATATTAATTCTGATATTGTGAGCGAAGGAGTAATGATCAGTCCATTATACAGTTTAAAAGGCAGCAATATTCTCGAAGTCAAGTATTTAAATCAAAGCATTTATGAATGGAGTAACGAGGTGAATTTAGACAAAGACCTTGTCAAGCCGAGTGATAAAATTCATAATATGCCGGGGATGGAGTTTCTAGAAGAAATTATTGAGTTGGGGAGGTCGGAAATATACATTCCAGTAGATATATCAAGTCAGAACTTGGAAACTGTTGAAAAAATCAAGAGTGTCAAGCTGTCACATAATGAAGAGTATTTCAAATATATGTTGCTTCTTATTTTTGAAGCTTGTATACGAAGATATCTTGAGCTGCTGGACGAATTGATTGAGCTTGATATCAGAATATATGGCAGATTTCCAACTCTATCTTTTGAGGACTCGGGCATCAAATATATACTTGAAAATTTAGATGAGAATAGTGATTTGGTAGTTGACGCTTACATGCTGGTGTGTCTCATTTCATTCATCGAATTTAAAGGCGAGTTAACAGACCATCTGATTAAGCATAGATTGTTTGAGACACACAAGGAAGAGATGTTTAAGCTGGCTTGTAGAACTAGAAATATATATGAAGCAAGAACGGTGTTTACTAGAATAGAGCAGACAGAAAATAATGTAGTGATGCTGTTAGAGGTGGCATGCAAGACTAGAGATTCAGAAACGGTCAAGTGGTTGATAGATTCAGGCTTCAATGTGATCCGAGATGATAATTTGGCGTTGAGAGCAGCGATTAGGGGTGGTGATTTGGAGCAGGTGAAATATTTAATTGAAATCGGATCGAGTTTGGGGAACGACGAGTTTAATGGAGTTGAGGATATTGTTGAGCTCTACGAACATGAATTAATGAAAAGACTGACACCAGACAATCTAATATTATCAGAAGATAATAATGGGAGGGGATTATCGGCTTACAAAGAAATTATTGAGTTTTTGCTTGAATATGCTCGTCCTTTAGATGAATTCCACTTTTATAAGAATGATATAAAATATGGAGATATAGCGCGACACCTTGCTCTTGGAGAAGGATTAATTATAATGGAAGATACCAAAAAAAACTTGAAACACAGATATTGGGATAACCAGGACTCACATCTGGTTTTGACCATTTTAGATCAGATAGTGACATTTGTCTCTCAAAACAAAGAAAGTGGCAACCTAATCGGCAAACCAAGACAGCTAAACAGGGCGGATATTGGAGAGACTAANGCGTTGAGAGCAGCGATTAGGGGTGGTGATTTGGAACTGGTGAAATATTTACTTGAAAACGGATCGAGTTTGGAGAACGACGAGTTTAATGGAGTTGAGGATATTGTTGAGCTCTACGAACATGAATTAATGAAAAGACTGACACCAGACAATCTAATATTATCAGAAGATAATAATGGGAGGGGATTATCGACTTACAAAGAAATTATTGAGTTTTTGCTTGAATATGCTCGTCCTTTAGATGAATTCCACTTTTATAAGAATGATATAAAATATGGAGATATAGCGCGACACCTTGCTCTTGGAGAAGGATTAATTTTAATAGAGAAGATCAAGAGAAATTTGAATGTCAGATATTGGGATAACCAGGACTCACATCTGGTTTTGACCATTTTAGATCAGATAGTGACATTTGTCTCTCAAAACAAAGAAAGTGGCAACCTAATCGGTACACGTAGACAGCTAAACAGGGCGGATATTGGAGAGACTAAGGGAATAGATTTGAAAGGTTGTGATGGGCCCATATTGAATCCCAGTTATTTTGCCAATATCCAAAAAGAGTTGGAAAGCAAGGCGATTGAGATTATGAAGGTACCGCTTGAAGGTGGTTTGAGAGTGTACGGTAACGATTTTAAAGGTTTGTTGGTTGTAGCCAGAATTAATAACATCGATATGGCAAAGCTGCTGATTGAGCGTGGTGCTAAATTGGACAACACAAATTATAACGGGATCAATGAGGCTTGTAGAAACAACAACATTGGATTAGTCAAAATTTTGCTTGAAAATGGTGCTGCACTAAGTGAATTTAATTATATAGGGATTAACGAGGCTTGCGATAAAGACTATGTAGAAATTCTGTCACTGTTGGTGGACAGGTTACGTATCCCCGATTCAGTTGGAATAATATGTTTAGGATGGCGTGTAAAACCAATAATACTGAATTGGCCAAAAAACTGATTACTAATGGGTTGGATATGGAAATTACAAGGTATACTGGGGTGGATGTGGCATGTGAATTTAACAACATTGAAATGGTGAAACTATTGCTACCACACAAACCAGATTTGACCAACCAAGAGTGCAATGGTCTTGGCCAGGCTTGTTTGAATAAGAATGCTGAAATTATCAAAATGTTGCTCGACTATGGCGCTACTCTGGATGATTCCAATTATTCTGATATCATTGGTATTTGTTCGAGAAACAGTGTTGAGGAATCGGAGTTGTTGATTAAATATTTGTAATTGTTGAATGTAGTTTATTTAATAGAGTTTCTGTCTAGTTTTTATATTTGGTTTTGCTGTTTTTGGGTTTATTATTTGATAACTCGGATATTTGTTTCAGTTAGTTGGTTAAACATTTGGATAATAAAAAATGTGAGATGAGTTGACTTTGGTTAGAGTTAGTAATACTGTTTGATTTTGTTTTTATTCTGTTGAATGATAAATTAATACGAATGACTGTTTGTTAACATTGACAGTTTTGTGTTGTTGTTGACATCGCTTTTCCGAGTGAGCTGAAGCTGGTTTTGGGGTGTTTGGTTTGTTTTCAGTTGGTGGTATTTGCTGAAATGTTTTATAAATGAGATTAAATGGCTTGAAATTGATTATGGACTATGATATTGACCCTTGAATAATAGGTGTGGAAATAAAGTGATGTTGACGTTGGGTTTGTTTAAATAGGGATTAATGTTGGTGATCCATTAAATATGTTTGGTGTTTACCTGTTTCGACATTGTTGCTTGCCTTTTAGACTTGGTTATGGTGATGCCATTTGGTTTGTTCTGCTACTACTGATTTATGAATAAAATGATATAGTATATTGTTTAACGTCAGAATTAAATATGGTGATGATATCCTATCAATAAAATAAATGTTTTGATGTCGAGTGGTCTGTTATAGTTACTGTTGATGATGTTGGATTTATAAAAATATGAATCTATTGAAGTGAGGCTGGCTCAATTCAGAGAATGCTTGTCAACAACCAACACTTGGATGTACGAGATAAATGAACAAGCAGTATACATGATTTGTTTAGTTTTTATTATATTATACTTATATTTATATTAAGTGGATGCCAGATTTATCAGTTCAAACAACTATTTCTGGTTTGAAACATACTGTTGTGGGTTGTGTGTTTATCAGTGACTGAGTTATTTACAGATTTAAGAGAACACTGGCGGTTATCAATAGATAAAAGTAAACAGGGTACTCGGCTAGTATTAATCGTTTATAAATACTCAAAACAAGGTAGTTGGCATTGGTTGTAGTAACACAGCAATGGTGTTGTATTCTGGTATGTGTCTATTTGAATCCATGATTAACAAGTGTTTACAACTCTGAAATAGCAGAATTATGAAAATAACACGAGTTTTCATCAGTTTAAAGAGTTGATCCAAATATTTAATGGGAACCAGGCAGAGTCGGAATTAGTAGGTATCAACCCGTGTTTGATTGTCTCTGATTCAACAGTTACTCCATTGGTTTGATTTGACTTGATGCTGGTAGTCGGTGGTTGGTAGTTGGTGCATTTTACTATCCTGTTTATTTGATTATGATTATGATTATGATTATGATTATTCAGGTGACTACCAACAGCCTTATCAACCCCAAAACAATTGCTTGTCCATCTATTTATCAAACATTAGTATGCTAAACTGGGTCATTTATTGTTGAGTTGTCAATTAAGATACTCTGGTCTGGATCTGGTATAGTATTTTCGAGAGCAGACACGGCTGGCAACTGTTTTATCATCACAAACCAGGAATTGGACGTGGTTACTGCTTGAGTATAAATTAATCGAATATGACTCAACTTGGGTACAGATCGGATTAGCAAATAAATGCGGTGATGGTTTACATATTGATTGGTGGGTTGTGGTGTGTGTTTTGGGTTATTTATTTGAAGAATAGTGTCATTTGACACACCAAGACCAACACCATCAATTGAGGATACAGTGTTGATTGATTTCAGCTGTTCATAAACATAGTCGCTATTATCTATTTATTTGAGTTGTGTTTTTGTTTAAAATACCCATTAAAGCTACTATGACTTTGAATTATTACTCGGATTACATATTATACTTGGCAATCGAAATGTGTAGAATGGCTGAAACCTGGATTATTTATCAACACCCAACTATTTATCACCACCTGATAAACAATAATTAGACTGTATTGCAGTTGGTATAGAATGGCAATTGACTGATTCTCACCAACTGCGTGTTACTACTCGATATCAGAATCAGTAATCAGCCAACAAATAAAAGTGGGATCAGCAGCTAATTAATCCGACTAGCAGCAATAGTACTGGTTTGCTCAAAACCAACATTGAAGTCAGAACTGGTTGTTTGAAATGTCGAATAACTAAACAAAGCTACTCTGCTCTTGAAACAACACCTGTTTGGACTGTCCAAATAATATACTGTCTGACATATCGTGGTGATGTTGGGAGTAGCTGGGTTGGCTGTTTTGGTGCTCGGTTCTGTTGTTTCTCATTCTGAGTTATCAGTTTTTTTATAAATCAGTTACCTTTTAATGTCGAGTTGATTAGCAAGATAAAAAATAGTTGAGAAACAATCATTCACAGCCTGTTACTTGGTATAAACACTAGATCAAACCTCGAAAGTAGATTTAGTTGTTTTTTTTATCAAATTGATATCAACCTGCTTCAAATAGAACAAAACAGAGTGTGTGTTGGTCAAGCTTGAATTTTTATTCATGTACAAGCTTGATTTTAACAAAAAGCAAATGAAGAAAAATATCGAAATAAAAACAAAAGCAAGCTGGAATTGATGCAAAGAATAAAAAGGAGCGACCGAGGTTCGAACTCGGGACCGCCCGATTTGCAATCGGAAGCTCTACCACTGAGCTATCACTCCAAAAAGGGCTTGACCGGGGATTGAACCCGGGGCCTCTCGCACCCAAAGCGAGAATCATACCACTAGACCATCAAGCCGTTGACTGTTGTGTCAAATGCTAGTTCACCCTGTCCAATTAGAGAGTTAATTAACATTCTATATTCAGGCATAACTGTAGTAACTAACCTGGTTCTGCTCAATTTTATATTTTATACTCACTCTTTACTATATCCATGTTATGTCTATAATTGTTTACTATTAAATATATTGTTGTTGTATAAAAAAGAGGTATCGTTTTGTAATCGTCATCAATCAAGATTATTCACACAAAATCAAATCAAAAATCAAATCAAAAATTAACCAAGTAAAATAATCAATTAGAAACTAAACTAACTAAACTCGATGTCGAAATCAAAGTGTCGTATAAAAAAAAACTACAACCAAATCGTATAATAAATTAATCTTTTGATTTCTATAAAGTTGGTACTAGATCCTACTCGGGATATGTACCAACATACAGGCCATATACTATTTTGTATGGTATGAGATGTTTTCCGTTACCAAGTATTTATACCGACAAGTGTCATAACGTAAACTTACAACTGGACAAGGTATCATTTTATTTAATCTATTTATTATTTTGAATCTTGGTTTATTTATTTGGGTTTCTAGTTTTATAGGCGAATGTATGAGTATGGATTGGGGGTTATTTTAATTCAGCTCTAGACTCTCAATTCATTTTTAGATTAGTTGAGTTTAGAATTGTTTTAGTTTAGTCAAGCTTTTTAGTTGGTTATAGTGGATTCATTATTGTGAACAACTTTAGTTTTAGTAGTTTTTAAATAAATATTATAAAAAACAACATTAAAAGGTTTTGACCTAAGTAGAGTTGAACAATTGTAGGGCATCAAACATCTACGACAATTGCTCATTAAATAGTGACTACTAAGCAATTACCAAGTAATTAGTGACTGCTGAGTAGGGAGTACTGGTGGTATAGATGGTGTAAAGCAGTTGGTGCTAGTTGTAAGTGGACATGCCAACCAATGTTGATTAACGAGTTGATGAGTTCTGAACAGTATCTTTTGTAGAGTCAGTTACCACTTTTTATCATCTAGCGGTTATTATGGGATAGTTATAGTTGTGTTTAAACTATTGGCGAGATGGGTTAGGTATTTTAAAGGGTTTAGAATAGTGTAAACAAAATACAGTCAATAAAGTCAGCAAAAGAAAAATAGTTCATAACACCAACCAAGTCACTGAACTGGTATGGCTGCTAGTTTTAGATTGTTGCTGGTTAAAACACCAAAGAACAGGATACTTGAATCAGCTGTAGTTGGCAGTATTTGAGAATAGTTAGTTGGCCAAAACCATAATCTAAGCATCATAGTATATTTACTATGACGTCGTTGTTTTATTTAAAAATTTGCCCAATTGTTGATTTTGGGTCTTGATTTATGTCTAAAGAGTGTTTGTTCTGATGTAGATCCACTTTATTCTTTGTTTTTTTATTGATTAATTGGTTGTATTTTTAGTCAAGAAGTGTTTGATGAAAGAACAAAACGGGATGATAAAGGAAAGTTACAACGCCAAATGTAGGATTGTAGTGGTGTCAGGTTGGTCTGCTTGAAGGCTCAGCTGTTATTCTCTGTTATTATCTGTTGAAAATGTTACAAAGGATATGAAAATACCAGAACAATGGGCCTCACAAGGCAGAAACACACCCTCTTCTTTGTAAGTTGGATATTCAGCTGCCACATACGAGTAAACCAGTTGATCGATATTGTATAAAGTGTGTAGAAAGAGAGGTTGTAGTAAAGTAGAAATCCAGTGTGCTGTATTGTCAGGCTAAACGAGCAGCTAAATGAGCCATCACACTCGGTTTAGTCCTCTTTTGGGTGTAGATTCGGCACTTTTGACTTTAAACAACGCATCAACTAAGCATAAATAATAGACACCAGTAGTAATTAGCACATCATTGTAGTAGGATCCAGTGTGAGATAGCAAGCAGTCTAAATGGTATGTTGGTAGCAAATAGTGTGGTATAATGTTTAATATTGGTTAATACTGAGATTCATAATATTGGTCAATGCCGAGATTCAGAGTGGAGGAATACCTGGATTGTAAAATCAGAAAAACCTGTATCATTATTGCTTAACTCTACATGGCTGGCTGTAACCAAACCACAAAGATGCAGATCTTTTTATCTTGGTTAATTCAAATGCTGTCAGGTTTGTTTAGTTGGTTAGGCCGAGTATTAGGTCTGTACAATAGCTAGTTACTGCCACATTCGGGGTTTAAATATTCAGATTAATCGATTTGTGGTGCCCCTGGTTTTGAAGCAACTAACCCAACTAGAACTAGAACTAGAACAATAAAATGATATACAAAGGAGCTGAGGCATATGGTTTGGGAAAGAATAAAAAGCAAGTATTGGTATGAGGTTTATGGATTTTTTACGTCAGACTATTACTCCTTTTCAAAGTTGTAGTTGCAAAATGTAAAGTGGCTGGTACCTGGTTCAGAGGCTCTAAACAATAGTCAAATTAACCAAGATAAAATAAAATAAAATAAAATAAACAAGTGAGAGTAGACGGAAAGAAATATTCCACTACTACTAAATTGAGGTTGTTTGTATGGTGCGATGAACCAAGCAGATTCTGATGTATAATTTATTTGGTAGATAGGAGTGTTGTATTGTATTTTATTGTATTGTATTGTTGTGGGATTTGGTTATTCTTTATTCCCTCCTTTCCAAGACTGGGATTAGTTAGGGATTTATTGCCATTAGAAGGAGTGGTATTCATTATGGTTGCTTTCTGTTGCTTTGTTTTGGTTTTTGTTTTTTGTTTTATTCAGTGTTTGTAATATTATGGGGTTTACTTTAATTAGTACAAAGTTACTAGATGAACACAACTACAAACAATATCCAATACACCAAAATTGGTTAAACGTCGATAGATGTCCTTACTTGGCAAACTCTTTTCAGTGAAAACTCTTTCAAAATAACCAGGTCTTTTTTCCTTGGCTAGCAGGTTCTCCAAGTCTTTGTGTTCTTTTTAGTTTGAATGAGTTTGCTAGTGTGTATTTGTATTGTTTGTATGTTTGTTTTAATCATATAAATAAATGTTAGTAGAAATAACAATCCAAAGTGAAATAGACTATAAAGTGAACTGCTGTCACTTGGTGTAAAGTCTGATTAAAAAATTGACAAAAGGGAAAACTTGAACATTGTATGTTGATCCTCTTGACTTGTACAATACATTCAATTGAAATAATTAAATGAAAAGGTAATGTTTTCCTTGGTTTGGAAAAGTAGCAACTATAACTTGGCAGCCAACAACAGCTGGTAACAGCCAGTTACTAACACCAATTAAGAATATTCTTTGGCATATAGTTATGGCAGTTGTGATTTTTGTTTAATAAAAGTTGGCAAGAATTGGTATCAATAATAGGCAGAATAAAGGCTAGGAAAAAGAAAAGTAAAAAGGAAAGTAAAAGAACAGGATATTTATATGGTTGAAGGAATGTATCAAATAAGAAATAATAAACTGATAATGAATAATGAATATTGAATATTGAATAATATAATCAGCGATTAAACTGGATATCTGAGAATAGAATAAAACAAAGCAAAGAGTTTATTTATTAAAGCTTATTCTTTTATATCGTTATTTCCTATATCTTCTAATAATCGATCAAAGCAACCAAGTCAAGCCGGGTATTTCAGACGGCAAAGTGTATATAGAAAAGTTGATTTCAGAAATCACAGAACAAAAATAAAGACTGATTTCAGAGGTTTACCAAATAGTGTTATACAGAGGATGTTTGTGTATATTTAAACCCCAAAGCTACCAACACTTTCAAGGGCGGTTTTCAGTGTTGAACGAGTTTAGTGCGCTTGGATAGTTTATGTATTTATACTAGAGGCATTTGTATTGTGTTTGTATCAATCTTGGGAGTCTCGACAATAACAATATTAACGAGGTGTTGGGAATCAATTATATGGCTAATATGTTTATCAATAAAAGAGAATTGACAAGATTGAAAGTCTCGATTTTGTCAAAACACAAACGTAAGCCACATATTTTGTGACTGAATAATGTAGAATTAACTGAATTAAATTGAAATGTAAGAATCATCAAGATAAATAAGAAATTGGCTAATTTGTAAACTCAGTGTAGGATACTTGATTAAGTTTCTTACATTACCCCAAACTAAGGGATTGAAATACTGGCATTGTTTTTACTCTGTTTTTAAATTGTTTATATTTAATATTTAGTTTGATATTCTGTTGGTTTTTTTTTGTAAGCGGTGCAGTTATTC
>LUVW01000010.1:237234-264426 GCA_001661515.1 Capniomyces stellatus | reverse complement strand
CTGTAATTTTCTCTGGCTTTGATCCTGTGTTCGACTCTAGCAGCAACTTCGATCACTTCTTCCAAGGTCCTGGGAAGTTCGTTTGCAAACAGGTAAACTAGGTAATCTTTGTTTAGGCTGTTGATGAAAATGTGAATCAACGCTGGGTCGTTGAACTTGGACTGCGTGGCGAACGAAACGAAGTCTGCGGCGTGGTCGGCGATTGACCTTTTCCCTTGCTTCAGGCTGGTCATCCTGTTGATTGCGTTGGCCTGTGCGCTTGGGTCCGAGAATCTCTTTGTGAAGGCTGACATAAAGTCATTATAGCTGGTCAAGTGGCTGGATTCGGATTCAATCAAGTTGATGAACCACAGCGAGGCTGAATCCTTGAGGTGGCTTCCTATAAACGTGATTCTGTTCCTATCTGCCCTGAAGTAGTCTGGGTAAGTCCAGTAGTGGAACTTCAACCTCGACATGAACGTGTCAAAATTTTTTGCTTGACCGTCAAATTTCTCCATTTCCGGCGTTTTTAGTTCCGCCATTCTAAACGGATTCGAATCCGTATTTGTTACCGGATTGTGCATTTTTAAAATAGACTAAGGTTAAACTGTGACTATACTAAGGTTAAACTGTGACTATACTGTGAATATATGTCATGAATCATAATGACTAAGTGCTTGTAGTCATAAATTAAAATGACTAAGTGCTTGTAGTCATAAATTAAAATGACTAAGTGCTTGTTGTCATGAATTAAAATGACTACATTGCCTGTCATACAATTATTATGGTTTTAATATAGTTTAAATTCAGTTAGTTTAGTTTCATTTCGTTTAGTTTAATTTAGTTTAGTTTAAATTTGTTTAGTTTAGTTAGTTAAATTTCGACATAACAATTTATATAAATAGTGGGGGATTTTTGTCAGAATTAATTCCCCATCTGACAACAATTGTTTATCTCTCAAATAAATACTTAAATATAAATAAATATTGCCTACTAGTGGCACTTAAATAACAATAATCATTTCAATCCATTACAATATACTAAGACTGTACTATGACTAATACTAGGGCTATACTATGGCTATAATATGTTTGTATAAGTCTTTTAATATGTAATGATTTAAATATAATTTATTTAACAACTATAAAAATTAAAAGACTTAATGAACTAATAACTAACTAGATTAAGTCTTTTATACTAAATTAATTTAAATACTAATATTTAATAAAACTATTTAATGAATGAAATTGTATTTATTACATCTAGTCATAGTCATAGTCTTAGTTTTAGTTTTAATTTTAGTTTTAGTTTTAGTCTTAGTTTTAGTTCTAGTTTTGTCAGAACTATTTTCTATAAATAGTGGAGGATTATTGTGGAAAAACAATCCTCATCTGACAACAATTGTCTCTGTTCTCTTTAAATAAACAACTTCAAAAACATTATAACTTTGCCTATTGGCACTTATTTTCTATTATTACCTATTCTTGACACAAATGTATAAATAAATACACTGCTATATTTCGAACACCTTCAATACAGCAGCTATCACCTTGATACTTACCCCACGTATGCATCTAGCTTCTAGCTATCTTTTAAGCTATTAAACTCCTTACTTTACATAGTATATTATTATTTTACATTACTTATATTCTATTTTATATCTTATTCACATTACATTCTTCATACGCTTTATCTTCATTGATAAAGTATTTAAATGATCGAATCGGGTGTAACTTGATAACACCAATTCGATCAATGTTATTATTCACTCAATAAACATTGTTTAAACATTCTTAACATTACAATTCAAACATTCTCAACTCCACATCTTAATAATTTTAGACTAGCAAGCAAGCTTTAGATACTTGGGAATTATATTTAATAATAACGGCATTGACATGGATACAGTTAAAAAAATATATACAGCGGGATAAACAACAAAATCAATAGCTGGGGCAATAGGAAAATAACGTTACAAGGTAAAATCATTTTAATTAATAGTTTTTTATTATCCAAATTGTGGCTCAGTGCACATATTGTTGCATTTGATAAACGATTTATTGATAATATTAAAACATTAATTAAAAGGTTTTTATGGAATGGAAAGAAATCAAGAATTGGCATTAATATCTTGGAAATGCCGATCAAATTGGGAGGATTTGGTTTATTGAATGTTAAAGTTCAATTGAATTCAATCTTCGCCAAATGGATGCCTAAAATCGCGACGGTTAATGAAAACCACTGGAGCGAGATGGCAAAACAATTACTGGTGAATTATTTTAAAAAAATTAATTCAAGCAAGGGAAAAGGACACCAATCGTGGCTTTTGGATAATACAAAAAATTTGGAACGCAGAAGGAAATTCCCAGTATTTTGGAAAAAATTCATGGAGATTTGGAGCAGTCTAGCAAACGTGGGAGATGACCCAAGTGAGTGGAAGCCAGAAGAGATAGGAGGCTGTAGCATTGATATCTTAGGAATAAACGAGATGTCCGAGGTCTCGATTAGTGACATAAAGTGGCTCAGAAGTAATGGCGTTGAAACATTCAAACAGCTGACAAACCACTGGGAGAAAATAGAAACAGCAGAGAGCCCAACGTATGAAGTGAAAATTAGAAACAAAACAAAAAAAATCAACTTGAGCGAGGAAGTCGAACTAAGCGTAATGGAAATGAAAAGTAGAAGTAACAGCAGCTTTATTCCGTTTGGAAGCTTAAGGTTTGGTTATTACAATTTTATTGAAGTAAATAACAAAGAAAACAAAAAAATACTGATTGAAGGGTTAGACTATAAGAAAATAGAACCGAAATGGGACAGACTAGACGCGGGGATCGAAGAAGGCCGAGTCGAATTCAGCTGGTCGAATCTAAGAAAAATGAATATCGAGCCTAAAATAAAGAGTTTCTTATATCAATTTTATCATGGTGGGATAATCACAGGAAAGGAAATCAAACACTGGAACTCATCAAAAAACATAACAAATAACTTAGTATACACATGTAAGGCATGTGGTGAGGAGGAAACTAACAAGCATATGTTTTACGAGTGCAGCAGAGTACACGGATATTGGGAGTTGATTAATGGTTTATTGAACAAAATAAGTGGGAAAGACAAAAAAGAGTACAAGAAAGTAGAATAGAAAGATATTCTAAATCAATTTAATAAATTTAAAGAATTAATACCGAATGTCGAGATCCTACATGCATTGGCTATGTGGAATGTATATCGAGCGAGAACCGAACTCGCACTATCGCAAATCGAACTGGATCGTACCGAACTGTTCCAAAGATGGAAAACCGAAGCAGAGAATAAAATTAAGCACGACTGGTCACACTCTTCAAAAAAAAATAAGGAATCATGGATGAAAGAAATGAATTCATGGTACTTTATTGACCCAGGTATAGAGGGAGGAAAAGAAAAGCTAGTATTCCATAACCTTGACCAGGAAAAAAGAACTATTGATTTTGAAGCAATAGATAAATATTTAGAAAACTATAGGAAATTGTTCCCAAGACATAAATAAGATAATAATTTTGTATTTTCAAAATTTAACAGACAAAATAACTCGTAATAAATAAATAAATAAAACCAACCAACAATTCGGGGCTTTACCCATTGATAGGATATAAGTCGGGACAAAAACTGTTGCAAATATACTCGTTCTTATTTTGCTAATTAAAAGAAAGGCGTAAATGAGTGCTTGAGTTAATTTTTTTTTATTGAAATACTCGAGTTAATTTTTGTTTGTGTCGAGTGCAGAAACTTTGTTTTTTTTGGTAAAAGTATAAAGATGGAGCTAAATTTAAACGAGTTTGACTCTAGCGAATTTGAGGCGGTGGCGTGGTTTAACGATTTGCTGAGACCAATGCTTACAAAGGAGGGTGTAGATAATATAGGAATTGGACATGGGCTGAACAGTAATAGCCGCGATGGTCTGAAAGGAAAGACGGGTCTAAACGGTGCAAGTTCAAGGGTGGAGATAAAGGAATCGAATATGGAGAATCTGGAGGTCGAGATTGGAAAGCTGGCAAACAGGTTAAACTACTTGATAACAGAAGCACAGAGTAATCAGGACCGATCGAGGCTTCGGCTAGAGCGGTCGTTGTCGTTGTTGGGAAGAGATTTGGGACGTTTTAACGAGAAAGTAAGTGCAGCGCAGCAAGGATTGATTGGACTGGAGCCATATTTGTCGGAAGCGAATTTGAGCGCACAGCAAGTGATAGCAAAGGTGGGAAAGACGCAAATTGTTCAGCGCAGGGTTGAGGAAAGCCAGCTGGCGTTAGAAAAGACGATTGAGATACTAAAACTACCAATAGAGATTGAAAAGTTGAAGGAAGAAGGCAGGTTGGATGAGGCATTGGAAAGGCTGGCAGTAGCAACAGGATCGGTGAGACACCTGGCAAGGATGAGCAGAGACAGCATAAAGGGGAAACGGAACACAAATGGTTTTGGACAAGGAATAGGGGACAGACATAAAGAAAACAAGCTAGATTTGGCGGTGAACCAGGGAAGCAAGGTTGGTGATAGAATGGGGGGACATGGCTATAGTTATGGTCACGGCTATGGCGAAAGAGATGGTGAGGGCGATGATGATATACTGGCACAAAGACAAGCTGAGCAGGAGGATAAGGTGAAGATGGAGATGATATGGAGCGGCCATTTGGCAAAGCTGAAGGGAATTGAAAAGGAGCTTTTGCAAGAGGGCTTGATGAGACTGAAGACGGCGATTAAGGACAAGAATTATGAGGAGGGGAAGAAGTGGGTGGTGTTTCTGGAGCACTCGGACACGCCAACGCTTGCAAAGGAAACGTATATAGACCAAAAGAGCAAAGAAATTATAAAGGAGTGGCAAGAGAGGTATTACAAGCGGGGAAAGGTGGAGGTAAAGGAGGCAAAAGGCGAGAAATGGGGTGACGAGGGGCAAGAATTTAGCAAGCAGATAGGTGCGTTTTTCGAGTATCTGCTGGCAACCAGTGAGTCGGAAATAGGGTTCTGCGATGCAGTAGAGTTTAACAGCCCGATGTTTGTGGTTGAGCAAATGATAGAGGTGGTGGCAAAGCGTGTGGGACAGGATATAAAAGCAGAAATGGCAAAAAGCGAGCTGAGGTTAGGGCGGGCTGGACAGAACCATAGCCATAGCGACAGAGGCAGGACAACAAGGGAGTGCCTAGAGGCAGTTATTGAGAGCTACAGTCTGTGCTTGGTGTTTGCAGAGAAGCTGGCACAGAAGTTGGAAACAGGGCTTTCGCTGATTGAGGTTGGGGGACAGGAGCCGGAGTCGCCAGTAGGCAAAGAGCCACAGCGAACAATGGACTCGTTTGCAAAGCACCTTCTTGTGCCTTACTTGGGTCTGCAGCAGAAATACACAAAGTACGAAGAGGCGATCTTGGGCGGGGAATTTGAGGCAGCAATGGAAAAGTTCCCAAGGGCCGAGGAGCCAGACAGTGCAAAAAAGACAAACAAGAGCGCACAGTTAACTGCTGCAGGGCTTAAAAGGATTGTTAAGCAGGTTGAGCAGATTGGGGACAGTGTGGTTCCCTTGGTGTTCCGGGCTTTGGCAGGAACAAACGAGAGGTTTTTTGGGTTTACTGGAGGGATGGCGGCAGTTGGGGTTTTGGAGCTGGTTAGTGGGCATGTTGGGAAGCTGGTGGGCAGAGTAGACGAGTATGTAAAACAAGTGACAAAGCTGGCCAAAATGACAAGATTCAATACTGATGGAGAAGCCGTTCCGAAACTGCAACCGGACGAGTTTGTAAACACAGGTGAGCTTGCAGCTTCAGAGTCTGAGCTGTGGTGGGCCCAAACCGAGTTTGTAGTTGCACTGATGAATGTGCAGCTCAAGGTGTGGCAAAATGTGGCGAAGTTTGGGGTTGAAAGCATTGACGGGCTGATCAACTGCTGCCAGCAAATCTACCAAATCGGGCCTGGTGGACTGCAGACAGCGGGAGATCTGGCAGTCAGCAAGCCCAGCCTTGAGTTAAAAGTATACCCGAGCTCAAAGTTTGCTGTGCTGATCCAGTCCTCACTAAACACAATGAGCCTGTACGACCTACTGTCAAGCATTGCCAACCTGACCATCCACAACCTTCCCAGCCAGGTAGCCAAAGCCAGCCATTTCAGCAACGAGGTCGGAATCACCAACAACTTGACAATCGACGACTACTCGACCCTGGTCAACAAAATGTACAACAAGTCGTACCTGGACCTGTTTAACTCTTCGGTTCTTGTTTCTCAGCAGCTACTAGTAGGCCTGCTGTTTGGCCCCCAAGTCGAAGCCCTAGATACCATCCCCAACCTGCACCTATGGCACCTCGAAACTTCAATACCAAAGTCCAGGCCCAACGCCAATCACAATTCCAATTCTGATCCTGAAAATACCTCCGACAACAACTCCCAAGTCACCGAGGTCATGTCGCCAATGAACGTTCCAGTCCCTCAGTTCAGTTTATCTCCATCAACCAACATCAGAGTCATTGGTGAACACATGTTGCTGCTTCCCCAAATTCTTGAACAGATCGAATGTCTCAAGCTAAATTCTGACTCTGTAAAACCCAAAAAGTTACCCTTCTATTATTTTGATCCTAATTCTGAATACATCTCTCAATACAACCCTGACCCATCCACTACCAACAGCACCTCAGACGCCCACGTCTACTTGGACAAGTACCTGCTGGACTCTGACTTCAACAACGACATTTTTGGAAGATTTTTACTCGCATTCCCAATCATCCAACTCCTGCCACCCAACACCGCTCCACTAAACACCTTCAGACTAAATTTGGTCAAGTTGGCCTCTGTTTGCACCAGACAATGGCTAACTGCTCTTTCCAACTCTACCATGGCTGCTTTTGTTGCTCGATTCAACCAAATCAATCATCCCATCACTTTTGATGGCTATAGACAACTTCTGGCTGATATGGACTACCTCGTATCTATCTTTTACACAATGGATATCTCCCCATCAAATGACTTCAACCAAATCCGCTCGATATGCCTTCAAAACATCTAACTCTCTCTGTTATTTACTTTTTCTAATTTTGTTTCTTTATTTATTTTTATTTTACTCTTTTCAATAAACTACCATTCCCAATTTTGCTTTAAACTTTATGTTTTATTGTTATTCCAAGTCAATTTGGTTTTATAAAAGCATATACTAATCAGCAAGAATAAACTAAACTACATGAACAATAAGCTAATAAAACAGAAAAACTCAGTATATCTGACTATCAGTTTCTCCAAGTTACATCTCCAAGTGCCTCAAATCTCTCTCTTTTTCTACTCCTGATAAATCTTCTTTTTCCTTAAATCCGGCCTCTCCAAATCTATACCTCGTCTGATCTTGGCTGACCCAAAGTCTATCAAAAACAACACCGAACCAATCGTATATACCAACGATGCCGCATAATAGAAATTCGCATTTCCACTCCCCAGTCCTATCCACAACTTCCAAAATGCCGGCGCCAATATTGCCCCCGCCCCAATCAAACTTAGCCCCAGGAACGTATAGTTCAAGTCTATTGTTTGTTACACAAAAACAGCAACAATACAACGTCAGTTACTCTTTTTTTTCTTTTTTTTTCTTCTTTTTTTTTCTTCTTTTTTTTCTTTTTTTTCTCTCCACTTTAGCTCCCATTAACCACAAAAATATATATATATAAGTAGGCTAGTTTAGCTTGAATTTAAATTTGCTCTCATTACATTTTATCAGCTCCTCATACATTAAAACAAATGTCATCAGCATTCCTATATCTCCAAATGATGGATACGCCCTCATTATCCCCACCAATCCCATTATAAACCCAGCCGCAAACAACGGATCCTTTCGAAACTTGAACGCCGATGGCACCGAAAACACAACCACATTCAAATGAAACACCGCCTTATAAAACGACCCAAACTCTTTGAAAATCTCCATAAAAAAGTACCAGTATAGCCCAACACTTGGATGCAAATCACCCACATTTATTCTAAAACACCATTTATATATCAAGTCACGTCAAATCAAATCAAATCAAACTACTCCAAATCATGTCAAATAAAATCATGCCAAGCTAGAAACTACTACTTTAAAGTGCAATTAACCACGCACTCTCCATTTTCACTTTTTCATTCGTTTCAAATAGCAGTAGGAATAAATACATATCACCACTTCAATAACTCGAGCTGTTGAAACCCAGTCAACTTACATAAACCCAAACGTTGACCTCAAATAAGAGTTCCCGTACACCAAATAGCTGAAACAGTGGAATATTCCCAGCCACCCAACAAACACCACAATCATCTTGACGCTCTCCTACAATCACAATTATACGTTGGTCAGCTTTATACACTACTCGGTCCATTGTCTCTATTCATTTTACTCTGCCCCCTCAATCACGCCATCATACTAAACCTGTGCGTCATTATTTTTTTTTCACTTCTCTAAAATATGTTTGCGTTTAATCCGATTATATTTTCTCCCAGCTTACCTTGCCAAGTTTGATTGACCTTGTCGCAATCGACAAAACAGGAATCATCAACAACGCAGGGTACATTGAGATAAACGTAGACACTGCCATCCAAAACGATGTTTGTAGCTTTTTCTCTATTGAAATTTCCACAAACAAATATCTTCGTTAAAAATGCCTGACCATGTTATTTAACCACGTACGACTGCTACTTCTAGTTCTTTCTTTAATGTATTTATGCCTCTTTAATGTTACCTTTCATGGCAAAAAGTAATGCTAGTGATACCCCCGCATACTCAAAAACACTTGATGATTTAACCAGCGAAATTCCAGCTGAAAACGGATTGCACAAGTAACTACAATAAACACCAACAATTCCATTATTGAATAAATACCAACACTCGCCTTGAAACTCCAAAGTTATAAATACCTCCTCCCCTTTTCACTCGAATAGTTTTAAATGACTAGCTGCCCTTACAACAATGCCAAAGCAGACTCGCAAATCTCGATCGATTTCTCTCCTTCAATCTTTTTTTTTTTCCCAGAAATCAAATCGTTCTTTTTTTTAATCTCGAATACTTTGCATAGCGCGTACGCTGTAATCATATCGGCAGCAACAAATATAAAGTTTGTAATCGATCTTTGGTATTTATAGAATAATTGCATAAACATTAAAAGCAAAGGCGACTATAAACCAGAATTATGAATGTGATTAATTTCCTGTTATACGTTTTTTATTTCATTGCAAAAATACTACTCAAACATCCCTTGTTTGCTCCAACATCACCTCACAATCAGGAGCGTTATTTCTGTCTGCAATGTGTTTACAAAAATAACAAATCTGCCTAGCCAACTTTAATCAGTTTAGTATAGTAAAAAAAGGGGGGTACCTGGTGGCAAGCATCTCCTTCGTATGGCGAAATTCCTAGCGATGTCAAATACATTCCCTCCATCACTATTATTAACAGGTAGTATTATTATTTTCCATTCATTGTTTGTTCGCTTGCGCCCTAAAGCGTACTTTTTTTGGCATTATTGTGAATATAAAAAAAAACAAAAAGAGTAAAAAAACAACAACAATTAAAGCTCTAGTATTCTTACAGCGCTTGTACGATGTGGCAGGCGTTGACAGTTCAGGCATTGGGACTAGATGTTTGTTGATAAACTCGCTGAAACACACCAACCCTACGTACTTGAATAACCCAACCACCAATATTGTCTTTTCAACACTCCAGCCCATAATTCGCTTTGTATATATATATATATATTCCTTTTGATTTCTGTATAGTACTACTATTTACAATGTCGGCAAAGTTGATGCTTTTTTTAGACAACTAGAAAAGAAAAGAAAATAGAATAAAAGAAAAGAAAAGAAAGCGCAAAGTAAACATAAACGTAAACAGTCGAAAATCATATTTTTCTTACAAACCTCGCTTACAAATTCTATCTTGCCACTCGATGGTAGCGAGTTAAAAACCTTCGTCTTTTGTCCTTAGTAAAAAAAAAAAGTGACTAAAAAAAAAGTGTGACTAGCTTGAAAATTGAAATGTAAACCCGGTAATTAATTGGGCTACTGTTAAATCAGTAAATCTTACGATTTTTCTTTTGTTTGCCAATTTCGACTTTTCACTTTTTTTATTTCTATTCTTTATCTTTTATTTTCCTCCTCCTTTACTCACACATCCTTTTCTTTTACTCGATTTCATATTATTTGGTGAAAAAAATAGCTGACAAATTACAACAAATATAACTAAAATGCATCCCCATGTTGCCGAACATCAAAATATTCTGTGCGTAGAATTCATTGAAGCACTTAGAGTATGCCACGACGATAACAGCTGGAAAAAGTTTTTCGGCAAATGCAATTCTGCCCACGATGCATTAAACAGCTGTCTGAGTATGGAGTTTGAAAAAAACAGAAAAGAAAAGTTCATTGTTGCAAAGAAAAAGCGTGAAGAAATTGTAAAAAAGTGGAAGGAGATCGACAATAATCAGTAATCCCACAAACTCTGCTACCAGTACCAACCAACCACCCCACCTTATTCCTCCTCTGGTCTCAAACATGTTGACTGTCATAGGAAAGGCATCATTGGCCGGGTAGTGATATTGTTGCTTTAGTTTACAACTTTATAACCCAAAGGTGTTTGGCTTTGCATTTTTCTTTTATTTGATAAAAATTAAATATTAATAGACCTATTCCAAAAATAATATAAACATATATACAGTGCAGAGAGAACAGTAAGATAAACTGTCAAGATTGTCGCGCAAAACGTAAAGTCTTTACCAATAAAAGGAAAACTAAAACTATCTTCTATATTTCACATTATCCAAATGGGCTTGTCTAAGCACTTTGTTTATATCTTTATAATCGTGCATTGGATAGGTGCAACAATCTTCTAGCTGCCTCATTTCTTTTGCTAGTAAAGAGCCATAACTATGCATACTGGTACTTGGATCCTCGAGTAGCCTTGTGTTATGGTGTTTAATTCTGTTATAGTGGTGGATAAAATGCAGCTTCTCGTTACATTTTGTATATTCGCTTGCCGTGGAATGACTATCCATGATACTGCTGCTGTAACTTGATTTGTTCGTGTTTTCATTCTCTTTATACAAAGTGCCCGGGTCATTAAACACTAGTTTTTGCAAATGCATTATAGCAATAAAGATAAAACAAAGCAGCGCAGCGCAGATAACATTAATTGAAAGCTAAATTGCTGTGATTGCGTGTCTGTTGATAAGCGCAGTTAAATTGGGTGTTTAAAGCTTACCGTAATCATTAGTGTCTTTAAAAGAAATCGAGTCTAATTCCGATTCGATTCTCACTTTTTTATGTGCATTGGCATTGTCTGTGTCTGCAAGAGCGTATATATCTTCATCGGAATATATTGCTGGTCGTTTGTTTTTAAACCCCGATCCAAATTTGTCTATGAAAGAGTTGTGCATCTGAAAGTATCGGCGATTTTTTTTGGTTAAACGGTATTATAAATTGAGGGAGTAGTAAAATAAAAACAAAGGCAAAACCTTGCTGAGGGATAAACTGTCAACGGTAAAGGTGTTTTCACGCTTGGGCAATCAACAGAAATAAAAAACAATAATAGTAGAAACAGAAACAGAAACGGAAATCAGTCTCAGTATGGAAAGCCTTTGCAAGCTTTTCACAAATAATTCAGCATTCCTATTTGAAAATTTTCGTCCAAAAGCCAACATAATAGGGAGCAGCTCCAATAAATAAAAATCAAGCAAATTTTAATAATAATAAAAATGCTTTTCTGGATTTTTCCTACCAAAAATTGAATTTGAATAGACCACTGGGCTTGGTAATTGAATGCAAAAAAAGCATATAATGGTGGTAATGAAATGAACTCATTCCACAACCAAACGACTTGATTTGAAAAAGGTCACATGGGAAACTTGGATAAATGTAGAATTAGAACGAGCTTTGTCTCATAGGGATCCGCTGCTTGATGTACGAAGCAACTAATAGAAATTCACCCTTTTGGCTACTCGTATTTTATTCATTTAAAGCGCCACCTTGCATATTTTAAATAAATTATGTTCTAAAATGACAATTTCATTTGCCTAAACTCGATCAAAGTACCCGAGGTGTTGTAGTAAAAAAGAAAAAGTAGGTACCAGATTCAGCAAGCAATTACAACGGATATTAATAAAGCGATCATCACGCCAACTGCACATTAAAACATTTACACTTCTGGGTTAGTAAAGAGAAATTGTGAGACGCGTAGATAAAGGGACATAGACGATTCGTGCCATCGGCTTTTTCCAAATACAGCCTGTAACTTTCTGAGCAAGATATAACCAAGTTGATTAAAATAAATAACTAGAAAAAAGAAGAAAAAAAAATACAACTAGAGTTAAACATAAAGTGAGAAATGGATGTTTTGAGGATGAAAAAGCAATCCAACAGGCGAGCAAACAAGTTAAAAAAGAAGTCTGGTAATTAGGAATGAAAAAGGAATAAGCTATTAAAATAGAAAATAAACAGGTATATATGTGGGATAGTTTAATTCACAAAAGTTATAAATTTAAATTGAATATAGTAGGTAATTTCTAAATTTGGTAAGGGACTAATCGATGTTTATCTAGGAGTAAAAATAGTCAGGTTCTAGCTTGCACTGCTAGTGTTGACGGAAAAGTTGATGTTGTTGGCTCGGGACTCGACATTCATAGGCGTGATATTATATAGGTTGTTGTTTAGCTGGTAGCTTTTGGGCTCGTCGCAATTTCTATTGTTGCTGTTATTTAAATTTTCAGTCTGATGGTTTTTATACTGATTTAGTTCGTTAAAGCCAACATTATTGTTGTACTGTTGATTGCCAAAGTTTGGCTTTTTTTCAAACTGGGGTTCTGAAATGGGCAAAGAGTACGAATTAAAAAACAAGTTGTTCTCTTGAGGTTCTTTAGGCTGAACCATGCTGCTGTTCATGTGCGAAAGAGTTAGGGGTGGTTGTTGGATGGACTGCAGGATGTAGCCATTTCTTTGTGGCTGTAGATAGCTATTGGAATTTCCCGCATCATGGGAGAAGTTGTTAATAGGGCTTCTGAGGTACTGCATATTGTTAGGGTTGGGGTTGGGGTTAGTGTTGGGGTGGGGGTTGGGATTGGGGTTACTTGGAAAGTTGTCATGCAGTTCAGACTGGCGATTCTGGAGGCCAGGGTAATGTTGGTGATCTGTGTCGTGCCTGGCATTGTTGTGGAATTGTACGTTGTTTTCGTAGTGAGGCATGCCTGGGTTGGAAGACTGGTGGCTAGCTTCGGCTGGAATAAGCCCTATGACAGGAGCTTCCGATTCAAAAGAGTTGATCCTCTTATCTTTGGACCAAGCATCGTTCAACAGTAGTCCGCTTTTGCTGGTGGCAAGCGGCTGTCTCTTTTGCATGTGGGAATAAGTGGTGTAGTAGCCTGGCTTTTGGTCCTCTTGCTGGCTAAACACACCGTTAGAGCTCGCCAAATCCACGCTCGAAGATTTGTTTTCTGAGCTGTGGGCAAAGTGTTCAGTGTGGTTTTTTGTAATGTATGACAGATTTTTAAATGACGAGCGAGAGGTAGACAAGGCAGGCAGATTGTTTTTGTTCTGGAGCAAAAATGGGTAATCTGACGAGCTTGATTGCTCTGAGGCGTTTTCTGACATGTTGGCAAGCTGGTAGTAACTACTGGATGCAGATACGGGTATGTACTTGCTATATGGCATGGAGTATGAGCTTAGTGAAGAGTTATACATCATTGGTGGTGCCATTAACTTGTCGCTCGAAAGCGAATGTGAAGACGCGCCATAAGG
The DNA here is from genome assembly GCA_001661515.1 of Capniomyces stellatus. Taxonomy (NCBI): domain Eukaryota; kingdom Fungi; phylum Kickxellomycota; class Harpellomycetes; order Harpellales; family Legeriomycetaceae; genus Capniomyces; species Capniomyces stellatus. The sequence continues at coordinate 250,704 of LUVW01000010.1, read as the reverse complement.
ACTAAACCGCTCAAAGTTATCCGAGTAATGACTGGGGCTCCTGCCTCTAACAACGAGGGGCACCGATGTACTATCTGCTACCAGGATTAGGCTGCCGTCTGTTGATTCGGCAAAAAGCTCCATCTGCAGAACATAGTACTGTTGTGCAGCACGACGTTTTCCATTATTGGCTGTGGCTGTTTTGAACTGGATCCTCTCAAATGATACAATGCTTGAGCTAGCTCCCACACTGCTTATATGAAGGTTGCCTCCGCTTCTAATTGGCCTGCACTGAGGAACTTTCTGCGGTCCTTTATCTCGCTTAGGTGTGTGCTGGACAAGTTCTACTTTTTTGGCCCCACCAGCTATTTTTGCTGAGATTCCTAGCATGAATTGCTTCACTGTATGCAAAGAGTTGTTTTTCGGGTTAATTATTACGCATGGACACTCTGGATCGCCAATTGGCATTCCATTATCAAACAGGGTAAACGCGCTGCTAATCTGAAAGTAGTTTCTTCTATAACACGTCCAGCCCCCTTCGGATAAAAAAAACCCTCTGTCGACTTTGCTTACTATCCTTGCATTGTATCTACATATATGCATACATTGGTAAAATAAGATATATTTTGAGTTCAAAGTACTGAGCGGTAAACTTAGAGTCAGTCTTATGGGCCTGGTACTCAAATGTTAGAATATAATAAGCTATCTGGTAATTGACGTACTTTTTCGACTTGTCTACGTTAAAAAGGAAATTGTGCTGTTTTGTTTCTTGAAAAAATGAAGGGTATGAATCCATCCCGTAGCTATATAGCTCTGTTTTTCTGCGTCTAGTATGGTTCAATGGGTTGTAGCTGTTTAGCGCATAGCTGGTTGGATGACCAATTGGGATTGAGCGATTATGCGGACCAAATTCATAGCTTACTGCGCTCATATAGCTACAAGAATAAAATACGAAGCAACAACGTTAATAGCGCCATTGGCAAATTACAGATTAAAAGTACTATATTGACACAAAGGGGGGGGGAGGCTTTTGCTGGAATAAAGTCATACCAAGCATAATAAATATTAAAGTCTTGGAATAGCTACCTTCCGTTGTTGGGTCTAGGGCTAATTATATTGCTTTGCATGGGTTCTGTGGCCAAAACAGACATACTTTTCCTCTCATCGCTAAATTCAAAAACAAACAAAAAGAAGGATAAGATAAGATAAGAAAAATATACTCGGTAGCTATAAATGCGTCTCGATATTCTATGCACGTCCATTAAATCACTTGTGCTGGTTTGAGTAAATAAAAGTGCTAAACAAACCTTGGATTATTGGGGTGGTGGTTGTTGCTGTTGTTGCTGTTATCAAAAGCATCTATATAGTAGCTTTGGTTTAACTGGGAAGGCATTAAAGTTGATGCGCTGTGGTTTATCTCTGTTAGAGTTGATGGTTGGTTGTTTAGATAGTGTGTTGCGCTTTGTTGGCTTAGTTGACTGTCTTTTCTTTGTATGTTTTTGTCTTTCCAATCTTGCTGAACGTCATCGTTTGTGCATTTTTTATCTTCCATACTTTTTGAAAACCCCAAAAAGCACCTGTTTAATAAAAGAGAAAAAAACCTCTAAGTATGGTTAGTTTTACCTTTATATATTTAATTGTGTTGCGAGTTAATCGGTTGTGTTGTCTAAATTTGATTACTACTAGCTTTAAGCAGATTTTTATAAGTATACCAATAACTCGAAAGAATTACATGTGTTGTATACCTTAAAATATAGTCTCGAAATACAAATTATAATTATGAATAAATAAATATAAAAGGTAATTTTGTTTGATCTACAACTAAAAGCTGAAATGGTAAAATGGTGTTTATAGTTTCACTTATATATATTATATCGAGTCTTTAACTTTAGATTAAATTGTCTGACAGGTCAAAAATGACTATTTTTTGCTTTTATGCTTCGCTGCAGATTAACTTTAGTTTTGGTCTTGGTCCTAATGTGTTTTTTTTTCGACATCTTTAAAAACACCTGTAAACACGAAATGAAAGAAAAAAAAATCAAACAAAAATGTTAAATGAAAAATACATACAACACAAATAACAACCATACAAATCAAAATACCAAAAATCTCAAGCTTGCCCATTTGGATGAGATTCTTGCTCTCCTTTTCAAACATTAATGTTGTGAAAACGCTAAATTTGATTTTTTTATTGGCTGTGTTTACAATAATTTTAGATCCGGTGTTTATCTGGATAGCAAAATAACTACATTAGATTTGTTTATTTATTGCTATTTGGCTTGCCTTTGATGCTATTCTTGACTTTTTTTTTGATGAGAAAATATAAAATACCAGATTGGTAATAAAAGTATAAACGAAATTTGAAAACTTTTGCTGAATGTGCTCTGAAAACGTTAAATTCGCTACGAAAATGGCGTGAAAAATAATTGTAAAAAGGCTTTGGAAGCATGCAAATTGCTCATTAAAGGCGGCGGTTTGAATCTCCAACCTCCCCCCTTTAAATCAGTTGCAATACTCTGACGTTATTAATCGACACGGGTCTCTATTTGTCTATTATGTTTTTAACTCCATTTAAATTATAAACTCAGCAAATTAATTGACGTTTAGCAACTTGCCTTACGAAACTAAATTTGAACCTGACACTACAGCTGTGTTATTACTGACAAATCAGTATATATTAAAGTATCTTGAAGTGGACAATTACTAAACAAACTCTAATTACGACGAATTGGTAATTAATTTGCGTTCATTAGACTAGTGAAATACGCATATTCTCTTCAAAAGCTAAACTATCCTAATCCACTTTGCTACTATAACAAAGGTGTTTGTGGGAAATAATTGGGGGCAAATCTATGTAATTTTAACCATCCAATGTTTGTAATTCAATTAATCTAGCTATTTCCAACTTTAAACTTTGTTCTCGCTTGAATTGCCCCACTTGTTCTTTTTCGGCGTTTTCGTAGGTTTAGTTCGTTTTTTTATCTACCGCAAATTTCTTTTTAACACTTCTATTTTGCTTCGGACAAAATCTAAAACAAATAAAACAATTCACTTTGCTTTTGAATTTACTTTTTCAAGTTACTAAATTGCTGAACTCATTTAGTTTCTATTGTATTTTTGTGTTCTTGAATTTCAAGCACATATTAGTAATACAAAATGGCTTTACTCGATATAGCAACAAAACTGATGCTGAATTTTGCGTTATCTTTTTCTTTTCTTTTCTTTTCCATAGTCTAAATACGCGACATATTACAAAAACCAACCATCACCTAGCAGTAAATGCCCATTCAACGCCTCAAACAAGATCCCCAAGTCCAAATCCAAACATTACGATTGAGAGTGAGTGGTGGGGGTTTTTTTTTCAAAAAAGAAGGCACATTTAACATCTTACGTCTTCGCACTACATAGCTTAAAAATGATTTGGATCAATGGTACAGAATTAACCCATATTGAAAGCAATATTTCGAAATAGGATCACAATTAGAATTAGCCTTTGTAAATCTGACCAATTTCATCATTTACCTTTTCACAATGCTTATTTTTAAATTTGATATTTTTAAAAAAGCAGATTGGGTGTGTTTACAGAAATGGCATCTACATCGATTATCAAATTGAAGTAAAATAATAAAAAAACCCATCCAATATTTTTTTCAATGTTGCTTTTTGGATTATTTGAGCTATGGAAAATGTATTAGCCTACTTACCTCCTTGATAAAGAAGTCCTTTTAAGCCAAGTAAACAGTCATTCTTTTTGTTGTTGTTTTAAACTATTTGGCTACTCAACCCTACTCGCTAATTACTGCTGCTTTTTCTTCAGTAATAAATCAAAAGTCTATATCTTTAGCAAAATTGAATAAATATCAACCTTAGTAAAAATAAATAAACATCAACCCTAGTAAAAATAAATAAAAATCAGCTTTAGCATAAATAAATAAAGGAAAATAGAAAATATTTTGCAATAATTAAAAATAAACATAACAGCTTGCAATCATAATAAATGAAAAGAAATGAAAGCAGAGACTAGGCAGCCTGAGTTAAATCAAATAAAGTTGGAAACACAAGTCCAATTAGAGTGTAAACACATTGATCAAATGAGGCATCATGAACTGAACTGAAATTAAATAATTAATTGAAATCAACTGGCCCTAATTAATGCATGCCTATTTACATTATTTTCTTTTCATTTGTGCCCCTTGCTAAGATGTATTGGTAAAATAGACTAAAAAACATTGAATTTGACATCGGTGTAGTAGCCAAATATTATCGGTTTAACGAAAAGCCATTTGCAATTATTTATCTTGGCTTATCCATAACTCAAACCACTGGCGTTTTATAGTTGTCCAAACACACGTCGCTCTGAAATGTTGATTAGTCTGCTATTCGTGTCTTGACTATTGCAAAATAAATTAGGATGCTGTGCCTCCAGATTTTGCGTTTGGATGCCTTAAAGATGTTAAATTTATCAACCACAAGTATCTTTTTTTGTTGAAATTTATTAATAATTCAGTGTTTTGCCATTATTTCTTTTATTCTTATTTTATTTCTTAATTTATTATATTTCTTTTATTGCTTTTTTTATTGTTTTTATTGTTTTTATTGTTTTTATTTTTTTGTTTTTTTGTTTTTTTGTTTTTTTGTTTTTTTGTTTTTTTGTTTTTTTGTTTTTTTATTTATTATTTTTTTCAACAAAATAGCAAAGATAATAAATAAGCATTTGTTGTTTGCTGTTTGATTTGGTTTAAATCAAAAAACAGCATTTCAATAAAAAAAGAGACTGCAAGCAATTTCAAAACTTGTGCTTAAACTGATCCTCTTACAAATTTTCGAGAATTGTTTTTGTCTCTGCCTATATCTTGTTTTATAAAAATCGTTGGTCTTTAAGTTGGTTTTCCTTCGAGTGCTACCACTTTACTTTTGGCCATCTAATTAAACATCTCTAGCCCAACCTCCTTATTCGATAACCATTTGTGCCGTTATCTGGCTTTTTTTTTTCTGCTGACTCTTATTTGGTTAATTAATGCCTTACTTTTTTTATTTAAAAAAAACAGTTAAATCGGAAACGCTTGAAAGGTAAAGTTTTAAATTTATCAACCAAATTACAAAAAAAAAAACCACTTGCACTAATAATCCTCAGCTAATGTTAGGTTAATTAATTGTATATCAAATACATCTGCCTCCATAATTGGGAAGACTTCACTTCTTGTACTTTCGGACCAAAACCGCAATAACTGCTTCTTGGCCTGTTGGCAAAAGTGAAATATCAAGTAATTTGTCGATGAGGTTAAATGTCAAAATCTTTTGAATTAATAAAAAGTTAAAGACGGCAAAAACCACCTCACTTGAAATGACAAAACATTAATAAATACATATCATGTAAATTACTCGATAAAAATCGAAATAACCTGTGAATGCCCAAAAAATAAAATAAAATGCCGCACTCTGAAAAATATACTGATTTATAAACATCAAAAGAACATTTACGCTAAATTCCACATTCTTAATAAACAATGGATATCAAGTACATGCTATATATACTAAATTCTCGTTAAATTAGCCAGCCATCCATCATCATATGCTATACAAAGCTCTACTTTTTTTTTCTGCTTTTACTTTTATTGAAACTCACTTTTGCATTTTACGTTTTTTTTTCACACTTTTTTTACACCCTTTTTTTACACCCTTTTTTTACACCCTTTTTTTACACATATTGATTGCCGCATCTAACCCACTTAAAAAAGTTAGGTTGAAACAATCTCGATACAATGGCACTAACCAAGAGCCAGTTTTATGTTCATAATGAGAAAATAATATTCGTTTATTGGCCTTTTAAAGAATAACTAGTACTTGGAAATCAACATCAAAAAAAATCAAGTGATTGAGCAGTTGAATAAACCATATATAAAGTTGTGCAGTAAAAATAAAGAAATTATCCAACACACTTTTCACACTAAAAATAATAATAATAATAATAAATAATACATAAATATTCATTACCAATCAGCATTTTGATTTGTTGAAAATTCAAACTCAGCAACAAAATCAGTCAAACATATTATTAAAACCAACATCAATTAAACCACCAAATAAACGTTTTTAGTTCCTTGTGACAACAGTTAATATACCAACTGAGAAAATGAATACACCAAATACTTTTTTAGTAAACGTTCATTCTGAAACGCCAATAAAAAGTTATTACTAAACCACTTTACGCGAACTAATTCTCAAACCTACATAATTACCTTTCATCTTTAGTCGGCATCTCTACAAAATCACAATATATATAGAACAATCTCGTTTCGCACTGTCTCTGTTTACCCATGTTATACATGGCGCAATATGTTAAATATACCGGGATGCTTCAAACAGTAGGCTAAAGTGGAAACATCAAAATACAACATTACTACTATTACTACTACTACTACTACTACTATTATTATTACTACGTCGGGCACATTAGTAATTGTTTTTTTTGGAAATAAGCCGCATTCAAGTACCATTATGTTGCTATTATTGTGCTATCCACATTCACGTTATGTTTGTTGTTTAATAATCGACATCTCAACATGGCATCTCAGTATTTAAACCATTTAGCGAAAACAGGCTCATTTTCTTTTATAAATCATATTCTACCATCACCGTCGCATTATGTTTGTTAGGCTCTTTTCGCAGGCCCTGGTTTAATTCACCTTATATAAAAGCCAACACAATGATCTGGGAGTACAGTTCAAATCTACTAAAACATGTTAGGGATGACTCCTGGCTATCGACTTCCAAAGCCCATATATCTGAACTGTGTCGTATCATATAAATATATTTAGGCTCTTTGCCTTACTTCAACTCTGTTTAAACTAATGGTTTATGTAATCAAATGGGCTCTATACTCCAAATACACTCTTGTTAGTATTTTATGCAGAGTTTGCTCGTGAGATCCAGTCTGGCGATAGCTGACTTGGGAATACATCAAGGTTTGGGTATCAAAAATGGTAAAAGAAATGGCTTTACCTGCTTTACTTTTTGTAGTGTTTTTAGTTCAACTTATTTGGCACCCAAAGTAAGTTTTTTAATGCGGGTTTGAACTTTAAAGGACTGTTTGGCGTGTCTGCTACAGAGTATCGAATCTGTACATGCATATATATATTTATAAACATATATTTATTTATAGGTTTAAACACCGCAATTATATCTGTTTTAGTCTTAGAGCTACAATTGTTTTTCGGGTTAATTACTTTTAGAGTTTTAATTTAATTTTTCGTGAGACTGCTTGGTTCTTAATCAGAGCACCTATAGTTAAGCATGTTTCTAAGCTTAATTGATTTTTTTGATTATTGGAATAGAATTTATCTGATTTTTAGAAAGTTGTTTGCTAAAGTGGCTAAGAATTTTCGAAAAAAAATAAAAATAAAAAATAAAGCTAAATTAAATTAAAGAAATGTTTACTTTCCCGTTTAGTTAATTTGCAAAGCATCACCAACTTTGTTTCTAAAGTTTTACGAGTATTTGTCTTTTTTGAGGTTTTGTGCTTTCAAACAACACCTTTCATTAAAAAATCAGTCACACATATACCTTCATATACATACCATACATGTAAAGTATTAAAACCGCTTATCTTCTCCATCGCTTAATAATCACACTTTTAACTCCCTGTACCTTGTCGCCTTATCTACACAACTTTTTATATTGGCTCTATATTGTCGTAAGTGTATATTGAGCGCTCCATCTATGTGCGCAGCATTATCTAAGGCCGGAACAATAATGTAGCTCTGAGGAACCACGCTTGCGATTCATTACTAAAAATCTGAATCTTATACTTTAGTACGTTGTTTCTATTCAAACACAACTCTATTTACAAAGATCACGGCATATATCTGCAGTGTTTTCCAACAACATGCATTAGACGTATTTGGCTATTTTACTGGATCTGGCTTGAGTTGATTGTTAAAAGGAGAAGAAAAAAAACATATCAATCATCAACGCTATTTGCTATTATTGAAACTAATTTTCAATTTGCCTCAATCAGTTTATATTAAATAACACAATTATAAAAGTTTGCAACAAGCTTAGTAAATATATTGAACTAATTAAAAAGTAATATACTAGTTCTAAGAAATCGAGTAAAACAGTATCAACCACCAATTGGTAAAAAGCTGACGAGTTTAAATGTACAACACCTTTTAGCGAGTACTAATTATAAATTAACTATCGACCTTTTGAGGTTGCATTTGTCACAAAGCAAACTCTAATTTATTACTTTCAATTAGTGAACATTTTTAAAGTTTTATTTGTATCCCAAACGCAAAAGTAAGGAAATAAACCCCGAGTCTGTTTTTGTAAAAGGCTGTTTTTTTAAACTAAAATTTAATAAAAATAAGAAATATAAAAAATATTCCATTTATGTTGGAAAGGCCGTTATAGTCCCAGTTAACGCGCGTAAATGAGTTAGTCAAAAATATTGATTTAGAATAAACAAATATACCAAGTGTGTCCCATCTATCCAATGCTCCCATTTTTACAGCGTTTTGATTGGCCATTTGCTTATTTTTTTAGTCATAAATTACTACCAATTGGGCTAGTAGTCGGGATTTTTTATTTATCATTCTTTTTTTATTGAAACGTAACCGGGATTTTTATTCAAAAAAAACAAACTACTATGATCCATAACACACGAACAGTCACCACTAGATGTATCCTTGCTATTGACGCATAAGCAGCCTTCAAGCAGTCGCAACAAGAATCAAAGTTCAACTAGAATGAATAAGAAAAAAACCGTACTTTGCTTATTTTATACTTTTGAATTTTCTCTTTTACTTTGGCCTTTTGATCTTTTGGTCTATAAACTTTCATCCGTTTAGTGAAATGGACCAATTAAACTTTTGCGGACCAGCTTACACAATTATATACACTACTGCAAAGTAGGAACAAAAATCAGCAGAAACATTATTCGTAGCTTTGGCAATTCAAATATATATATGATGTACATCAAAACGGGCCTTTTTTTTTGACCCGGCCTATTAACTCGGAGCAAACCACCAAGTTTCAATTTTACTTTTTTTCTTCTTTTTTTTCCAATGCTATTATTCTACACCCATTATCTATTGTATTGTTGATATTTATTATGTTTATTTTTACCATTGTAACTATCAAAATTCGACTGTAGCCGACTTGTTCAATATTTCATAGCTACAGTAGTAAAAAGGCTTTTACACGGCCATACTCACCACACCAACAACATAGGACCTTTATACGCTTTCTCATAAACTATAAACCACAAACTATAAACGATATAGATAAGTAATCCATTCTCAATAATTTAGCACAGGCTCTTTAACCATATCCAGTTCAGTTGGAGCATATGAAGTTAGCTTGTTATCTTCCAACACAGATCCATGGCTTTCACTAGTCTGGATTCTGCTTTCGCTTGGCAAACTTGTCTGTAAACTTTCTTGAGTTGCCACAGGTTCTTCTGGTATAGATAGTGCGCTACTTACAAACACTTGGTTTAGCATTCTTTTTATCTGTTCTATGTCAGAATCCATTTCTTGCGAGAAAACGTGCTCGTCTGTAGCAATAACATCAAGTACACCATGCAGAACGCCGTTTTTTACTATTATATCGGGTATATCTACTACTGTGCTATCTACAACTATATCGTTGTTATTTTTTCTGCTGACAGCTAGCTCGCCTCCCTCCAAAGTCGAGCTGTAGAGTTTAGTCTCATTTATTTCCGAGGTGTACAGGACTTCACCAGAAATTGCACTGTTTTTTAATACAGGATCCCAGCTTTTTTTGGAGTCATCAGCGTTGTTTATCAAATACCGTTTAACACCATCGTTTTTCGGTGCAAAAAGCGTTAGTCCTTTGATACTCTTATAGTAATCAAACATTCCGCTACTCTCGATCCTCTTGCTTATTTCTGAAAACTCCCCAATTGAGTCCATTGTACTTTTTACATCTTTGGGGATGCTGAACACCTTGTCTACTATATGTATCACCCCTTTAACTGTCTTTATATCCTCTTTAATAACATTTGCCCTGATGTTGGTTGTGTGATACTCGCCGTCAATAATGCTTAGCTTTCCGTTATCTTTAAACAGCCCAAAAACCTGGGGCTTGTTGTTTGGCAGGCTTACAAACTCCTCGTCTCTAAGCATTGTTTCGTAGAACTTTACGCCTTCAGTGAAATTACTGCTAAAAACCGTGCTTTTTGACACATGATAGTTTATAGCTATGTTTATAAGCCTTGTGCTCAAGTTCAAAATCCCAGAAGCTCTTAACGCGTCGTCAGTTGGTGCAAAAAAGGTGTATGTATAGTCGTCAATGTTAGGAATTATTGGCAACAATTCTCTTTCTACTATCCCCTTCACAATTGAAAGTGATGGCTCCTTGTTTAATGCGCCCATCAGAGTTTCCGACTTGCATGGCACTATGTTTAGCGCCAAATAAGCCAGGCTGAATAACACACTTTTAGCTGTATATTTCCCCATTTTTGAAGCCCGGAGTTAAAATTGTATATACTGTGGATGCTGTTTGTACTTATCAGTATAACCAAGTATGTGCCGTTTATTATGCTTCTTTTTGCTACTGGAATATATTGTTTTTTCTAGTTGTGATTATGCACTATTAACAATGGAAGGAATATTGTTTATAAGCCACGATTTGAGGATACTTTGCAACATTATATAAACGATAAAGTATTTTTAATTGTGGGCAAGACTTTGCATCCTAGTCTCAAAGTACAATATGAGGTCTTCAGCTTTAGCATAGCCTATTCTATATATTTTATCATGTAGCGTTACCAGCTTTAAAACAAAATCCCACCTAGCCAAAATTTACTCTATAAACACTGAGTTATTCTTGAAGTAAATATTCTGGGGAGGGGGGAGGGGGAAGTTGATGCCACATAAACCAGTACAACGCGAGCTTAAATTTAGCATACTTTTAATAAGACCAAAAAAAGATCAACAAAAGGACACCAACAACACTTCCCCGCTTTTAATACAAGCACTCTTATAAATAGTATTCAAAGGTATAAAAGGGTGTGAAAAGCCAATTCCATTCTCTTTCGTTAACCTTTAAATATACTGAGCGCAAAAATAAAAAAAAAGAAAATAACTGAGTGCATCGTGCTTTGAAAAAAGTATACAAATCTATTTATCGTTGAGTAGAGTTGTGCTTTTGGAAAGCTTTTTTTATATTCCAACGCACCTGTTACTATTGCAGTTGGATGCAAAGTGATATAAATAAAATGACTGGAACTTGTTTTATACACGCTATAATAGCTGTGTAAAGTTAACTTAGACAACTTTAGTATACTGATGTATTGGTTGTATTGGACAGGCCAAACCGCTTTAAAAGCAGCTTGGCTGTATCCTTTTTTTTCAACTTGGGTTTTTACAAAGCACGATATACATCGTATAAAAGCATTGTCCCTTGATGTTCCCCGCTAGTTCGGTTAGGCGCTAGCATATCTATGGCTTCCAGTAAAGTGCTAATTGCCAAGACAAAAAGGTTGTCGTTGAAAATAACAATAGCTACAGCAATCTGAAATCTGTTATTTGCTATTTGTTGTTTGTTGTTTGTTTAGCTGTAGTATCCAGGAGAACATTCTTTATTTATTTTTTTAAAAAACTGAAATAGCCTTTTTTTTATTGAAATTGAAATAGCCTTATATTATTCTTTACTTTGTTCTTTATATTTACTGAATTGTTTCATGTTGGCGAAAAAATGGAGTTAATCTCAAAAGTAAAATACAACATCTCGTTTGAATCTAAAAAAAAGCACAATCTCTTTGATTGGTAAGTACATTCGATAAAGTAGCTGGACCAGAAACTGTTTGTTACAAATTATTTATTTGGCGATATGAATTTAAGATTCACTTGAACTTCCTAATAGCAGTTTCGCTGGTTCTTTTCTTCTTTCCCAAACTATAGTAGTGTCCCTTCTACCCTAATAATAATAAAACGAAAAAAATAAAAATAGATATATTACATCTATTATATCGTCAATTTATAGGACTGAGGCTAAAGCTCTTTAAGCTTTATAAAATCCAAGACTGTCAACGAAGTCAGCTCAACTTCAAGACCTTTGGTTTTGGTGTACACCGAGCCTTTTTTGATATAACCTTGCTTGGTAAATAGATGAAAGATGCAGAACAATGGACATGGTAAAGCTATGACCCCGTTTTTTTTGTTGAAATGTTATAGGTTTTTGTTTTGTTTTTTTGGCTATGAATGGGATAGGGTAAAATTAAATATCCAAGAAATGATAGGGTCAATAGTCGTAAAGGAAAAGCCTTCCAAGCTTAAAAATCTGCTGCTGTACCTAATTGGCGTGTAATGTATATTTTATTATGCTTAGTGATGATACTTTCCCAAACCAAGATCATGACCAGAGAGATTCTAAACCTGCGAAATTTCTCTATGAGGAAATTGTTTGGCAAGGTTTGAAATCATTGCGCATGATTAGAAAATCCGCGCTGAAATCAAAATTTTGCTTTTATTTTTTCTTCTATTGAGTTTTAAAGCTTTGTAGCATGAAGACGCCAATGGTTTTGCTTTCCTGACTGGGTGAATGATAAATAAATCGATTAAAGCGAATGAATTAATTTCTTGACAATACAAATGGCTTTTAAAATTTAATTATTCACTCATCCATTTTATTTTATTTTGCCGTTTTACCAATTTAATATATTACTGCTCTCGTTTTTGCTTGCCTGATTCAAAGTCGATACCTTAATCTTAGATCACGAAAGCCAATTTCAAAGGCATTTTAACTTGAAAATAGCCCTATACACCTTTCGTTATACCTAGATCCAGAATAGTGTTTATTTTCATTCCATACCTAATATCAAAGTATCCAGAATCAAACATTACTATTGGCAAACAAATAAAATAGAAACAAATAAAAAACAAGTAAATGAGCAACAACACGAAATTGCACAGGCCAAAGAATAAACAATCGCCTATTATCTTCTTGTCAGAGGATATACGCAGCGACTTGGGTACTTCTAACGAGGCATTACCAGACGCGTATAAAATTTACAAGTCACAAAGCACCAAAATCGATTATAATGACTCTGGTAGGATCCAGAGTTCAGAGGAGCTACATGTCAACAAAAATCTGGCTAGACTAAGGGGACATGGGCTAAAGGTTTACGGCACAGATATGAAAACGATGAAAAAGATCAAAAGTAGATCGGGTTATGATAATGACTCTATTTTCAAAAGAATCTGTTCAGTAAACTTTGCAGCGCCAATTACCATGGTTAGAGACATTCTTGAACTTAAAGAGTCAAGAAATATATTTGTATTTCTAATAATCAATCTATGCTATATGTTTGTTCAGCTAGTTTATGGGTATATCAACAACTCGCTGGGTCTAGTTTCGGATGGTAAAGACAAATTTCGAATTGATATATTTTTTTTAATTGATAGATTGTATTGTTTTGCTCATTAATCGATCAGCTTTTCTAAACTAACGGGGGGGGGGGGGGGG
>LUVW01000010.1:188913-237228 GCA_001661515.1 Capniomyces stellatus | reverse complement strand
GGGGGGGGGGGGGGGGGGGGTTAATTGTATATTATAGCTATACACATGCTCTTCGATTGCCTTGCCCTTGCAGTGGGTCTTTCAGCCTTGGTTATGAGCAAGTGGCCGCCAAATTCACTATTCACTATGGGTTATGGTAGAATTGAGGTTTTAGCAGGACTGATAAACGGCATCTTCCTTATGATGATATCGATATCGATTTTTTGTGAAGCAGTTGGGCGTTTAATAAACCCACCTGAGATGGGTACATCCAAGCTGCTTATCGTATCTATTGGCGGGTTTCTTGTAAACTTGGTAGGAATTATGGCATTCCATGAACATCATCATGGCCATTCTCATGGAGACGATCACAGCCATGGACATGATCACAGCCATGGATCTATATTTGACAGCAATAATAGCCACAGTAATGCAGGAGTGTCGGAACACAAACACACACACGAAGACAGCTGCCATAGCCATGCACATTCTTATAAAACCGAACTTGTCTCCAATACCAGTAGTGAAAGTTTTGGTATTCATTGCAGCGATATTATTGATATTGGTGCTGAATCGCAACACGACCACGACCATAGCCATTCTCATAGCCATGACCACCACAACCATGACCATAGTCATTCTCATGGAGACGATCACAGCCACAGCCATGGCCACGACCATAGTCATAACATGGAGGGTGTATTCCTACACATTTTGGCTGACACCTTGGGAAGCGTTGGTGTGATAGTATCGACTTTATTAATAAACTGGTTTGGATGGACAGGTTTTGATCCCATTGCTTCGATTATGATTGCATCTTTGATATTTGCAAGTGTAATTCCTTTAGTGCGTAATGCATCCAAGGCCATGCTATCCGCTCTTCCCTTTGAAAGCCAAAAGCAGATAGAGGACTCGTTAATAGAACTAAGAAAATTGGGATTAGGGATTACTGGATTCCCCAGAGTTCAAGTGTGGAAGTCGGCTGGTGGGTCTGATCTTACTGGGACTATGGTGGTTACAATATCAGCTAAAAGCGTGTCTGTTCCAAAACACCACAATAATAATAGCCTCCTTGACCAAATCGACCCGGCTCTTTGGAGGCGAGCTGTTGATTTAATTCAAAAAGAATCAAATCTGGTATTTAAAAGGCACCTCAATGGGCTAAAGAACTTTTATATTCAAGTAGACCTTGATTAGAATTCCTTCCTTCCTTTCTTTCTTTCTCCCTTTAGTTGATATCTTTTAAACAATAATATTGCAGCCAAGTGTCGACTATTTTGAATTGTTGGCTTTTAAATACAAAAACTATCGGCATTTAGGTATATACCAAATGCATTTTATCCTGAAAGGCTCCAAGAAGCCAACATAATATTTCAAGATTCTAACCTCCCCTAAAAGCACTCTTAACTCTATTAACAAATTCAATTTATTAAGATAAATGTATAGGGACACTAAATAAAAAAAAAGCTGCCAAAACGTCACTATAGACTATCAAGCGATCTTGGAATATAAGACTAGCTTTAAAACGATTTTTAAACAAAAAAAAAACAGCTAAAAGCTGAATTGCTTAGCATCAGAGGTTATTGGTAAATAAATATGAGTAGTAAACACAACAATAAAAGGCATGTTTAAAACGTGCCAAAAAGAAGAAAAAGGGTATTTGAGAGGAGACAGAATAGTTGACTCAAATATGTATACGTTTAGCATGCACAAGGTCCCTGGTCATTGGCACTTTGGCCTGTGGATAGATTGACCGAGTTAGAGTTGATGTTGGTAGGCGCTGCATTCAGCACCGTTGCGCGTGATTTCTCTAGTTTCTGGGCTATTTTATATATAAAAGAATACGGTGTTGACGAAATGGGCCAGATAAAAGACAGTATATCTCGTGTACTTGATTCTCATGCAATATACTTTATGTGCAATATAAATATTCAAGATTATTTTTACTATCAATGTTTACCTATCCCAAAAAACAGCTCCGAGATGTTTAGAGAGTCTTTAGCAGAAGTTTCAAAAAATATTAGCCCGTTTTCGTCTGCAAAGGTTTGGCCCTCAGCTGTTGAAACTGTCCTTCGTTGCTCTATGTCAACTTTGTTTCCAGCTAAAGCAATTACAATGTTTGAATCTGCTTGTTTTTTGAGCTCTTCAATCCACGATTGAGCTCTTTCAAACGATGCCTATAGCACATTATATATATTTTTTTACACCAGGTTAATTTTCATCAATGGTAGTAAAAAAAAAATTCCTTCACATTTACTCGAGCGCGAGCTCAAACGCTTGCTCGTATATATGTTTCAAAATTACCGTTTGTGTGATATCGTATACAACTACTGCACAATTTGCATTGCGGTAGTACATTGGAGCCAGACTCTAAATCCCACAAAATAGAACAATAGACCGTCATTCGTTTAGGCCTGGATTGACTTGACTGGACATTTCTCGCTTTTTTATACACTGTTTTAGATGTTATATTTTACTCTGCCATTTTTTATATATGTCCTTACCTTATACCGCTCCTGGCCAGCTGTGTCCCATATTTCAAATTTAACCTGGTTCCCATTCTCCAGAGAAATCGTCTTTGTTAGAAAGGCAGCTATTGAGTTCATTAACAATCGTTTTTGGAAAAGAAAAGAAAAAACAAGGTTCTGTATCTCTCGCCTCCCCTCGATTATACTTTCCTCATTAAGAGGGTGTATGTTATTAATTTGAGATTGCTCAAGTATGTATATAAATATATTCATGTTTACCTCCTATTGTGCTTTCTTTGTATTCATCAAATCGATCTTTAACGAATCGCATTACAACACTATTGAACAATTGCAAAAGCAAAAACAATCAATTTGAATTCTAAAGCCTTCAAAGCATGTTAATGACTATATAAAGTGTATCTTATTAGTAAATTAACTCCACCTGCCTTGATTTTCCCACTGCAGACTCGCCTATATTTACAAGTTTTATATCCAACAAAGTTTTTATTGCTGGTACGCACAGAGATAGTTTGCTATTTAGTATAAGCTGTCGCTTTTGACGCTTCCAAGTACGTATATATCCCTACTATCATACTTCTTGAAAATGCACAAAGCTTGTTGAATGGGGTATGTAGACTTACCGAGCAAAACCAACTTAAATTGGAACTGTTTTGGTCTTGCATTACTTGTTGATTGTGGACCGCCCGAGGTGTTATTTGAATTTGCGGATGCCATTGTTTAACTTTATATTTTATATTTGAACTTGGTATTTTATTATTTTAAAAAAATAATAATAATGCTGTGGGTTAATAGACAGCTGTGGGTTGGATAAAACAGTAAATATTAGTAAAGTTGTTTTATTTCCTTGTTTTTGCCTTACTGTTCAATTTAATGTGTTTTATTTATAGTTAGTAGTATCTTTAAACTACCAAAAACTTTTAAAGCGCAACTTAATTGTTCATGTTTAATTGTTTTTTTTTGTTTCTTTTTGCCAACACCTATTTTTTTTAATTTTTTTTTAAATAAAGTTTACTAGCTTTTCAACACCAATTAGCAAAAAGTTGGGCAATAAAAAAATAGTTATAAAAGCTCAAGACTCATAGCAAATCTATCAAATGACTTTGGCTTGCTTGAATTATTATAGGTAGTTACATAAAAAAAATGATATACAGGTTGTATGGTATTATATTATTGGCCAAAAATTTGTCTATGATCAATAATGCTATAGAAGTTGTAAACACCCACTAATCCGACCAAACATCACTTTGGCCACCTGTTGAGCCATTGGTCCTCCACTAACTGCTGTAGCATCACACTCAACAGAATGAAATGCTACCAAAGAATTCGATCTGTCATGGCAATGTCACATAGGATGTGGACTCTGTACAGATTGGTATAGTATGTTCTTATGCAAGTAGATGCTGCAAAATCCGATATTCAGGTAAGTTGGTAACTAGGCCAAAGCAATAAAGTGAAAATAATAAAAGGTAAAAAAAAAAATGAAATGAAGAGAGGGTGGGGGAAAGGCAGAAAAAGATTACGGTCTTGGCAAATCAGTTGTATAAAGGTCGCAATTAGTATTTTGCGTTGGAAAAACATCGGCGATATGGAAATCTTAGTAGCTAATATGCCATCGAACTTTAGACTTTTTTAAAAAATACATTTTCAATAATGAACCAAAGTATGTTCAAAAACAACGCTTTGTCACAAGCGTATTAATCATTTATTTAGTCAGATATTAGCTTGAACAATAACACACTTTTTAATTATATAATTACACCTTAAAAGCGACAATTTGTCTATAGCCAAATATTATGCGAATATTAATGTGAACAGTTCAGCTATTTCCCTGAAAAGCTGAGTCAAGCACTCTCTAATGTAAAACATTAAACATTTAGTCCCTTGGCTGTTTGATCTACCACTATAAAGCGTATTGAGCCCAACTCCATACAATATAGCAACAGTATATTTATGAGTTTCGAATTGATTTTGCTGGGAATGTAATTCCATTAAAAGCTACCAGGGATTAGTAAAACGTATGCGAGAAGAAGAAAAAAACGGTTAACTTGCTAAATGAATGTATGTACTGTATTTGCGCTAACTACTCTTATTCACATCCAAGATATTAAACACTTTTGATGGGTAATACCAGGCTGTGCCCTTGCCAAGAAAAAAGTATTTAACGCATCGGAAATGTATGCGTTTCTCAACACAGCGTTTAGCTTCAAATAATTCTAAACTATTAATTATAAACAACACAGGCTTGTTATCATCGTCTGAGTTTGACGTTAATTGGTCCATCGTATTTACAACCAAAGAGTTAGGATTGGACTAGAACAAGCAGGAATATACTTGGTATTCAAAGCGAAAACAAAACAGAAGCAAGTAGTCTCGACTTGAGTGAAAGAAAAAAAAAAGCTCGCGTTTATTTTAAACAAACTAGTTGATCAATAAAAAAGTTTAAAGGCATTTAATTATTTCATTTTTCGATAAAGCAAAAAAAAAACAAGTGTCGATAAATCCAACCAAAAAAACAAAAATGGAACGTTATTCGAAAAGTAACAGACATTCAATTCCAGCAAACAAAGGCAGAGCCTTCCCAAGAAGTCCTAATTCAATTGAAGACTATATCGACGTAAAAGCAGAGGAAATGGATAACCGATCTCCTAATGGAAACTATTTCAAAACAGGCCAAGCCGAAGCCAACGAAATGAAAAGCAGAGATACTAGTGAAGAGTCTGCAGTTTTCATGTGCATTGCCTGTAGATCTATTTTGGCGGATTCGTATTGTTGCATTGAAGTAAAAAAAGATTTTGGAATAATAACCTTCTCATGTAATAATTTATCTAGTTACATTGTTTATATTTACCGAATCGTTGGCCATTAATTGGCGGTTCTAAATTGCATAAATAGTGTGTTGACTGAACCGTATATTAAAATGATGTATTTAGCCACTACAGATTCTGTAATTGAGTACGATAACAAACATATAAATAACGACAATCCAGGAAAGGGGAGGTAAGTAGCATACGGTCATGCTTATCCGCCTTATTGTATAGTATTAACAACAATTTTTAAATGGTTTAATATATTGTCATTGTTGCTTAAAATGGTTTAAACTTTATTGTTTTGGTTGTTTCATAGCGTTTTTGTAAATCTGGAGTGCAGAGAATGCAACACCAAGCTTGGTGTAAAGTATATAAGTACAAACCGTGCACTAGATTCATTAAGGTTGGTGCCAAATTATCAGTTCCCTTTTATTGCTTATTTAATTCTAATTTCTATTCTTTAAGCCTCGTGATTTTGCTTGAGCATATCTATAACAAAACGAACAATATTGTACATAGGGGACTGTACTGTATCAATATCAACTCGCTGTCAACGTAAGGACCGCTACCTTTTTATTTATTTATTGAAGTAATGACTGTGACATTTTGTCGCCAATATTTCTATACTGTTATTTACGCACCCGTACTTAAAAAAACAGGTACAAGCTAGGCCAGTGTTCCAGAAAATCAAAGGACGCAAACTCACAAGAGGTGAACATGCTGTCTACATCGGAACTTCATTCAGAGCTTGTTAAAGTAAGCATATGTTATTGGTATTTTTCTAGTTACAAATGTAACTATTAGCCATGTGTAGTATATCTAACCAATGTGTATTCCTATCTGTTTAATGCTTAAAGACCCAGAACAGTATGGTTAGAGTTATGCAGCGGGTATTGGTGCTAGAGCAGGAGTTTGAAGAAATGCAGATAAAGTCTGGTCATCCAAACCGCGCCGAACCAGCGAGAGTCATATATAATCATGAAAGCGACAGGGGACGGGGGTATATATAAAGCTTGCTCAAAAATACACTGCCATGTTTTCCACAAACACACCCAGTATTCCATTACATTTGCTTGTACTACCAACACAGTCTCTAAAGCTTGCTACCAAAAATGCTTTATATATTATGTATATCGGGTGCATAGACGTAACAATAGTGTACTCGGACAACTATTAGCCGTTTATTTGTTTTATTTAGGCCCAACTTGAATAAAGTCCAGCTGATCCAGCAGTTGAGACTTTTTAAAAATATTGCACCCAGTAATACACGCTTTACTTTTTTAAATAAAACTTGTGCACGCTTTATCTTGTATCACTTGCAATGACATTCAAATTTTGCGCGTGCGCTACTAGTGGCTATCGTTGTATTACAAGCTTTGTTTGTGCCCAGCATCTCAGTTCTTGGCGATAGTAGTTCCAAGTAGTACATATTTATGCACTCGATTTTCTGGAATAACAGGGTATTGGAGGCGCGGTATATACCTGGGATCAACACCATTGAATAAATTGATTGATATGTGACGCTTACAAGCTCTACAATAGAGTATAATCGTCACTCAAGTTTGTATTCGCATATATTTTTTAGTTCTGCGGGGGTTCAGACAAAATTTTATTGGTATATGCACTCTTATTGACATAAATTTACCAACATGGTCTCGCCAAAAATTTTGCGCTTGCTTTTGCACCTGGTAAGACTTGGTTGCGTTACCATCAGTTTTTTTTTGTTTTGGTATTTTGGTGACTGCTACGTGTTGTGATTGTAGGTTTATCCTGTTAGCTAGTAACAGTAAAGTACATCGGGCGTAGTGCTGAATTTGATGGGGGTTAAAAGAATACTTTACAATCCGTAGGTAAAACATTTGCATGAATTTAAAACAGATGGTTGCATTACCGTATTTTCATCACTTGAATTTAAATCGAACAACACAAAACAATTAAGGTGGCTTAGCCAATTATCTGGTCTAAAACCACAATTTTATTATTCTTGCCCAATACCTTTTTTTTAATGGAAATGTTCAATACCAAATTAATTTTACAATAAAATCAAGCTATTTAATTCAAAGTAAAAAAGGGCTAAAAAAAAAATCAAATTGAGAATAATCGAATCTTAAATAATATTACAAGCTTGCCGAGTTTTGACCTCCTTCTCGAAATCTGTCGATTATAATATTAACGATTTAAAATGGTAAGTTATCAACAGCATATATTTTATATAATAAAGATGCCCGGAATTATAGAAACCACGGATTCGATGCATACTCGACACCAGTCACAAATATACTCGTTTAAAAAATTCGAATCCGTAGCTCGTTGCTAAAAGCAGTAAATAATAATGCTTTTGTTATCTCTGTTATAGGGTAAAGTTCACGGATCTCTCGCTCGTGCTGGTAAAGTCAGATCACAAGCACCAAAGGTTGAAAAAACCGATAAGCCAAAGAAGGCTAAAGGTAATTTTGGTTTCCGTAAACTCAACACATTTTTAAATGCATCCCGATTTTGTTGGCTCTGATTACTTGGTTTGTTCGAGTTAAAAACCTGGCTTTGTAAACTTTATTTTAATTAGGTCGTGCCATGAAGCGCGAAAAGTACAACCGTCGTTTCGTCAATGTCACCACTCTTGTAGGTGGAAAGATGAAGATGAACCCAGCACCAGTTAAATAAATAACCAAACGATTGGCCTGAATACTTTATTTAGCATACCTCGGGTTTTAAGCAATATCATTGTTTTTGTGTTTCTTTTTTTAAATATTATAACTTAAATATAATTGCTTCGATCACAACCTTCTGATATATCATTTTTCTCATCAAGTTGGCAAGTTAGCACTATAATCACAGCTATCCTGATCATTTAGACTGGGTTTGCCTCAGACAACGCCGATGCGTTTGTAAAGTGCGGACATTCAGCATTTCCGACTACACTTTGTTTCCCACCAAAAATAAACCGTCGACTTGTTTTCCATCAACGAAACCTGGCAGTACGTGGTTAGGTTTTGTCGTTTCACAACTACTTTTGGCTTAGATGGAACTTCATTAGCTCGATATTTTGGTGCTGTTTTTTTTATTCCACCAGATAAAAACGAAAGCCCAGATAAAGTATTCTGTTTTGCCCTGTGGTCTTTCCATAACCCACATTTACATACATTGTAGTTGACCTACTCCATGTCTATGTGCTTTACAAGATTTGTGTGTTGGATCAGGATGAATGCGTTTTATCGCTAAAAGTTTGGGCTGGCATGGCATTTATACACATCTTGTAGTTGTGGTTAATTAGCCTTCTTGAAGGTTACTCTCTCTGCCCACAACATTATCTAAAATATGTTGTCTGTATTTAGAATAGGTTGGTTTGCAAAAATGTTATCAACATCCAGCGCCTTTATTTTTTTTCCACCGTATTGGCTATGCCTACTTGAGCACTGCTGTTTTTGGTCAAATATAGTCCATGAAACCACTTTCCATTGTTGGCATCGGTATGCTTGTTGTGCGGCACGCTATATACATATTTTATTCGGCATGTTTACTGGGCCGTAGTAGCCATCAGTATTGACACCGCTATACCCGCTCAAACAACTCTCTAACTTAGTTGAGCTTTTATAAGTGTGTATGTGTAATATTATGTGTATTGGTTTTATATTCGATTACATAGGCAGCATAAACAAAACAAAAAAACTAGTGGTTATGATGGCGATGTAGAAACGGAATTGTAAGCTGTGCGTTCTGGGAGGAATTTGGGGTTTATTTATTAATTTCCAAGAGTACATGGATCAGATCCGCGGATAGTCAGTATACAATCAACTGCATGACCAAGTGGCTGGGAAAATGACTTGCTGCAGGTTTGCTCCACCATTTAATGACGGCTTGCTAACAATGAGCTATCCTTATTTAAAAGCATAGGAACACGTCCCAGCGCACAGCGATGTAATATGAAATGAGATAACCAACCAGTATGCTTTCGACTGTGCCTACAAATCATAATATTGATTTGAAGCTGCATACCGCGTATCTAGCTTCATTCAAACCCGTCTACACCAGAGCGGATCAATTGTGACTTTTATTAACAGAATACCATTATTCTACCGATACTACAGACTTGTGGTTAGCATGTTTGAATTTGTTGCAATAAGCAGAAAAACAAACATTGATAGGATCACGTCGACCACTCTAGAAATTTGGGTTTTTTTTGGCAAGAGGAAAAATATAGCATGCTATGATAAATGATCAAGTTTTATTCTCAATTGAAGATTGTGAAATGTTAATATTGCAAGTGGTAACTTAATTTGAGGAACTGGAAATTTTGCCACCATTGGTGCCTTATATTCATTGAAAGTCATTGGTTCCTTATTAAACGAGGAAAAAAAATAAATAGAATTGGGCTTTTGAAGTAAAATCCGTTAAAAAAATGCAAAAGAGAAATTTCAAAATTGAAAAAAATGGAATCGTTAAACAAGGGCTGTTTTCTTCAGCAGTTTTTTGGATTTGTTTTGTAATTCATCCCTTTTTTGCTATTGCAAGGGCTAGCGTTATATAATTTTATACACATTGGATCTGCGCTAACATAGTGTAATACATGCTATAGGCTATAATGTATATCCCACCACACCTACGAGCGAAAAAAAAATCCGAGTTGGTCAGTACCAATTCAGGAGTTCAAGAAAAGGATAATGTAAAGCAGATTCCCAAAAATGAGCACTCGATTGGCGGTTATACTTTTAGAAATGATCAAAGACTAAAAAAAAGCCCAGAAAAATCTTTTAGCGATCCAAGTGATGAAATTATCGACGAATTAAAAAGCCTTAGTATACAGGATAGCCAAATAGGTATTTTTTTTAAGGCACATTTATGTTACAAGTTACTAGCGTATTTCCAAATGTTTGGAGTGTGGCGTGGATAAACACCACCGAAAATACAAATAAACAGTCGAGTGTATAGCTACCACCGCTTGCTTTTTGTTTATTTTTGTAGAGCAAGTGAAATGCATAGATGGAAAGGCTCAAGAAAAAGGAGATTCAACTCGACCATGTCCAAATTCCGAAATTAAACCTGCCACAGAAAAAAATGAAAGGGGGATGATGAATACCGAGCCAGGGATGCCAAAATCTAATGGCGAACTTGGTAGCTCCAGTTGTAACATTATTCCGGCATCTGTGAGGGCTGATGGTAGTATACGCAAAGAAAGGAGGATTAGGGACGGGTTTACACCAAAAGAGAATATCCCAAAGTACGTGATCCCCATGAACAGGGAAAACAGACAACATACTCATTCCTACAACAGCAAAGCATCTACTCCTGACAATTCCAATGGGTTTAAGAAATCTCGCTCCCCTAGATGGACTGAGGAGGACTTCCCTTCGTTATAACATGCATCTGGTCTAACAGAGCAGCAAAATAGACTCAATTTCATTACTCTAGAATTAATAAATGTATATAGTTTCCTACTTTTTATTATTTCCAAGTAATTAGAATATTATAGCTTATTATAAGTAAGCATTTAAACCGTAGCAAGTGTAGCTGTGACAAGTTACCACCTTCACAACCAAGTTTTCGTTTATTTATTTATTTTTCAAATTCACCAATTCATAGAGATGGTTACAAACTCAAAGTAGAAAGACTTTAATATCATTTTTGTTGTTGCAGGTTGTCACATTTTAAACGCAACGGTGACTTGATACCCCCTAGAAAAACCCGATTCCCATTCCTCGGCCCTTGTATTTCATTTTCCTTAGCTCGATTCCTTTCTGGAATTGAGACTCGAGGTCCTTTTGGATTGTAATATTTGTCTTGCTGTTGATGGCAGAATCAAAGTTGCTGGAAGTGCCATGCGATACATTTGAGCTAGAAACAGATTCTGCAGCCACTGTGCTTTTCTTAGCACCCATTAGTCGAAGAAATTTGTTTTTTCTGTCGTCGTTTTCAAAAGTTGATTCGCCCCACTTGTTCCATGCGCCTGGAACAGTCTCGTTTTTCACCTGAGGTGTCTGTGAATGGGTATGAATTGATAGCACAGTATACGGTTGTTTATTCAGTAATATTTTGATTGTCAAAAGTTAAATCGTCGTATTTCTGTTTATAACTAACACAGCGTATTTGCTTTGTTAATCCTGACCAGCAATAAATACTGAATATTTTAACTATTTAGCCTTTTTTTTTACCTTATCGGCACTGGGGATTTCCTTTATTTCATTCTTGAGAACTGTGGTATTAACATGTTTTTTCTCCTTTTCATTCTCATTCTTGATTCTTTTTTTACTCCTTTCGGCTTCTTCTACTGGTTCATCTATCTCCTTGCGCTTTAATTTATCCGTATCCTTCTTGTCCTTTTTATCCTTCTTGTCCTTTTTATCCTTCTTGTCCTTTCTATCCTTCTTGTCCTTCTTGTCCTTCTTGTCCTTCTTGTCCTTCTTGTCCCAAGTTTTGCTTGTTAGCTTACTTTTAGAGACTTGGGTCTCAGGCTTGCTTTCTGGATGCTTGATCATAATATCATTTGTACCCTCTAAATTTAATTTATTCTTCTTGTCTTCCGCTTTATTTCGAGCTTCTCTGGTCTTGCTATGTTTACCCATAAGTACAGAATTTGCTTTCAACTTGATTTGTCCGTCTCTTTTCGGAATCAAGATTCCAATATTTGGAATTATAATTAAATACTAACTTGGAAAAGCTACGTTAAAAAAATTTATTAAATTTTGATCAGAAATCGACTTTTTTTTTTTCTTCCACTTTTTTTCATTAGTAATGAAATGCTTGCATTCTCCCACTCATTCGGTGTATGGTTTGAATCATGGCTCGAATCGATAATTATAAGTACTTTTTTTATAAGCTCAAATTTTAATTTAATATCTTGGAATTACTCCGCTGCTTAGTATTCTAATAGTGCCACCCCCCCCTACTGCTTTCATGGTATAGATCAATCAATAACACTTGGCGTGAGCTTGTGAGCTAGTTTGAATTCTCTAAAAGTTTCAGTTGCTGGCCCCACTCTATATTTTATCCAAATTCTAAAGCAGGTGTTTTCAACTAAGCTTCCATTAATTTATATACCGGGCAATATCTTTTTGATGCCTTTGATGCCTTTGATGTTTAACTGAGTCATATATTTTGGTAAAAGTAGGGTTTCGAATTTGAACGCCTGAGATATATGGCTAGTCAACACTTGCTGATCCAGACAGGGAAGTTTAAATCGTGTGACAAAACTCCTAGCAGGCTTTCCATAACTTTGAAACCTTTTTTTTTTTGCTTTTGTTTTCTTCGTTTCTGTTTATTGTGATTGTCACAAGTGATTTTCATGTTGGAAATGGTATGATATGGGTGTTTGAGGATAGTCTATTCCGTTTTCCACGCTTATTAAATTGAGCAAGCTGAACTAATGGACCGATTATTTGACACAAGTTATTAGCTCTACATTGGTGTCACAAGGTATATCAAGCTAATTAGTCTAGCAAAATTGTGTTTCTGACCCATGTTCCCATTGAACCTTGGCTTGAGTAAAAAGTTAATCATGATCAACTGAAAGTTACTGTGTATATATTTTTATCAAGCTAATACCATTTTAATACCAAACTTTGCATTGTCGAAAGATGGTGGAAGCAGCGGTCATTGTGTTGAGAATGAAAGGCACTCTGGACATTAACACGAATGTCGATATCAGCACCAATACCTTTCTAGCTTTGTTTTTCACGTAATTTCAACTAACCCTCCTTTTCAGCATATCTGAATGCGACATGCTTTCCAAAAATAGATTTTCAGCGGGTATGTTAATTCTGAATTGGAAGGTTCTTTATAAATAATCTTAATTTGTTGCAACCAATTTAGCCAAGCTAAGCCAATGTAAATTCTAGGCAATTTGAAAAGCAACGTTATGAGCAGATTCTGGTTAAATTGTAAATGCCGGATTCAGATAGTAGTCGTTTTTTTTTGGGGGGGGGGGGGGGNNGGGGGGGGGGGGGGGTTATATTTATGAACATTATCAAATCAAGTGGTTGGAGACCTACTAATATCATATTATTTTTTTCGTTGCTACGAATATATTGCATTAATAAATCTTCCAAGTGGCTATGTATGCTAGCCATTGTATGGTGATGGGTGGCGCGGTATTTTTCTGTATTTCTTCAGCCTGCTAGCTGAACATCAATATCAGGAACTATGACGTCTAGGCAAATATGCACACTCTTCAGCTTCCCAAGATTGGGGCTGTAAAGCCTATTCAGTATAAAGTAGAAGCTGTCAGTGGATTTTAGGCTTGTAGCATTTGGTTGAATTCAGATTTTTTCCTCGTCTTCAGTGCCAACTATATCTTTTGTCAAGTTAAACTGTACAGCTTCATGGGGTTTAGAGGTACTTAGCGCTGTCTAATAGAGCACCGCAAACGAGTAATCCCAGTTTCTCAGTTGAGGGTGTTTTTTAATTAGTACTACCCACTAATTCACATAGTATAATGGGAATATAATGTTGAAACTATTTATGAACGAATCAGAGCCGACATGATTCCAAATTGAGCAAGATAATTAGTAATAAGATGTGCCGCTAATCATCGCCAATAGCGCAAATTGAGTTTGGAATGCAGTTTTTCCAACTTTCCAATTTTTTATTTTTCCATTTTTTTTCCGTCTGACGTAAATAACGATTATGAAAATTTGGTGATAAATGTCAAGTTGGTGAGGATAAATGCAGCTTTTTAGAGAGAATTAATTAAAAAATTAGAAAATTGGGATTAACATGAATGGTGAGCTTAGATCTGCTTTTGGTTGAACAGATTAAAGTAAAGCACTTTTTCATTTATTATGATTATTATATCTTTTTTCAAGCATTATAGCTTAAAGTAACATATCATTAGCTAATGAGGAAACTGTAAACAGCATTCTTTATACAAAAGGATTTGTCAAGATGATAATAATAGGAGCTTTTGTTGTGCTTTAACATTAAAAAACCCCCAAAATTTGAAATTCATACAAGTATCATCCACGTATTGACTGATTCAGTCAATTAAATTGTGCCTATTTTGTAAAATTTGTAATTTGGTATAGTTGGAAAATGGAAAAAGGTCAGTTTGGCGGGCTTTCGATGAAGAATTTGAAAAAGTGCTATAGATTTCATTAACTTGAACAACTCTGTTAACCCAATAGTATAAGCTGTATTTTTTTATTTTTATAAATTATCTAATTAATCGATGTATTCACAAGTACAAGAAGAAAAAAATTGAAATTAACTGAAAAAAGCCTGCTGATTTCCGTGCTTTTTAATAAGCGGCGAAAAAAGTTTAACTCTATGAACGAGTAATTATTCCACCATTTAAAAAAAAAGTAACCTTAAAAATAAAAAGTAATCGTGTTATCCGATTATTTTTAAAAAAGCCTGATAATAAGTCTTGATGATTACCAAGCGCCTGTAAATTATAATTGTATAAATACTTTTTGGTTTCCTTGTGAGCGTTTACTTTTCTCCCTAAAAAATATCTTAGTTTAAAGCTAGCCTTACTAAAATAAAAATACACATAATACATCATTCTTATACAATGTTTTTATCAAAATTAGCACTATTTTCAGCTTTAACTTATTTCTGTGCTGGTCACGGAATGATGAACTTCCCAGTTCCAAGAGGTAACCAAAAGTGGTTCGGTACCTGTTCAGCAGGAACCGGCTGCAAGGGGCCTTGCGACTCGCCAAGCGCTCTTTCACCAGCTCTCAAGCAATACAGCCCTATTTTGAGCATACAGCGAGGTCAAAACTTGACTGTCAAATGGGATCGTTTCAATCACCCTGGAGGTTTTGTCAGAATTGCAATGACAAGCTTTGAAAGATCCGATAGCTGGGCCGAGTTCAACAACCGAGTAATAAAAACCGTTTGTTACGAAACAGACTGTGGACCTGACGACCATAACGATATGCAATTTGGCCCGTTGGCAGGAAGCGGAAGACAGATGTGTAGCACGTCTATCACTATCCCACAAGATTTGCAAGATGGTTTAAATACTATACAGTGGGTATGGTATGGTGGTGGTGTTTACTATGGAGAGAGAGACACCAGTTTTGGCGAATATTACAGTTGCTCCGATGTAGCTGTTTCGGGTGGTCCAGTCAGCAGTGTAGTACAGCCAGCAGAGTTTGTTGGTGGAGATATTATGCATCCAAACGAAAACGTGTGCAGATTCTGGGGGTCAAACAGACTGGGAGATTGCAGCTTTGGACTTAGACAACCAAGCCCTATACCTGGAGACATTGTATCCGAATCACTCGAACCATGCTTTAGAAACTCACCTCCTCAAAAGGGTACACCATTTTACTAGATTCCTGTGTAAGCTTTGAGTAGTTTTTTTTTTGACAAGACCTTAAGAGTTTATCTTACCCTGTCTCCACCCCTTTTTTATAGTTTTTTTATGATTTTTTGCATTTTTTTTTTGGACTTTTTTTTTTAAATAAATGCTTGAGGCTTTAATAGACAATTAAGCTCTGTAATTGATGGTGGTCATGTCTGTTCTTTGCTTGCTAGCTTATAGCTTGTTTTACACAGTCCAAACAAATCAAACCAAAAGATGCAGCCACAAACTCATATACCAGTTTGTTTATATAAAGTACTATTGCTTTAAATCCAAAACTTTGTGTTTGAAAAACATCAAACTGTAACAAGTCCAAGTTTTAAACCATTTATTTATCAAGTACGCTGAATTGAATCTGTACCATTTATATAGATTAGTATCGGTGTCATCAATGCATGTAGGTGCTGATTTAAGTATATTGAGATTAAAAAATATTTTAGCTTATGGCATATCTTTCAAATAGTTTGGTCTCTAATGATGTCCATCAGTTGCTGCTGCCGAGAGATTTTTTAACTATGGCTGGAAATGTTTTTGAAGATCTTGAAGATAAGTAGACATTTCCAGGGCCACTGATTTTATAAAGAATTTCAGAGTTAATCCCTCTTTTGCCGACTCTGAGTAGCTTCCACCAGCCAAACCTGAAGATATCAACAAAATATATGCCTAGAGACTGAGCAACAGCCTTCGTGGCTAGAGCCAGAGATTTCAGTGCATTTTGGACAGATAATACCAAGTACTTTGCTGCCCTGACGTACAGTGGTTTGGGGGCCAGCTTAGTCGCTTGGGCATTTGTATGGTCAATTATAATCTCGGCGCTAGTGAGGCTAGAGTGATTCCCGGCTTTAAGCTTCCTAAACTGCCAAGGTTTTCTAATAACAGGCTCTTGCTCATCTTTGTGTGCTTTTATCTGGCTGTCCCATGCAACTACGTAGTTCGAATTAACCAAATACTCCTCGCCCTCTTTTAGGTTCAGTCTATGCAGGCCACCAACCGATGTGAGTATAACAGTCCCTTTTCCAGAAACCTGGTCAAATCTGAGTACTCCGCTTCCTAATCCGGAAGACAGTCCAAGTATAGATTTGATTTTCAAAAAGGGCGTGTAGGCCAAAACCGAGCTTTTTTTGATAAAATAATCAATCGACCCGTTTAACTTGATTGAGGTTATGTCCCCATTTTGGAAAGGTGAGAACAAGACATCGCCGCTTTCTCCTGAAGTCCAAATCTGGTTAATAAATGCTTTGCGGCCAAACATCGATTGAAAAATCGAGTTTATTATCGTTCCATTAGAAACTCGTTTTAGTTCCGTACTAGTTGACTTTCCAACAACATCTCCTCCAACTACAAACAACTTTGAGTAAGCTGGCAGTCTTGTTAATATCAGCGAACCTATAATATTGAACCACCAATTGCCAGTTTAGTTCAGTTGACAATGATAACGGAGGCGTATGTGCAGATACTCTTTGTCAAAATATACACCAAATTGTGCATAGTAAACGGCCTATGCGCCCATTTACGCTACAGTTGCTGTATATGTGTGTATCCATGTGTAATACACAGCTATACAGATTTCTCATGCATCAAACTTACCAAAACTCGATTCCAGGCGCTCAAAGCTAGGATCGACTATAGGTGGCTTGCTATTTCCATCGATCAATGCATTTAATCCTATTAAAAATCAATTCAAGCAAATCTTGGTAAAAAAGATAAAACACAAAAAACATATATAAACATACACAGACAAAGTCGTTTTTACAATAAAAAAGGGGCGTACCACTAGTAATCTTGCCGTAGCTGGAGGATTTGATTTCAGGTTCTAAATGATTTACTTTTACTTTTTAACAATTCAACTTGATCCAATTCGCCTCAATATTTACAACCGTCAAATTCGGAGCTGTGGATTTATATCCAACACTTATCGTGGGTTCTTTACAAAGATTCGCAGTTTAATTTCAATTTAAAATAAAAACTCACAGTTTATACCTGGCTTTTACTTACCATTTATATTTGTGTTCTGGTATGGTGTCGGATCGATCGTTGACTTTATACTTCCTCTCGTTTCATTTAGATTGCTTGAGCTCTTTAAAGTGTCAGGTTGGATGTTGTAAAATCGTAAAGGTATACCCAGGCTCTTCCTTGTAGCGCCTTGTCCATAAAGCCTTAGAAGAATAGATTTAACACTGTTGTTGCTTTGAATTGCAAACATTTAAAATACTGTTCGCTGTTGAATTTACTTGATACTGATCGTTTTAGCAATAACAAGCCAAGTAGACAATGTATCCTTTTCAGCCAGATTGATTCTTTGTTTTTTTTATTTTTATTTTTGCTATGGTGTAATTGATCGATTTGAAGTGCAAATAAATAGTATGCTCTTTACATTATTGCGTTTAGTATCTGTAGCCTACCAGTAAAATTTAAAGTCCAAGAAATAGTTTTTTTTTAAAGCGAAAATAGATGAAGCAAAGTGTCCAATACCAAATTCTGAATCGTTTTCAAGGTCAAATCAAATGGGTGGACTTGTCCAATACTCCTAATAAATCCAAAACTAAGCTCTTTTTAAGGCTCCCCAAACGCTATAACTTTGATAACAGCGTGTAAGGAGCATATTGATAAAGTTGAACCATCTCTTTTCTTTTCCGTCTTAAAACAGCGGAAGCACCAGGAGACGAAGCTTAGAAATATGTAAAGTGTGGTTAAGATGAACAGTTACATATACTAGCATTCACTGTACAGATTTACACGCGTACTGTGTAAACATTTTCAAGTGCCCATATCGTAGTAATTTGTTTTTGTAATCCATCAACAACTCCACACAATTTGGAGTGTCCTTTCTTATTATAAAAAATACACTTTGCCACCAAAGCGATAATATGGTGATTAGGAAGGGGGAGGAAGAAAAGAGGTATTGAGAGTATTGCATAGCAAACTGTATGTACAAATGTGTATTTGAGTTTGGTTTGGTTGATTGTGCTACTTTTGGGATTCTTTTTATTTTTATTTTTATTTCAAGTTGCTTTTGGTATTTATACTCGCTTATATCAGTATCGTGTCAATATCTATAGTGAATGTTTACAGTGTACATTTGGCCATTTTGATAAAAACGAGCAGACTCTTCCTGCTTTGCCTCACTTTGCCTCACCTCACATCACCTCACATTATATCACCTCACATTATATCACCTCACATTATATCATATCACAACACCACATATTTTCTCTGGCTGTGTAGATGTTTATTAATATTACTCCAAAAAAAAAAAAACTTTCTACTATTGGGCAGTTTTCAAACTCAATCAATTGATATGCAATTTGATTGCCACAAAAAAATTGAAAAAAAAGAACCAAGTAGAATTGAGTTGTACTAAAATCATAAACACAAACTAAAATGAGTTAATGAGAGAAACATCACCATTGGCCAGTGAATTTCAAACTCGCTCATTTGTATTGTAGTTTTAGGCAAATTTCTGCAAAAAACTAGATAAATGAAGCGATAGAGAGCCGATAACTAAACAATGACTGAAATCTAGGCCATACAAGAAAGTGGCAAGGTTTTATGCATAAAATGCTAGAAGGTTCGAGTTTGGACTCGATTATTAAAAACAATACAAATAGCACAAATTAACTACAAAAGTCAAACTCGGCTTAACTTTGCTAATTTAATAAACTAACAAAGCACTGCAGGTATAAAATAAGGTTGGGATATATAAATCATTCTAGTATTTAAAACTATTTTGTGTAAAAAACTTTATGCCGAGCTCTAACTTCAACGTTGACTTGGCTACATTTATATACATATATACTACCTGGCACCAGTACGTGAATCCGTTTCACTGAATTGTTTTTAAAACTGTTTATTCGCCAATCTAACAAATAGAATCAGAAATGTCTTGGCAAACATATGTTGACAATAATTTAGTCGGAACCGGCTATGTCAGCGAGGCAGCAATCTACGGGCTAGATGGATCGCCATGGGCCACAACATCAGGCTTTACTGTAAGAAATAGTATTTTAATCAAAAATAAAATAAAGACAGCACGTTGGATACTCGCTTTTGTACTCGATTAAACCACAATTGCCATAAATCTGCACTGTGAATGGGAGCAATTTATAACTTTTGCGGCTCTGTATACACTTTTTAGAAAAGAAAAGTACACAAAAATTAACTGCTATGCATTTCCCAACATAACTTTACTAGATTTCAGCTGATGAATTCAAGGCCATCCTAGGTGCTTTTAATGATCCATCTTCAATCCGTGCAAACGGCCTCCACGCAAACAAGATTAAGTACATTGCCCTGAACTGCAGTGAACGTAGCGTTTACGGAAAGAAGGAAAACTCGGGCATTATCTGTGTCAAAACCAACAGCTGTGTGTTGATAGGAGTGTATGGGGAGCACATCCAACCTGGACAAGCAACTACTGTTGTTGAGAAGCTCGGCGATTATTTAATCAGCGTTGGCTATGTAAGTTGACTATTTTGTACAAAAGTTCACTACATGTTGGACTACGAATCGCTATTGCTACCAAGATAATATATGTTATTCTGATAGACAACAAGCTTTAAACTATGCTAATGACAATATTTTTTTTTGTACTTTTAATAATAGTGATCGGCCAAAGCTTCATGCTATGACTCATTTAGTCGTGACAATATTAGCAAAAAAGTCCTAGCTCCAATGTGGTTATATGTCTTAGCCCTTTTTTTTATACTAAAGCACCGTTTCTTCTGTTAAACCAATATACTTGATATTAATATTATAAAAAACAAACTAAAAAGAAACAAAATAAAAACAAAATAAAAACAATAATGATGACATTAGAGTAAAAGGAACACGAAGAAATTATAAAAGTTCAAAAATTATCGCGTGTTGTGCTGGGGTGGGGTGTCAATCAAAGTATGTTTAAGCGGTTCCATCTTCAAGGTCCCTTAGTTGGGCTACTATAGACTCATCACCTATTTGTGCATATATGAGGCAATCCACAAACATTATAGCACCGGTTGCAGAAAATGAGTATATATATATATTGTTTTGTTCTACTATTTTTTCACTTTACCTGGGGCTAGTTCACTAGCGCGCTTAAGATATCGGACTGCAGTGTCAAGAGCATCGACAATGTCATCCTCTTTGTCATAGCTAATCACATTTACCTCCAGTAGCTTTGCTTTTGCTAAAAGCTTCATAATGTCAACAAGCTTATTTGTGGTATTTGCGTGTTCAGAGCCCTTGTCGCTTTTTGATTTGTACAAACTCATTGTTTGGTACAGGTGGTACATCGAAGGCCTATAGTAGCACTGTTTAGAACAGGTAGTATAGATAGTATTTACATTCCATTAGCTCCAGCCCCAAACCAGTGCCTTTAAAGTCAGGTAACACACGCATTTGCAGATCAAATAAACACAGGTATGCAGGTGGTGTGTAATTTAGACCACAAATATCCTAAAGCTTATTACCTTATCAAACGAGGGCTTGAAGCCCTCATTAGTTGCAAACTGGAAAGCATCAATGGATGCTCTTGAGAACAAGTACTTGAACTCCAAGGCGAACCCGAGAATACTCGATATCTTCTCCGGGCATTTATCAGCTCCATCTGCAACAACTTTGTCTGTAGATCCCAACAAAGTGCACTGATCTTCACAAAACTTCACCCATTGATAAATAAAGGATCCAGCAACTTCGCACAGTCTTATCTTTAGCTCTATATTATATGATCAACATGAGACATCCCGTTAGTATAGTTTTATAGTCGGGATATACCAATTATTTATTCCTAACCATTTGGTAGTGTTGAGCCAGTGATGAGCCAGTGATGATCCAGTATTGAGCCAGTAATGATACAGTATTGGGCCGATGATTACACATCCACAAGAATAAAAGCACCAAGTCGGTGTATTTGAATCTTGGTAACAAATGTTTATTATAATTTATTATTTTCTGTTGAACTAGTTTTAGGAATTACCTGGCTTAACATCCGGGTGAAGTTCGGTATATCTGATTGAACTCTCTGCCAAGTCAACGATAACCTCTAGTACTGCCAAATCTGCACCTGCGTTACTCAACTTCTATCGATGTTTCAATGGTAGAGTGCAAGCAGTTTATAGTCAAAACATACACATTGTCTTATGTTATATACGTGGGCTAAATTGCGCACCGATGTTTCCGTTGAGCTAGTTAGTAGTTCACTTACCAAGACTGATGGAAGTAGTGCTGATAGGTGATCAAGCAATTCCTTTCCAAATTTATTGTTGGCTCCTTTCTCCCAGGAAACAGAAATACCTTCTATATCAGGAATATTGAACTCAACCAAGTCCTCGCCCTCCTTAAAAACCAACTTGTCTGGCTCCTCAACTTCGACATCATCGTTGTCTTCCTCCTCTGATTCATAATAGTCGTTTTTCTCCGACCAATATTTGCTATCTAGTATCTGCGATAGTAACACAGCCTTAGCTTTAAATGAAAGTATCCTCGCCTTTGACTTTGATATTCTGCTCACTGATGGTTCTGAATCAGTGACAGAAGGTGGTATTTTGGATCCATCGATTAATTTTTGGACAAGCTCGGCAATTTCAAGTGCCTTTAACGCATAGCCTTGGAATTTGATATACTCTGCCGCTGAAAGCAAACTGCTAGTGTACTGAAGCCCCAAATCCACCCTTTCATCAAATTCTTTATTTTCCAATAAGTCATCGTTCACTTTGATTTCTTTTTCTAATCCCACCGATCCATTAATCGAGGTGCTGTACTCCGAGTCCCACATACCAGCGTACTTATTTATCGCTGTTTCGTACAGCCTTGTCGCTATCAGATCATTATCGTCGCCAATGTTCTTTTTTGATTCAGTCACCGCCAACTTGAAAATATCGCTTGCAGAGCTATTCAGTAACATTTCATCAAAAGTAATCTCTCCCAATCCGCAACCTTCGCATTCATTATCAACACAGTTCTGAGAATGCTCATTTTCCAACTTTTGTTTCTTGTAACGTATTGAGGTTCCAAGCTCTTCAGTGCTAGATTCAGTGTTATTGCTAGACTCAGCAAATTCGGACACTCTTTTGTTGTTTTTGGGCGACATTGTCGTTGCGTACCACCAAAGTACTTGGATAGCTGATGGGGTTTTATTCTGAAAAACAGATTATATTCAAAAAAAAATACTTTTGAAGGATCTATTTAGGAACAAAAACGGTAAAGGTATTTTGTCTCGTTATTCTGTGCCAGTTTCAGCAAATAAAATCAATGAAAGAAAAAATAAAATAAATCGCATTAGAAACAAAAGCAATTCAGAAAAAAATGATCGGACTATATAAAAGGCTATTTTGAAAAATAATAACAAAGAATGTATATAGAATTAGCAAATGAATAGCAATAAATCACCTGCATCAAGCTGGAATCATTTAGTCAAAGATGATTTTAAACGTAATAAACGTTCAACAGCCTGACTTTATGTGTTTTTACTTTTTCATTTTTCCAACACGTCCCCTCCACGATTACATTTGATGTTTATATATGATATATATTAAGTGTTGGAAGTTGGTCGAATAATAGACATAGACAGGGGCAAGAATATAAACATAATTATACTTTAGAATGTGTATAGTTAAACGTAATTTTACAATAAATACGATTCAATTGCGAAATGGGCAGCCAGCGAGTAAAATGGGACTAATTAAAAAGGCGCCATTAAACCGGGTACCGGCCAGAACTGTCGGAAAGTCTATCTGCAAGCTACAGCACAAACAGAAACATACGCTTATCATTTATTTATTCTCAATCACATTTTTAGTACTTTAAAACAGAGTGGAGGCGTGGAAATAACCAAGCGTAGCGTTGTGGTGCCCAAATATATCTTACCTGTCGGAGTATTGGAAGTCTAAACACACCACCGATTATGGGAACCCTTTGTAAAAAGCTGATGGCTAGCGGGAAAAAGTTTCTAAAGTGGAAATGGATGTTGGAGATATTAGTGGTGTTACCATGTTTTGCGATATAAAAGGTAAATAGCTCAACTGTAGGTAGGAAGAAAAAGGCAATAAAGAGGTGAAGCGTACCCAAATAGATTGATAAATCCGAATGCCTCTAAAAGCATCCCCGTGATTGTATATTTTATAAATATCAGCAAAAATCCCAAAAAGAAACAGATGGAACCTCTGATTTTGTTTTTTCTTGAAAAAAAGACCATTGTTTTATGAATCCCAATAATCAAGGGAACTCCAAGAATAAATAAAATCTATGATTTAGCCAAAGAGAGTAGCAAACAGCAGGTAAGAGCAAACGAATGTTAGTTCAATAGCGTAAAAAGGAATTTGTGCATTCATTTCTTGGCTTTGAGCGACTTCAATTATACTGATGTAGCTTACATTTCCAATAGCGATTAATCCAGCATCAAACATTAACAATACTCCCAGAACTATCAATATTGATCCAAAGGCAGACAAAGCCACCCCAATCTCTAATAAACACATTCAAGACATTATAATCTGGTTAAAACTATTCCGCACCAAAAGCAGAAATAATACACACACAAACCAATCGAACCTGTACAAGTAGTATGCCGTCGGAATTGTTGAATCAACCCAGATACGATTGTCTGGCGTTTTAAACAAGCAAGGTGCTCTCAATTTCCAGAGCAGCAAGTTTATGAATTTTGTTTTTAATTGTAATGAAGAGCAATTAATTGTGTGCTATTTTGGTAAGAACGGCCTCGACTTACTCTGGGTGTCTGTAAGAAACATTTTCGGTTGTTGCTGTAAATAGTTTGCAATCGATGGGGCTCGATGGTAAAGTAAAGGTGTCAAATTTATGTTTTTGAATAATGTTGATTCCAAATTTGTTTACTTGTTATTCTGCTTTTTTTGGTTGTGTTTGCACTTTCCACCGCTTTTTTTTTTTTTTAAAAAAAATGCTTGTTTGTTGACTTTTTTTTTTCCATAACTTTTATCGTTCAACTTGATTTTAAGGCTTTTTAGTCGTTCGTTTTGGCTTTGTTTTGTTGAATTTTTTTTTTGTGGTAGAGGTGAGCTTTGAAAACAGAAATGAACGGTTTTTCAAAAATCACTTTGCTGGGATTACCTTGGCAGTTTACCATAAAAGTAAGAAAAATTGCTTAAGAAATCTCTTAGCAGGGCCAATTAGAACGATTTAAGAGCTTCAGCACATCTATCAAAAGCCTAGTAAACTATAAATCCAAATATCGGTTGGCAGGTAAAAATTGGTTCAAAATTTAGCGATGCTCAGAAACACGCCAATAAGGTCTAATGTAATTTTTGCAATTTAAAAATACGATTTTTATTATTTTTTTTGAAAAGACGGCTTTGGTTTGAAAGTAAACCTATTTTATATAGGCGATTGGAAACTTGAAAAAGCTCGTTTACCCGCCACACATTTGCTAAACCAATGCGTTAGAGAAGATAAAAAGTAAAGAGCAAAAAAATCAGAGTAAAAAGCTGTTTTATTTTGGCTTTATGTTCAAGTACAACACTACTGACTCAAGCTAAAGTCATTTCAAAAAACCAGAGCTCGGTAAAAATGCGGAAAATATATATATTCTGGCTTAAGGGCTGTTCAAAAAGTTAAAACAGAAACCACCTTAGGCAGATCGGCAGAGCAAGTGTAGTTAAGCCCTCAAATCTCATCAATAAACCAAAACTAGTAGTATAGGCGCTTCGGTGTTACGGGATGTAGGAGACACATAACGGCTATTTATAAGTCTTGAGAGAGTGGAGTGGGTTGATGCGATGAGGATGATCCGAGTGGAAATGTTTGTTGTGGGTTAAAGCCGGAAATGTCAAGCTTTTTACAGCAAAAAATAAGCCAAGCGTTTCTGCTTTATTTGGGCAGTGTTATGTAATTAAAAATAAAGCGAACAGAATAGCCAACAGCTGGCTTAGATTGGCTCTAAACAGATCCAATCACATGATTGGAGTTAGGAAAATGGGAGATTTACTGAAATGCAAAGTGTCAGGAATTATCAAACAGCTTTGAGCTTTGAGTTGAGCAAAGAAAAGAGTTGGAAGGAGAAAAAAAAAGCAGTGGAAAATTGAGGGTTAAGTTGAGAGTATAAAACAAGCCCATTTGTTATTCGTGTACAAGTTAATCAAATTCAATTTGCAAAATCATCAGTCTTTGTGACTAATAATAGGATCTTAGCATTTGCCAAAGGTGGTAAAAATAAAGAAATTATAGATTTTTGATTTACCAACTGTCAATTCTATTTGTCATAAATTCTGGCTTAGGTAATGCAGAAAGCATTTGAATGGTGCTGAAGTAATCAAAAGCAAAGAAAGCAAGAAAAATAAAATGGTGCTGAAAGTGAAGGTCTTGGTGAAAAAAAAAAAAGACAAAGGGCAATTAGCTGGGATAGATAGTCAAGATCATCGTGGTCATACTTGAGCCTATTGTCGAGTTGATAATCGTTGAAGGGACGTGAAGCTAAAATTAGGTTTCGTTTTATTTTAGAACAATTTTTGGTGATTATTTGTAATTAAAAAAGAGCGCCAAAAAAGACAAAAGCTATTGACCTCGCATTATTTAAGTGGCCCTAAAGTACACATCCAAAACAGCCAGCCCAACAGCGTTTCATTCTTCAACTATCATTATTTCTTATTTTTTTTTTATTGAAATCAACTTTCATTATTTCGTGTTGCATTTATTTGGGATTTATATTAAAAATGACAGTGTCAGAGATTAGAAGATTATCGTGCGCCGCAAAAGATTACCACTGGGGAAAAGTTGGAAAGAGTAGTAAAGTGTCGCAGTATATCGGCTCAGACCCAAGCAGAGTTGTCGACAACAATGTACATTACGC
Source organism: Capniomyces stellatus (assembly GCA_001661515.1). Lineage (NCBI taxonomy): Eukaryota > Fungi > Kickxellomycota > Harpellomycetes > Harpellales > Legeriomycetaceae > Capniomyces > Capniomyces stellatus. The sequence continues at coordinate 210,855 of LUVW01000010.1, read as the reverse complement.
CGAGGTGAGTGTCAATAAGATAAATAGATAAGAGGGTGATAGGCACGGCAATGGTTTAAGGGGAGTGCGGCTTACTGAATCTAATTATACCCCTTGCTCTAACTAATAATATCTTTCAACGTCTAAATAAAAAAAATAGTTGTGGATGGGAACCCATCCTAGTGGCAATTCGACTATATATGACGACAAGGATCTGACACTCAAAGAGTACATTGAGCAAAATCCAGTCAAGGCATTAGGGAGCTCAGTGGCAGAAAAGTTCAGCAAGGAATTGCCCTTCTTGTTCAAGGTCCTGTCAATAGGCACAGCGTTGTCTATTCAGGCGCACCCAGACAAGGAATTGGCACGTGTGCTGAGCACAAAGAGGCCAGATTTGTACAAGGATCCTAATCACAAGCCAGAAATGTCGATTGCACTAACAAAATTCGAGGCAATGTCTGGATTCAGACCTTTGGAGGAAATAGCCGGGTTTTTAAACAAATACCCAGCGTTCTATAACCTGGTTGGAAAAGAGTGTTCAGAGAGATTTATAGCAGCACTGGGAAGCAACAACACCAGCGAGGCAAACAAGAAGGAGTGTTTAAAACAGGCCTTTGAGGCATTGATGAAGAGCGACCCTAGCGATGTGAAGATGGCAATCAGCGAGTTGCTATCAAGCACCAGCTTAGAACCAAAGGAAGTAGGCTCGATTCCAGAGCTGATACACAGACTAAACGAACAGTACCCGGGTGACGTAGGAGTATTCTGCCTGTTCTTTTTAAATGTAATGAACTTGGAGCCAGGAGAGGCGTTTTTCATGGGACCCAATGAGCCTCATGCATACATCTCTGGCGGTAAGTGCTCTCTGCTTTGACTAACCATCACTTTGTTTGATTTTGTTTATAAAGCGTGCACAACATGTGCTTTGTGTTGCTACTGTTTTGGCTGGATTCGAGCAAATACACACAATTGTATTTAACTTGTATAATGTATACTTGAAAAATAACACATCTGTAGACTGTATCGAGTGTATGGCGACAAGCGACAACGTAGTCCGTGCGGGCTTGACACCAAAGTTCAGAGATGTGGATGTACTAGTGGATATGTTGACATATGATTATGGTTCAAGCGAATCTAAGGTTACAAAGGAAACATTATGGAGAAACACATCTCAAGATCAGCCATCAAAGTTCTCAAAGCTCTACAACCCACCAATTGACGAGTTTGCTGTTGTGAAATCAGATCTACCAAGCAACTGCGAAGAAAGTTTGACCATTAACGGACCATCCATTTTGATTGTTGCCAAGGGATGCGGAAAGATATCAGATTTTGGAAAAGAACAGGATCTCAAGGAAGGATTTGTGTACTTTATTCCTTCAAACACTCCATTTAATTTGGAGAGCGGTTCGGATTCACTGCTCACATACACTGCGTTTTGTACCGCATAGGTTTGTTTCTACTTCAAACTGATTTGCTTCTCACTTTTACAACTTTTACTTTTTTGTTTAACGTTTTTAACACCCTCCCCCCTCTTCTTCTCACATTCACACAGATGTTTTTAATCATCGTATTATGTTGTCCATGTAGTTTTCTATTTTTTTTTAAAACAAAAACCAACCATCAATTAAAAAAAATCTTCAGGACATATTAGCAAAGTAAACTCTTATTGCGCTGTTTTTGGCGAAAATGGTGTGCCAGTTGGTTCTAGTCTCAAATCCCGATCGCTGGGTGTCAAACCAAATTGAATGTCAGTCAATTGTATTTATGAATTGTAAAGTTGAAATCAGCTGGGAGAATTGAACGTGTTTTAAAATTACAGGTGTTTTAAATTCAACAATAACAAAAACTACAGGTGTTTTGAAGCTCTATCAAAAATCAGTGAGCAAAGAAAAAAGAATAAAGAAAAAATAAAAAAAACAATAAAGAAAAAATAAAAAAAGTATAAAATAAAAAAGTATAAAATAAAAGTTTCAGGTGCAACAAGAAAATCAAAGAGTTCTATATGGACGGCCCATAAACAAATGGATAGCATGCCAGTAAGTAAATAAATAAACATCAAATAAACATATGTTTAGGTAATAACTAGTTCAAAACTAGCACGCTGAGTGGATCTGAAACTACCCGGTATACATCGCTATTCAGGTCTTTAAGTATCAGGCTTCCTATGCTATGGACGCCAGCCGCAAGAGGCAGGTATGTAAGTTTCAAACTGGTTGATTTAGAGGGGTGTAGAACACCTAATCTGTATTCGGAAAGGCCGGATATGACAATCGAACCTGAATCGCCCATGCTCGTTTCAACAACCAAATTTATATCAGAGTCTTGAGTGTTTCTTATCACGCACTCTACTTCAAATGGCTCTTCCAAACTAACAATAGAACTTGTGATATGCTCTGCATAGTGTGTATCAGATACTTGCGCAGTGGAATTTTGTAAATCAGAAACAAGGCTAGAGTCCTGAGTATCGTTGCAAACGCTTTCAACGACGTCGTTTTCTTTATTTTGCCGAGTTACTGCTATCCTGTCGATTTCAATTGGGTGTATTCCAGGCGACTTTCGAATAAGTTGCGATGTTTGCAGTCGTCCCGTACTGCCAAAAGACCACCGCCAAATTATGTCCAGCTTGCCAAGCGGCGATAGATATCGTATTTTTCGGTACATATTGTTGTCTGCCGCTGCTAGGTCGTCTCCTAGGCTCAGAAGCAGCTTAGGTGTCAGTATATAGAGATACTGTCGCATATCATTAGGATGCAGAAAACACGTACTCCATATGTGTTTTTCGTGGCTGTTGTTTTCCAGTTGCGATAGTTCGCTATCGAATGTGTCCTGCGTGTGCTCTTCTTCTGCATGCACTGCTTGTACCACCTCGTTGCTATCGCCGTGTTCTGGCGTCTTTATAATGTTCAGGTCGGTTAGCTCAAAGTCCGCTGATGGCTCCATTCTCATCCTATCCAAATACATGACCTCCTGCGTTGTGTTCTGTATCTGAACTTCTAAAAGCACATTTTCTGGTGATTGTGGCAGATGGTTTACTTTGGTTTTTACAACGAGTGGATTGTCGACTTGAAACTTGAACACTTTCTTTATTGTCTGCTTTAGTCCCTGTGCGTTGTAATACTCCACTGTGCACAGCAAAACGTGAATGCCAAGCTCTTTAGTTTCGTGCTTAATCTGGAAATTGAAAATCTGCCTACTACTTAATGTCACTCCCACCTCGTTGTGATCCAGACTATCTGCCAACGGATCCAAGTTTTGCTCTTGCAGGGACTTTAGAGCGCCATCCTTAGTCAGGTTGTCAAATAGTGTGTGTTTCTGTGTTGTAGACTGTAGCTCAACAAGACAAACCACCTTTCTTAGCATCTCCAAACTATCATTAGTAATCAAAAATTGAAGAACAAATGGCTCGCCCAAATACAACGAACCAAATGCTTTAGATAATACTAGCTTTTCTGTAATCGGAAAATTTTGGACACTGTTCATTTGTTTGTCTTCTGCTGTACCAGTCGATTCGACTTTCTCTTGCGCCCCACCAAAGCCCGACAGATTTCCATACTTTATTGGTAGACTTTTATACATCTCTTGAATGCTTTCTATAATAGGTGTCGGTTTTGTTACTCTGTTATGATCCAATGCAATAGGATGTGAGAGCGGCAAGTTTGGCTTGGACAGCCTCATTACCTTGATTGATATTTGTGCTTGGTTTTTTTCTGCCATCTTTACTAAATTCCACACAAAAGATGTTTACTGCTCGATTCTCCTATCAAGATTAATTGAGTTGAAAAAGGTATAAGATATTGTAAAAAGGTGGTAAAAATAATTTTAAAAAGATGGTAAAAATAACTGTAAAAAAGGTGGTAAAAATAATTGTTCTCTTTATTTCCTGTCCTTTCCTAGCCCTTTTCGCCATTACTTTTATTTATTTATTTTATCACTAACTTGTTGCTTTAATTAAATAGCAAGTCGATAATCGGACAATTTAATCAAGTAACCTCCATTATTTTGAAAAAACAAATCACACTGGTTGGTTAATAATGTCGGCAAATTCAACCTAAGCTCTGAACTAGCAAATTAAACAGATTTTATCTTTTTTTTTTTGGGAGAGCAGTGGAAAGGGAGAGGACACTTTAGTAGATGCCTAGTTATACATCGGCATCATCGTCGGTGTACAACTAAAAGAGAGATTCTAACATAACATCGTTGTGTACAACACTACTATCAACGCACGCTTGTCTGTCTGTCTACTCTTCATTTGGGCTAAAGAAAAGTCTTGGAAAGTAGACCAAGCGGATAGGCCACTCTTGCCAATATATTTTTAATGAGACACACACTTGGCTTTTGCCCATTCCTCTATTAAATGACACTTTTTTATTTTATTTTATTTTGTTTTTGTAGTAGCATCGATTGTGTGTGAAGAAGATCCTGTTTGGAGAAGATATTTTGGTTTGGTAGCGCTGAGTTTGGAATCTTGGTCACTCCAATCAAAAACGAATGCACTGTTTTTGCCAAATATAAACGATTCTCAGGCTACAAAATAGAAAAACACATTGGTATACAATGGGCTTTAGAGACAGTTTGGCAAATGATTTGTGCAATCAGTCACACTTAATCTAGTGGTTTGCTGGTGTGGACAAACTATTAGTTTAATTTTAAAATAATAACACTTGGCCACAATGTTCAGGCATTTAGTAGTGGGGCAAAGTAAGAGAGTATGGTAAACGCAAGTTAATAAATATTAAGGTCTAGATACACAGTAGTAGCCAATGAAAAAGTCATTTGAATAAACAAATGCCTATGCATAAGAGGGAAACCAGACTTTTTTGAAGCAAGAACAATTGTGTTTGGCTCGTTTAAATGATCATCAAGTTTGATTTGATTGTGTTTGTTATTAGTTTCAGAGTGCAGATTTTAATTTGACAAAGCTGAATGCAAAGTAAAAGTATTCAGCCATTATTTAAAATTGGCGAAAAATAATTAACACAGAAATAAAACAGCCTTTTTACTTTAATTTGGAAACGAACAAAAGGCAAAAGTGGCACTCGGTTGAAGGAAACAGTTTAAAAGTTTGGAATTAAATCATAAATATTTAAATATAAAACTGTTAATAAAGCACAGCCGACTTTTATCTTAGATATCTTTTTGTATTCTATTCTATACTACGCTAATACTATACACAACTAAAGAAGTAAAATAATAAAATGGTAAATTGCATTTAATATAACATGAATTACTGAAAACAGATTTTACTAAAGACGTATTATTAAACTGCAAGTATATAAATGCCCAGCATATCAAGCACATTTGCTCATTTATGTTTATGTATATATTTATGTATGTGTAAATAGACTGAGAGCCTTACCGAAGATCAGATTGCCGAATTCAAGGAGGCTTTCCAACTGTTTGATAAAGATTCAGATGGTTCAATCACCACCGTCGAACTCGGTATTGTAATGAGATCACTAAACCAAAGCCCAACCGAAGCCGAGTTGCAGGACATGGTTAATGAGATTGATGCAGATGGGAATGGTAGAATTGATTTCCCAGAGTTCCTCACTCTTATGGCAAGAAAAATGAAGGATACCGATACCGAGGAGGAGATTAGAGAGGCATTCAAGGTGTTTGACAAGGATGGAAACGGTCTCATTTCGGCTGCTGAACTTAGACATGTAATGACATCATTGGGCGAGAAAATGTCAGAAACCGAGGTCGATGAAATGATCAAGGAAGCTGATGTTGATGGTGATGGTCAAATTAACTATGAGGAGTTTGTTAAGATGATGGCAAGTGTTTAAATATGTTCTATTATACAAGTGCGAGCTTCTCGAGGCTCCTTTTTGCTGTCGTTGTTGTAATATTTCTAAAGTTTGTTCTGTTTGTGTATATTTTTGATTAGATGACCATGTAAGTTGGGTGGAGCCATTTTTCAGCAGACCGCTGTCTAGCTTAACAAATATTATTTTCACAAGTTTATGTTTATTCTTTCTTTTTAGTTTAGACTTAAATTTACTAATAATAACATTTTTTAACTATAATGATGCTTTTTTTTTTTTTGGCTGAACCAATTTACTGATGTCTATGTATGATGTAAATGCTATTGTATCTACTCTTTAATACCACCACGTAGCTGGTACTATGTAGATATTTGTCAAACGCCTTTATCTAGCTTTGTTGGCTGCGGTATAAACTGCTGGGGGCAATTACAGGTCTTAATACGTGTTGTTAAAGCCATGTATAAATCAACTGAATAGATTTGTTGGGGCTAGGTGTGATCAAGTAAGCAAGTGTGTGCTTGGTGAGAAAAAAAACCTTAGAAAAACGCACGCTTAGAGTGATTGTTGGTATTAAAGTTAAACGTAAAAGCGTCGCTGAGTAAATATGGAGTTTGTATGTTAAAGCTGACAGGATGACAAGTCTAGTTTAGCTAGAATAGGTGTGCATTTAAGCTGTGATTTGTATGATTGCCAAAAGAAAAAGCCATATAAATTGGCGTTCCTTGAACACGAATTCCAATAACCTGAAAAATAAATAGTTGAAAAAAGAACAGTTGAATTGGGTTAATTTGGTAATTGTAAATAAAGGATGTTGGAAAAATTAAAAACAAATTAGCAAATTCACGCATTGTATTGGCTAGAAAAAAGCTGTTCGTGAAATGAACGAGGTTATCGAACTGAGAAAAATGAAGTGTCTAGAAACATTTTCAAAATAAACATTTAGTAAGTAAACATTTTGAAATAATCTAACAACGATTACCGAACAGCAAATATTGAGCAACGATTACCAAACAAAGATTGCCGGGAAACAATAACCGAGGAACTTTATTCATAGTGAACGGGGTTGTTCCAGCTATATCAAAATCAATTTCTTAGTATTTAAAAGCTGAAGCTTGAAACCAGACAAAACAAAACAAGCGCAAATAGACGGTAGATAGGCCACCAATTTATCAATTCAAATTACAACTAAATTTACAATTAAGCAAGGAATCGATTGTAAGCTAAACTTCTTCCTTCTGCCTTTTCTTTACAAAGCTCGAAAAGTAAAGGTGTATATACAGTCGCCCCAAAGCCACAAGGATAGACGCAAGTGTCACCTTCAGCAATAGTACTAGAAAGAACATAAACGACCAAGGAAACTTGAGGTTAAACAGAACATAGCAGGACAAAAACGATAGCAGGACAAAAACGACAGCAGAACAAAAACGATAGAGGAACAAAAACGGTAGAAGAGCTCGATAATTTAGATATTTTAGAACCAGGCGAAAAAAAAGCAGTAGAAAGGTGAAAATGGGTTACCAAGAATTTCCTTTTATACCGATTAATTACCCTGAAGAAGAGGAAGAAGAGGAGGAAACTGAAGGAGAATCAGGCGAGGATGAGGACGAGTCAGAGGAGGAGGCTGATGGCCTTGAAGAAAAAGTAAGGGGTTGTTTTTATTATTATTGATCTACTTTATAAAAACGTGAACGTTCAGAATTATCCTTTCTGCAAGTTTATATTCGATACTAGCAGGGCACACATCTTAGCTGAAAAGCAAAAGATGTTGGGGAGGGTAAAACGGCTAGAAATTGGTAAAGTTTCTAGTGAATTAAAACATGACTTATAAATTAAAACAAATATTAATAAAATAGATTGAAAAAGCATTTACGAGCTTTGGTGAAGCGCTAACTAAGCAGAAAGAAAGAAAGTGGGAAGAGGCAATAACAGCTTTGGAAAATATAATTAGGATTGATATCCTTAAACACACTAAAGTAAGTAGTGGAGGTCTGGTAACATAGACAAGTATATTGATAGGGTTTTGCGCTAAATAGCATTTAAAGTGTATGTAAAAAGTATACCAGCTAAAGAAAATGGAACTGGAACATTTCAATAGGAGCTGATTGATTTTGAGGAGGCGATACGAGAGAGTAGAGACCAGGACATTGAAGTTAATATTGAGGTAGTTGGGGCAGACTCAGATCAAAATATTGGAGACGGAGGTAGCAAAAGGGATGCTAGTGGTAAAAGTAAAGTAAAGGCTAATAGGGACGAAATGTTGGCAATAATAAAGTTAAACCATTTGGCGCGAAAGGCGCTAGGAAAAAGCCTGATTGGGAAGCTCCAAGATACCATTTTTGCAAATAGTCTGAAAATGGAGAAGCAAAAGGGGAGTGTTGTGAAGGAAGGTGGGAGTAGCGGCCTGAGAACACCAGAGTTTGAATTCAGAAACGAATTCACGGTTAAAGAATGGATTGAGCTACAGGATAGAGTCTTTGTGACGCTCGGTGAGGCGAGTACGGGGGAGGCACAAAAGATGCAAGATGAAGCTAGGCGTTTGCTAAGCTATGCAATGGTGTGTTTTGAGGAGGCAACAGTGTATAATAGTTTGGACATCAGGTCTTGGTACTGTGGTGGTGGGCTGGCGTTGGCATTGGGGATGTATGGGGTTGCCAAGGTGGCGTTTATGGAGGGCTTTAACAGATCTGTTAGCAAGTCGCTGGATAAAAGATTTCAGCCTGTGGAGACAGAGATTAAAAGTATAATCAAGGCAAGTAGCAGCGGCGGCGATCCGCTGTGTGCAGATGATGAGGACATGGATAGTGGTGTTGACGAGGAGTTGGAGGAGGGTAATGCAGAGGATGGGAGCTATAGGCTAACCAATAAAGAATCTAAAGTGAGCAGTTTTGGGTTGAGAAGCGAGGAGGGTGTGTGTCAGCTAAGAGAGCAGATGCATAGGACTAGCCTGTTTATAGGGGCAGGCGATGTGGTTGATATTTCAAAGAGTAAAGTGGGGCCATTGGGATGGTGGTGTCTTGAGGGTGTGTTTTATGCAGCACTACTGCAGCAGGACATGTATTCAGCACGGGAAGTAGTGGTTAAGGGGAGAGAGCTGGATTCGGAGTTTTTGAGGTGCGATGAGTGTGTGATGGAAATGGAAAGGCTGGGCGAAAGGTTGGAAAAAAAAGAGTCATACTCGACGGCAATGTACAGGTGTGTTGGTGATGGCGTAGATGCGATATCGAATCATCGGGTGGTGCAGACATCGGGGTTAGGAGTACTGGGAAGAATTAAGCGGAGTATTTATGGCAACAGAGGCATAGAGCTGATGCCTGGTGAAAATGCGATTCTGGATGATAAGAATGAAGTTTGTGTGATCAGGCCATTGAAGATTCAACTGGGCAAAGGGGCAGTGCTTGGCAATCTAAGCAAAAAGTTGGCAGAGACATTTAAAGATGTTCTTATAAAAAACGAGTACGAGAGGAAGGATAGTTTGCTATCTGCTAGGGTTGAAATAGGTTTTGAAGATGTAGAGCCAAGCGGTAATTTGAGTTCTAAAGACAAGGATCATGTTGGAGCAGAGGTGGATTTGGAAAAAGATGTCAGTATTGTGCCAAATGGTACTGCGAAAGACGTTGGTGGTGATGTTAGTGGAAATCCAAAAGCAAGCATGGGTGGTGGAGTTAAGGAGGATGGTGAGGGAAGAGTATGTGGAGATCAGGGCACCCAGAACGACAGTGGAAAGGGCGAGTTAGTTGCTGAAGGTGCAGCTAGCTCTACGCCAAATGAGGACTTGGACGGTGTGCAAGTGGTTGCCGAAGTGTCAACAGGAGCGGATTCCAATGAGCTGAAGAATGGAGACGACGAGAGTACATTGGGTCGTAAAGGGGACGTGAAGGGGGGAGCGAGGTTGTTGGAGCTTGGCCCAAAAAGAAAACCACTGCTTGACGAAGGAGATCATCCTTTTAAAAGGCGAATGTCGTCAAGGGTACGCATGATGAATAAAACGTCTGGAGGCGAGCTGGCGAATAGCAAAAAGACAACAAAGACAAAAAGCAATCTGGGCAATGTAATTGATGTTTTGGATTTAACGGACATTAAAGATGACATTGAAATTGAGATGGAGTTCCCAAGGAAGGGAGCTGTGGTGGATTTGGGGATTGAGGGCGGGAAGAGAGGCTTTGAGCTGATTGAGGATGAGGACGGAGGAGGTAAGCAGCCAGTGAATGATAAGGCAGCAAGGAGAAGAGATAGCGAGGGGGACACCCGCTTGAAAACAGTTTTAGCTGATATTTACGCATTATTAAGGAATTTTAATGAGGTTGGTGTTGAAGAGGGTAATGGAACAACAAAGTATAAAGGGTTAAGCCCGGCGATCAAAATAACGGAAACAGACAACTCAGAAAGCAACGCTGGCACCAAAACCGATGAGGGTCAAGGGAAGAGGAACAGACAAAGTACAAATTCAAGGGAAAGAAACGCCGAGAAAAAGCGGGAGCAGATGAAAATAGGAGCAAACTCAAGAATCAAAGGAAACGAGGCGAGAAAGGGTATAGGTATGCCTGATGCAATTGAGATACAGACGGAAACTGAGAGCGAAAGAGAGAAGGAGGTAGATACATATGTAGGTATGGAAACAGAGGTAGACACAGAGGCGGAAATAGAAGTAGCAGCTGTGCTGGGTGCAGTTGCAGTAAATAAAGGAGGCGAAATGATTGATGCGAACGAGAGAGTTATTGAGAGGGCAGTGTGGAGCTTGGCGAGCGAAATAAAGGAAAAAAACAGTTTATGTTTGCTTTTTGAGCTGGCAGGAGAAAGTGAGATTGGTGCTGGGGCTAATGTGGGGGAGCCAGGTGCAATAAGTGTATTGAGTTTGGGTTTGGGTGAACAAAAGCTGAAGCAGGAGCAAACACGTATGCACGGATCAAACCAAAGTCCGGATAGCGAGAAAAGGGAAGAGGTCTGCGGCGAGAAGGAGCAGAGCCAAGTAGGTGTGTGTGCCGAGAAGTTGGGTGTGATTAGGAATCAGGCAAGTGCTTTGAAGTTGGAGCCAGAGAGGAGTCGGAGCAACGATGTAACAGGGTTTGCAGCTAGTTATATTGCCATGGCTTCTCAAGAAAAGGCGACAGCTTTGAGGCGGTTGGAGCTGGATGGGGTAGGCGATGAAGCAAGAGTGTTGGTGAGCGCAGCAGTGGAGAATTTTGCAGAGTTGGTAAACGAATCGAATAATGGAATCTACGATGTTATTTTTAGATATATTGACGGGTACATAACTTTCCAATGCTTGCATAAAAGGATGTGTTTGGAAAACGAGGAGCGTAGAGCGGGGTTATTAGCTAACGTACACAACAGTGGAGTGGCTTGGGGCAAGTTTGGTGTTGATGTTGGTGAGACATCGATGTTCGAGCTGTTTTTGTCATGCAGCCCAACCCTGATTGATATGCTGAGGCAAAAAGATGTTTCTGGAGAATGGAGACCTATGGTTTTTGATGCTTTACATTCAGATAGATCTGGCGGTCTGAGAGATAAGTCGATTGGTGACCCAGTTTTGACGAGCAGTTGCAGAATCGCTAAAGATGAGCATGCGGCGGGGAGGGAGGAGTGCTGGGTGTATAAATGTATATTGTGGGCTTTGTTTGCGCTAAATACGGTTGTGAAAGAAATGGAAATAATCAAGACTGGCTCAGTAAGTGTAGACAGAAGCGTTATGCAGTTGTTTTTGGCTTGGAACGAGTTTTTAAGCGAGTCGCTTTTCAACTACAAAGCTCTGGTGCAAAAAGGTATGGACGTTGGGGTTTTTGGCCAAGGGGAAAAAGCGAGTGGACAAGAGTTGTTTAAGCGGTTTTCGGAGCTGGTACAGTTGGCAGAGATATCGAGAAACTGGAGTAGGTACCGTGCCAGTGCGTGTATATCTGAGGCAGTGGAGGCAAGAGATTCGCTTGGCAAGTGCATGCAAAAAGCAAAGTCATTGGATTCGGATTTTGTCAATACGTATTTGGCAGAACATTGTAGACAGCTAACGGAAACAAAAGAACCAGGAGTGCAAGTACAGATAATTTCAGCATATAGCATGGCGATAGGGTTGATGTGTTTCCAGTCTGACTTGCTCTCGAATTGTCTAGTGACTAAAACCATGATTAAACGAACCAGCGAGGTAGTCAGCAGAGGCAAGGGTAAGGGTAGATCCAAAAGCAACGGTAGGAAGCAGATCAAAGAAACGGTTACAGAGCAGAAGCTTCAGGTGGTTCGTTTAAGCAAGAGGGGATTGTGTGACAGGCTGGGTAGCAGGATAAGCCATTGCGAGTGGTTCGGGAAACTGTACACAGCGAACCAATACTACAAGAGCAAAGAGTATGTGAGGCTGGTTGGTTTGCTTGAGAGTTTGCTTGTTGATGTCGTCAATAAGCTGTATTACTGGGTATCCAGGAAAAACCAACGTGGGCTTGGCGATAGCAGACGGTTGGCTAAACCAACAGTGAGCAAAGGTGCTTTAGTTGGTGGACATGGTTCAAGTCTTGGAATAGGGGTGGATGGAGGTTTGGGGTGGGAGTTTAGCCATGATAGAAGGGGTAGTGCAGAGTCTGAGAGCCAGGTTGATGGCGAAAGCAAAGAAATGTCGGTAGGCTTTTGTGAAAAGTCGAGTGTTTTGTTTGGTATGTTGTATGATGTGTATGTAAAAGTCAGGAATACAGGCGGTGTGCTGGTAATTTTGTTGGTGGAGCTGAGTTTTCAGATGATGCGGCTGGAACAGGTTGGACTTGGAGCTGGGGTTGGGGTTGGGGTTGAGGTTAATGGAATAGCCACGGCTACTGACGATGAGGGTTGTGGATTGAAAAGAAATGCCGAATTCAACAAGATCTTTGCCCGAATAAACCATATTGTCGAGCTGGTGTACTCAAACATGCACACAGAGTATTTCAGGTTTACTGGACAGAAAGGCAAGATTAGAGACTGTGGGTTGTTTGGAGGCGAGCTGATTGAGGCCCTGAAGCCGTTGGATAGGATAATCGAAAGTAGTATGTTCAAGCCAAGCGCAGACAGCGCCACGGGCCAGGCTGAGGGTTTAGACTATGACAAGGCCGACCTGGTCTCAAAGATATCAAGGATAGTTGGTGATCAGGTTTCGTGCAATTTCGGAAAGTTGGTGGTGTCGATGGTGCTGTGTTTGCCCAAGTATAACAGCGAAATAGAGAGTGCAACACCGACACAGAAATCTTTTATTAAAGCTAGAGCTTCAAGTTTGTCGTTTGCATTCAACTCGGGTTCCAATGTTATTAACAGCAGCGGTGTTCACGACTCTACTAGTAGTCAGACAAATGGCCATGGGACCAATGATGTAAATGGCGGCAATGGTGGTGTGGGGGGTACTTTTTCAAACTTTGCTTTTGGGGCAGGTGGTGGGATGGGGGGAGGCAGTAGTGGTGCGGGCTGTGACGATAGTCAGTGGAAAGATGTGGTTCTTAACGTGGTTCCTACGGGGTGGCTAAGGTTTGTGACAGTATCAGCAAAGATTTTGGGATCGTTGTATGAGCGCCAAATATCGAGTGCTCGAGCGCAGGATTTGTTGGTTGGGAGGACCAGATTGTTTGTGGACATTATGTCGAATTTCCACGAGTTGCTTGGGATGTTTGGGATTTGTATGTATGACTTTCAGCCCAAACGATTGAAAAACACTATAAAATACAGACAAAGCAGCAATGGTGCAGCGGTAATTGAGCAGTGTCGAGGGTTTTGCGGAAATGTTGTTCAGGTTTCTAGAAGGTTGTTGGTAAATCACTATGACGAATACGTTTCGTCTGGTTTCCACACTCTGACGGAAAAAAGTGCTAGTCAGTTGGGTTGTGGGCTTGACGCTGGGAAGGGCAATGGCGATGATGGTAAAAGTGACGGTGAGATTGACTGGATGCAACGACTTGTCGGAATGCTTAGCCAGGGTGTTTTGTGCATATATGACATCACAGTTGATGTAGAGGAAAATGAGTGGTGGGAGCCCAACCTGCATCCAAGGGTGACCAATAATGTGGAGATGGTTGTGGCAGAGGCACAGGCTAGCTCGAGTGGTGTTTTAGGATGTAGTAATTCAGAGACTGTTTCTACTGCTGATAGTGGCAGCGGTAATGGCGGTGGTAGGAGCGATAGCGTGGATAATGAGGTTTTGAGGTGGGTTAGGAAGTCTAAAAGTTTTATTTCGGGGGGAACCGAGTTGACACCGTTTACTGCAGCTGTGGTGTACAAGTTGCTGAAGCCACAGATGTATGAGGCTATAATAAACAACAAGCATTCGGTTCTTAGGTCCAACAAGCATTTGTTTGAGATTCTGTTTGCGTCATTCAACAATTTGTCTTGTGTATACGACCTGTTCCAAACAAAGAGCAGAAAGTATAGACGCGAGCAGATGAAAATCCACGAGTTTCCTAACCACTTTTCAGACTACATCAACGTGAACAAAAGCTCTACAAATGCGATTTTGATCAATGGAATGTGTGTCATGGACTATTTGTCTGAAAACGGTGTTGGCAACACCAAGGTGCTGGAAATGCTAGGTATTTTATCTAATAAAATGTCGCTGTCATCAACCAGGAGGAGTAGGTTTAAAAGAGTCAAGATGGGACCTGTCAGCCGGATTGGAAGTGTGTCAGGAGCCAGTGCTAGCCATGGCGACAGCTACTCGTTTGTTAACTGCGTTAAAGTGGATCAAACAAAAGCAGACGGTTTCAGTCATGGACTTTGTGCCGATGGTATTGGCGAAAACGAACTTAACCCCAGCAGAAGGGTTGATATAATTTTAAAGGCTTACCAAACAATACATTATTTCAACGCAAGCATCCAGAAGGACCAACTGAAGATCAGGAAATCATTAAACCCGCTGAAGACGGCGTTTGATTACATTCCAATAATCAACCTATACCTGGTCCATGTTGTTTTAAATCCGTTCGTTTGGACAAATTGGTATGTGTTGGGCAAGACTTTGCTGGAGAGATGCGACTGTTTGCTGATATCGAGTGCCGACCAGATATCGCGCACAAGGTCGTTAGCGAACACAGCAAGTTCAAAAAGCATGGATAGTGTGAGCAGCAAGCTGGATGAAGATAGTGATGAGGAAGGCGGTGGGGAGGATGAAGAGGACGATGACGAGTATCCTGTTGGCAAGTATGGGATTGGCTGGTGCATGCATACGGCGCTGCTGTGCTTTTCACAGGCTGTTTGCATCGCTACTGACGCTGATGACCAAGATTCCATAGGCGGGGACGGGTTTGGCTCAGATTCTTTGATTCTGGATCCATCGACAAATGTAGCAACAAAGCATGAGTTACTGTTTAGCACGGCGAGTTTGGTTTATAGGATGGCATCGGCACCACTAAACATGCGGCCATTTAGCCAGCCCAACGAACCATCAGGTATCTCGTCAAATTCTGACCGAACTAAACCGGCGCCACCAGCAACAAAAGCAGGAGGTCAGTCGGGTAATTCCAAAGAAAAACATGTCCACCAGCTCGAGAGTTTCAAAAGAAAAGTAAGCGCGTCTTTAAGCCGCAGAGTCAACCCCGTTGTATCAGCCAACTTGGCATATCTTACATCCACAAGTCTGCTAAAATGCGCCCGGTTATTCCCAAACATCCATTTTGGCCAGTTTAAGAGCATACAGACCTCTGGTAGCTACCACAGTGGCAGTAAGGCACGCAGCCGAAACAGAGGCGGTGGTAAAAGCAGCAGCAGGAATAGCAGCAGAAACAATAGTGTGTCGCTTCAAGCCGATGAACTTGGGTTGATTATCGGTGAAAGTAGTACTCAAACCAGCGCTGTCAGTGGGGTTGGAATGAAACGTAAAGCTAGTGTTGGAAGCATTGCCTCAGCCCATATCAACGGTAACAAATAAATATGAGTATTTGGATACATTGATGCTCAACCCAGATTTAGTTTAAACAGTTGACACCAACAGAGTGTTGTCATTTTTAGATTATTAACAGTCGTAACATGTGATATTTATTTGAAAATTAAAATTTAGGTTCCTTAGGTGCTTACAGTGCCAACTTCAATGCTTTGTTTAGTGTTGACTGGATGTGCGATTACATGTTTGGCAAATCCTTATCGAAGTTGGGAAGGTATAATGTAAGTAAATGTACTGTTTGTATGCATCACGGCTTTAGTAGATTAGGGATGTGCCGAAACACCAGTAGTAATGTTATTTGTATCGCTGCTGAATTATAGGAGGCTTGCGTGATGTACTTGAAGTCGATTTATTCGGCGTTGAGTGTGTCGGGGAACGCGAATCCAGCTGTTTTAGGTTCGAGGAACAGTTCTGTTGTTTCAGTAGTGAATCCAAGCACGGCGTTGAAAGAATTAAACATCCCAATTCCGCCAAATCCTGCACTGTTAAGCAGGAGTTCTTTGTCGATTCCCGCAGCCATAGCCAGCAGTAGTGGAAACACAGCAGGTAATACGGAGGGCGACACTGAGAGCGGCGGTAATGGTGGGAAGTGTTTTGTTGGGCTGAATGATTTGGCGATTGAGCCGGTTGTAAAGCTGTTTTCCACACTGGTGAAAAGGCTGCTGACTGACGAAATGTGTGCCTGTGTTGCATCAAAGTACATTCTTGCTTTGCCCAACCCACCCAGTCTGACAAGACTAGAGGGGAAGGCTGTGCAAGGGGCCAAATCTAGTTTAATCGGGTCAGAAAATGGTCGAGTAGTTGGAAAATGTGGAGAACTGGATACTGATGAGTCACAAAAGGTAAAGGATAATGTTGAGACGACAGCTGTTGAAAAGGTTGACCCTAAAGGCTGTAAAGCCATTGAGGGATGTGAGTTTAGCGAAAACAGCAAGGCGTCAGTGGCAGCTCCGTTAAGATCGAGGCTAAGATCAAAGTCTAAATCTACTCGAGATTCGTTAGAAATGGAGGTTGTTGGTATAAGTAGCAGCCAGGAAATCGGCGAGAAACCAATTGAGGACGATGGAATGGAGGTGGAAGAGAGGCTGGAGCAAGAGGTGGCTGAGCAAACACCGACAAAGGGTAGAGTCAAAAAGGCAAAGGAGAAAAAGGCAAATAGCGAGGTGATTGAAGTGGTTGAGATAACTGATGCTGAAGAAGCGGGTTCAAACGGTGGAGCAATTGGGCCAGATAAACTCAAGTCCAGGTCTAAATTCAAATCAAAACAAAAGTCAAAAACAACTCCAAAAACGACTCCAAAAATGACTCCAAAAACAACACCAAAATCCAAGGAAAAGGGCAAAGAAAAAAGCAAAGATTTTGTGGGAGAGAAGAGTAAGTCAATGGGCAAAGAAGAAGAAAAAGAGGAAGAATTGTATGCTAACGATAAGCCGGAACCGAGACCAAAGACCAAAGCCAAGTTGAAATTAACACCAAAGTCCAAATCCAAGAGGATTCAAGAGAATTTAGAAGTTGGAGGCAACAATTTTGACATTGTCGTTGAAATAAACAAGTCAGTAGCTGCAAATACTCATTCAGACTCGGGGGCAAAAAGTAAACCCAAAGGAAAACCCAAAGGCAAACCCAAGGGTAGAGGCAAATCTTTACCAAACTTGGAAAGCCAACCGCCTATCAAGCCGACAAAAGAAACCAAGGGTTCGAAAAGGACGTCTATGGTTGTAGATAGGGAAAGCGTTATAAGAATAGATGATACAAGCAGCGATATTGACAAATGCAGATATAGTAGTGGTGAGGATGCAGGAAGTGAGGACGGAAAGTCTGGAAACTGTGACGGTGAAAGCAGAGAGGAGAGAAGCGGAGAAAGCGAAAAGGAGGAAGGAAATGAGTGGGAGAACGACGAGAAGCCAAGTAGTGGCATGGATAGTGACACCAAAAGCAGCCCAGTTGAGGTGAATGGAGAGGTGAATGGAGAGATGGAGGTAGTTAAACGAATTGAGGAATGTAGCAAGTGTAATGCGCCAATGGAGTTTGGCAAAGAGGAAGTGTATAGGTCGATTAGGCAGTGCTTGGAAATAGTTTTGCTAGCTGATAAGCGCAAGCTGCACCATAAGCCGACATTCCTGCTATCGTATATGAGCTATTACATTGATGGCGATTGTTTTGAAGCAAGGAATGTGTTGTCAACAATTGTATATTTAAAGGCGACGAGTAGAGGGTTGGTAAACTTCTACAAGAACGAAAGCGAATTTCCAGGAAAGCATTATGTGTATGTAGAAAAGTACGTTTTGTTTGCAATGAATGTGGTTTTTGACTGTGCAAGAGCAGGCTTAGCCATGGGGCCAAGTTCCAAGCCCAACAAGCTGAGTAAAAGTAGTGGTGGTTTGGGTGTTGGTGTTGGTGTTAATGATGCGGAAGATGCAAGTGGTGGCGAAAGTGTTGATGTTGGAGTTGGCGTTAGTGATGATGTTGACATGGATTTTTATAAACAGACCAATTTGTTTGTGAATGGGATTGAGATTGTCCAGATTTTGTGCAAGAGGATTATAGGTGCTGAAGGCATGTTTTTAGACAAGGACAGCATGTTCAAGAGTGCGAGGCTGAAACTGGCTAAAATTACAGTTGAGACTTACTTGATGATGTTTACGCACTCGAGTTCCAATTTGGCAGGTGGGTTTGGCAGCACCGACGAGCGCGCGTTCATGTCGTTTAAAAGTTTGAGGGCGAAGCAGATGGGTAGAAAAGGCACTGGGTTGTGTTTAGGAATGGAGTTGCCATTCGGCAATGCAATGAACATGCAAGTCGATAAGAGGTTGTTTGATTCAGTGCACAAGTCAATGGCGCAAAGAATGGCAAGGCTGTTTGGGTTGGGAAAAAGCGTTTTTAAGCAGTTTCCAAAGCTTTTGATTTATTTATCACACCCAAAGCACGTTGATTTAGACACGGTTCTGCCTAGTTTGTTGGTAAATGACCGCAACAGCGTCATCAACTCTGCCAACTTTGTCAGCAAGTTATCGAGGTTTGTTTTGGTTTATAGACAGACGTTCAAAGTTTTGGTTTTTTTGCACAGAATCTGCGGGTCTGTTAGAAAAGTCGTTAGTTCGTTGACCACAGCAACCAACGGCGCCGGCTCTAGCGCCAACATGCCAAGCGTGGAAAATGCATTAAGCAGTGGCTCGGGTGGGATTGGAAGTAGCAGCAGCTCAGCCCGGGTTAATAAGGATACTTTTGTGCCGGATCCAACCCCTAGAACTGAGCAGATTTCTTGCGAAAGAAGCACTGAGGGGTCGGATGCTGGTAACAGAAACGAAGACGGAAGTAACCGTGACAGCAGTGGGGGAGATGGCGTAGATAGCGAGGGTGAAATGGATTTTGATGTAGACTTTGATATTGATTTGTTTGTTGTGGATTTGTACTGCAGGCTGTTGACGACCTTTGGAAAGTCTGTTCCCGTGTACACAGCTTCAGACAACCTAGCTGCTAACCAGACTAATACAGCAGCAGAAGTTACCGCCTCCAGAATATTGGATCCAAGCGGTGATGGTAGTGGCGATGGTAGTGGCGATAAGGTTAATCCAAGTGTACCTAATTCGAACAGCGAGGATGCTGAGAGCCTGAGGATAAGTTTGAAGGCCAACACTTTGTTTAGCCAAGTGGTTGAGTGGGTTGACGACTTTGAGCCTACTCAGCAACAAGTACCCAGCGAAAACCTGGGCGAAAGCACTGGTGGTTTGAGAAGCGAAGCCAGGAGCCAAGGGACATACGGGGTTTGGGACGATTTGCTGACCAAAAAGCAGATTGAGAGTTACGTTCTAGTTGGGCCAGAACCCGCAATGGAAGGCTCGGCTAGCAAAGCTGTCGAAGTGGCTCCAGATACCTGTATCAACGAACAGGTTGATGGGTGCGAAACCGAGTTTGTTTCACCAAGCTGTCTGCTTTTTGAAGCGACAATACTCGACAGAAGTCTGGCCAGGAACAGTGGTCATAGTGGCGGTTGGGCAAGGAATAAAAGCAGGGTTGCGCTTGAGCTAACTAGCCCTTACCAATGCACAGGTGTTAATGCATCCCAGCCTACAAACAACTTTGCAAAGCTGCACAAAACCAAGTGGATTGCCAACATCCACCAGATTGTTGACTCGTTTGTCAAGTTGACCGGGGTCAAATCGTCAGTTGTTCAAGATTTCTAGGTTTATTTATTTACATTTTGCGATTTATTTATATATATTTTTATTTTTTTATTTATTTCATTTTCATAATTTTATTTGTGCGACTTTAACGTTGGATAAACAATAATATATTTACTATACTTTTATTCTCAAATCTTTAAATTATCATTAAAACAGAAACAAAAACAAAAAACTAAGATAGCGTTGAAACCAACATAACTGGGTTTGGAGAAAAAAAAAGCAAACCAACAGTTTTAACAATACCAGAACTCAATGGATAAAGATGCTTAAAGTCTAAATACTTGGCTGGTTGTCGCTAATGGTGCAAGTAGAAGAGGCGGCAGGATCGGAAGAACTCGATATCCCACTGAGCCCAGCATGGTGGCTAGAAGCAGTTTCTACACGCATGATCTCACGCAGCATCATGGTGGCATACGTGCTTGATCTTAAAAAGAACTTGATTTTCAGAGCCAGATGCTTTGGCATCACTTCAGAATCAACAGCCATTTTACCTTCGGTTGGTTCGGTTCTGGGAGCGTTTTCAGCAGAACCAGACTTCTGCAGCTCTGGCTGCTCACCACCAGCAACCAACTCGGACTCTTGCTCCTGCTTTTGCTCTTGCTCGACTGGTTTTGGAATGAATTTGGGGTTGACTATTGGGATTTCGTTTGGATTGTTTCCTTTGTCCAAGGAATCACCACCGTTTCCATTGACTCTTCTTGACCTGGATGACGCTAGCTTAATTCCAAACTCCTTTTCCAGCAGTTCTCCCTGGATATCCCTTAACTCTCTTTGCAAGTCTTGGTTTTCAGAGCTGTACTCGACAAACTCCCAGCTTATATCTCGTGGCTTCTCAACCAAGTATCTATAGTTTCCTGTTAGTCTGTACTCTTTAATAGCATGCGATTGGATCTTGTCAATGTCCAGCCCGTCTTTTTCCAACATCTGCTTGTATAACACACCAACCTCGTTTGATGGATATTTTACATCCCATCCCGGAGTTGGCAAAACCACATCGTCAATTGTGTACTTTTCAATGTTTTGCTCAGTCACATACTCGACTTGCATTCTCCCATTATCCTCCAACTCTACCCCTGCTTCTACCTCCACCCCATCCCTGTCCCCGCCCAAATCCAATCCAAGATCCGTGGCTGCCCCATCTTTGTCCTTTTGTGCCTCGGCATTGGCTGTTGAGTCCATGTTTGGCTTTGACGTTATTGAAACCAAGTCCCCAACTGCGACCTGCTTAGCTCCATATAGCCGCACTCGTTCTGATGCTGCTGTGTTCCATACGTATGATTGATACGCATGGACATACATCAACCTCAAGTTTCTTGGAACCTATAGCACATATTTTTACAATTATCATTGATTTGTTATCAGCTCTGAAAATCTTTATTCCTTCTCCCTACACAATGTCCCATTATAATTAAAGCCAAATTCAAACAATGTAACTCTAATTAAAAGTTTGCTAATTTACCATCGCAAATGCTCCTGATGCGTTGGTGATGTTCCCGTTTTGGATGAAGCAGTTGAGAATGCTTCTTTCCGCAACTGTCCCGTTAAATGGCATCGCGTCCATCGTCTTTACAGGATCCTTTGTGTCAACCCAAACCTTTCTTGCCAAATCAACTCCCTCACGGTCCCCAATTCTAGGCCTCAAAATCGTATCAACAACGTTATCCCAATTCTGCTTCAACACTTCCAATCCCACAGTATGCGATCCAATCGATCCTGTCCCAAATCTCTGCATCCCAAAGTAGTTTATAAACCCAAACTCGCTCAAACTCTTCAGCCCCATCTCTATCCCTTGCTGTAAACTTGGCTCTATCTGTCGCAACACCAACTGGAACTGGTTTCCCAGCAATTCCCCAAGCTTCAACGGCTCCTCCTTGTACTCGAAATCTCCCAACATTGCGCCTGCCAGCCTCTTGCTGAATCCCATAAGCCTCTTTGCCTCAACCATATTCACCGAACATTTTTGCGTCGTTATCCCCCTCTTGTCCTTTGTGCCTGCAAACGCAAACGCCTTGTTTTGAATCCTAAATCATTCCACCATTTTATTTTTTATATATTTTTTATTACTTTTTTTCTATTTTTCATTCCCACTTTAATTGATTTCAAAATTTGTGAATTTATTCTTCCACTCTCCCCCCCCCCCCCC
>LUVW01000010.1:177633-188903 GCA_001661515.1 Capniomyces stellatus | reverse complement strand
CCCCCCCCCCCCCCCCCCCCTTGTAAAATTAACACTACTTACCCCATTACTCGCGAAATCTCGTTGAAAATGTCCAAAGTCTCTCTGTTTTCTTTAATCAACGTAAAATGCACAAACTTGCCCTTGTGGTTCCACTCACGTCGATTGTTTCTATCCCGGTTCCCGCCACGTTGACCATGCTTTCCTTTAATTTCCAAACATATCTTCCCATCAACTGTCTTTCCATCAACTGTATTGCTGAAAACCTCTTTCACCGTCGAGTACACTAGCCCTCTGTTCTCCTTACTCAACTCTTGATCAATAATGAACGGCTCTACGTGCTTATATCTAGGCCTCTTATTCCCCTGTCTCCCCTCCACTTGAACCTCTTTGCCCTCCTCCTCCACTCTTGGCTCTTCTATAATCTCTTCTAGCTTCTGCACACAAAACTTCACTAACCCGCTTGTCACCTCTTCTCCCAATACTGGCTTCAAAAGCCCCATCACCTTCTATTGTACCACACAGCCCGTCATTCATTCTTGTTAAAGCAATATTTCTATTTTTCATTTCAATCTACTCTCCAAATATTTAGTCAAATAAGTACCTCGGCTTTCTCCTCTGTGCTAATCTCCACCACAATCTCCTTCTCCTTTTCCTCAGCACCATTCTCTTTAGCCTCAATCAGTGATTTTATCTCCACGACATTCCCCATTTTATCCACCTCATTTACTATAAAGTCGCTATATCTATTTTCAAACACCATCCAAAGGTTAACTCTGCTTTCATTTAACTCAAAAAAATGCAAAAGAAAAAACTTGCTAATACTTGCCTGTGCTTTATTATTGCCTGAAACCCAGTTGAATTTGGACTCACAAACTCTTTAATTCCAACCTCGCCTTCTTTAAAATGGTACTCATTTCGCGATTTACCTCCATTATCTCTCCTCTCTCTATCTAAATTGTTTTAATCCAAATCACTACTTTTATTCACTCCTGTCTTGACTTTAACCATCACCTTCAGTGCTTTTGCTATTGCAAGTTATACTAACCATTGTTGTTAAAATTCGAGTTTCTGGCTCTATCGCGATCGCGCCCTCCTCCTCCGCCACCGCCTCTTCCTCCACCCCGTCCTCCGCCACCGCCTCTTCCTCCACCCCGTCCTCCACCACGGCCCCCACGCCCCCCACCCCGACCTCCTCCGCGTCTATCGCCTCTATTATTCGAATGTCTTTGTCTTGAATCATTGCTAAATTCCATTCGCGACTTTTTAAATTCTGGTTCTCCCATTTTATTTCTCAACTTGGTTATTGCTCTTGAATTCTCAACTTTAAGCTTTGCTGGTGTTATTGTCTTTACAATACTCCAGATACTTGACATAAAGTTCGTAATTTATATTTTCCACTATTTGTGTATTCAAATTTTAAAACTGAACTTAACTGATTGTAAACAAGGCTCTACAAAGATGTTTGTGATTATTTTTTTTTTTAAAAAAAAAAAAATTATTTTCTTCACGCAAATTGCTGATCCTAAAAAAAAACAATTTAAAATTTCTTCTTGGTGTAATTTTATACTTATTAATGAGGCCTATTGGCTACAAAAACAACAAATTAGAATATATAATGTTATGCTGCACAATACCTATGTTCCTAAATTCATAATGCCTCGGTTATCCAATACACCTCCGATCAAGTATATCGTCTATATCCTTTAAGAATTAGTCCAAGGAGGTTGGTGCTACTTTAAGCCTTGAAAGGATCAAGTGGCGAGACTTTCGGATAGCCTCCAAGAACGTTACTGTTTCTGATACCTGTATCTAAAATTTAACGTGTCCACTAAATAACAGGCCGGTCATCAGTGTAATGTTTGCCAAACATTATGACGTAAATAAGGTGTTTAACGAGTTCTAATTTGACAAAATCTGCAACGACAAGCCGGTCTTGAACTGACTGCGTAGAAAGGATGTCTTGATGATCAAAGAAATATTTTTGCCTTTAACGAGTTGTATGAAGTCAAATACAACTTTATATTTTGGGCGGTGGCAGGGAAAAATAAAAATAAAATTATGAACACGATATTTGGCACGCGTTATGGGGCTGGGAATGCGTGCAAGAAATCCTACAAATTGGCGCAGTAAAAAAAGGTATAAATCTATTATTAGCGAATTTAAATATTACTTTGGAGACAGTGGGGATTATAAAGTACATGGTAAAGAATGGCGCAACGTCCATTCAGACTATCTGTTCAGTGAATTTGGTGATTTGCCTGACAACGAGTTCAACAAGTCTGATAATCCTGAAAATGGGACTGCTCCATCTGCTCCATCTGATACTGACTCTTTTTATGGCTAGAATTATGAATCGGATGATAAATGTAGACCTAAACCCCACACTTTTTTTTTTGCTATGATTCTGATTTTGATTAAAATGTTTACTTTTTTTTTTTCAACCAACATAGTCGGAGTGTCAATATAAACTATGTTCAGATATTGAGCTGCTTGAGCTGATTGAGTTGATTGGGCTGATCACTAAACCGATATCGCCGTTACTTGTTAGTTCGCGGTTTTGAGCATTAATGTTTAAACCAAGGGCCCTTTGTCTTCAAATCCAGAATATTATTGTATTTCATATCAAAAGCGTAATAATATTCACAGCCATTTCAGTTCTCATGCTTTTTGATTACCAATCACAAATAAATTGCATGATGAGAGAATTAATTGTTAGTAAACGAGTTTTTTTTCTCGTTTGACAAAAATCATCTGATGAATGTTTTTTTTTATTGAAATTTATTAATATGAACGTTAATAAATGTGAAAAGTTATATGAAAGCGATGAATGTTTTTGATTTTTTAAATCAATTAAAGCGCAATAAAATAGTTTGGCGATGGGTCGAAATTAATCGCAACTGGTTTGCTTTTGAGCCTGGTGAAGATCCAAGTAAAGTTAAAATGCCATTTTTACTTAACTGACCCCTAAAAACACTAAAGAACAAACTGAAATATTTTGAAACTATTTTAATATAGCTAACCTGTAAAACTTTATACATTCATTAACGTTCATATTAATAAATTTCAATAATAAAAAAAATAGTTTGGCGATTTTCAACCATATTGCTGAGCTTGAACTATACTATTATCGACAGTTAGGTATAAAAAAACAGATTGTAGAATATGCGGCAAGTCTTTATTTTTTTGTTATTGTTATTTTGTTTATGCTTGCGACAAGTTTAGTTGATCAGAATACGTATTGTGCCTGGATGATGAGGTATTTATAATTGAGTATTGAACTTGGATGATGAGGTATTTATAATTGAGTAATGAACGTGACGTTAGTTGTGTTACATTTTGTGCAGTTTTCATCTGTAGCGATACTCTAATATTTTTGTTTTAGTTTTTCATTCTCATGTTGTTTTACCGCATAGCTTTTGGCTTTATCTAGACAAAGCAACTTGATTTATATCAGTGACCTGTTATTTGTTCTCGCTTTGTTTACACTTACTGTACTTGTTTATCGTTTAATTGAAACATACATCGCCTTTTTTTATTTTATTAAAGTGTGCAGCGTTTTTCTTTTTTTAAAATGTGTGACATGTCATCGTCTGGGAACCTACAATGTTGAACTAGTTTTATATCACTAATCAACAAGATTAGAAAGTGTAGACAGTTAATTTACAAGTAGCGTGACTGTTTGGCAGCGATTTTTATATATTGATTCTTTACTTATCTTGACTTACCCTTTGCTGTATAGTAATAATTACTGTAAACGAATGAGTTGGATCTATCAGTTCCTAGATAAGCGTGTCTCACACCACTTTTTGTCTACTTTTATTTATTTTTATTTTCTTTACGTTTTTAAAATCGGCCATTGAAATCAACTATTGAATCAACCATTGAATCAACTATTACTTAAATCAATTAATCGAGATTTCAGAATTGCTATTTGTATAATAGTTGGAATTTGAATTTAGAGTTTAATTGATGTCGTATGTTTCTAAAAATGATGTGTTGTTGCTTTATCGAACAGCTGAAAAGGCTACATGAAAAAAGAGAGAAAACTGTGAACAAACTATAAGTAATTGCTATTGCTGATTAATATTTATTTTTTGCTGAAAATAAGGGACTTTAAAATTTGGAGTCAAGTTATAAAAATAGGGGTGTATCGCTCTCGATATCGTTAACATTTTATAACTGATAATATCGTACCTTGGCTTTTCAGTTTGAAAACACAAATACAAAATTAACTGTAGTTTTAATAAAGTAAACTGATAGTATACAGTAACAATAGCATCATGGCTTCAGTCAGCATATATAGATCTAGACTAAGGGACTCGGAAATGGGACTACCAGCAATATCCGAGGGATTGGAGTGGCTGGAAGATATTGACAAATCAATTGAAATAGAAGAGTCAAGCACAACAGGTGAAAGTGATAGCGAGGAGAGTGGAGAAAGCAAAGAAGGTGAGGAAAGTGAAGAGGACGAGGAAGAAGGGGGGAAAGACATATCAAGTCAGGGAGATTTGGAGGTGTTCGAGTTGACGCCGTTGGATAACCAGACCAAAATAGAAGATACTAATATACCATCAGAGATCAAGTATGACCGATTAAATACACTTTTGACGAGTAACAATAAAAAACCTATAGAGATGGAAATGCCACCTATGAAGAGAATAAGTCTTGTTACAAGAATGTCAAAAATACTGAAGAGCAAAGGGTATGACAGCGATAAAATAGAAGATGAGTTCAACAGGATATACTCAAATAGCAGCGTGGAGCTCAAGTATAATTCAAACAAAAAGTATTTTTCAGAAACAGCAGAGCCGGGAAAGGATAGGTTGAGTAGGTTGACTTATTTTGAGGGAGCGGGAAGTTTGGAAGCTATTAATAGACATAGGCAGCTGACTAAAGATGGGCTGAAAGCAAGACCAAATGTTAGACTTGGTTACAGGTTCAAGCAGCCAGACTTGGCAATAAAAGATAACAAGGCGATGAGACCTGGCACTGATGGAAAAAAGTCGAGAAATATTTCACACAAACAACAGGAGTGGATATTCCAGTGGCTGCAAAATGCGAGTAGCAACATGATGGAGAGCAGAATTAAGGACAACATTGACGTAACGTCTGAAATTGAGCACTTTTGGAAGGTAAAAGATGCCAAATCAGAGGAGCCATCGAGTAAAGCAGAGATACTATCAGATACAGAAACAATTGATATTTTGGTCAAAGAGAGTTTTTATGGGCCGACCAATGCAGTCCGAGAAGGGCTGTCATGTTTGAATGCAAAGATGACGTCGGGTAGTAATCCAAGGGATAGCATATGTGCTCACATAAGCAAAAGTAACGAGGACAGCTTGGAGGGCTCGTTTGACACACTTAAACAAGGAGCAAGCGAGGAAGACATGAATGTTAGCGGAGAGGAGTATGAGGATGGTGGGCCTAAGCACATTTCTGAATTGGTGATGGAAGATTATATAGACATGCCAAACACACAAGTACCAACAAACAGAGATACGCTAAACAGCTATACAAACAGCCTAGTAGAAAAAGCTGATTTTGGTCTGATTGGAGACAAGAGTGGTGATTTTGACAAAGTGATCTTTGACTCTTATAAATGTGTGGTTGATGAAACTGAAAAGCTGTTTGAGTTTTTAACAGAAAAGTCGCAGGTGGGAAATGATCATTTGTACAACTTGTACTATAACCACTCGGTGTTTCCTGGGGAGATCGAAAGACCGCCGGGCAGAGCTGAAATGTACACGGTGAACAGCCTCACAACGGATGCTGCGACGAGGAATATAAACAAGGTCAGGAGGAATGGTATTAATAGTAGTTACGGTAGTCACGGTAGCTATGGGAATTATGAAAGTTATGGAAGTCATGGCAGTCGTGGTAGTTATGGAAGCTATGGAGGCTATGAAGGCTATGAAAGTTATGGTAGTTATGAGAACAATGGAAGAGATGAGGGTAACACACATTATTACGGAAATAATGCAAGTGATAATAGTCGATTCAGCAATGACAATAGCGGAACAAGGAAAACATCAAGAAACAGTGTGGACGTTGATTCGTATTTGCGATCACCCAGCAGGAGCCATCCCAAAGATGAACAACCCAGAATTAAACATGGAAAGTATATGGTTGACTCGAGGTCAAACTCAAGCGTAAATAATGACAATGACTCGATAAGCAGCTCTGTGCCAGACCACAGCAATTTGAAACATAATCTGGACAGAAACAGGGCGGTGGGCGTGTGCCAGGATTTGAAACCTGGTATGCAGCGGAATGGTAGTTTTAATGTCAAATCAGCTACAAGTTGCAGCAGACGGTATAAGTCTGTATTCATTAACTCTATTAAATATACCAACACTCAAAAGGGGCAAAATATCCACCAAAGTATTGGGAATGGCGATAGCAGTAACAACAGCAGTAAGATGTATTTGGATAGCAGTAACGATGGCAATAATCCGAGTACAGAAAACTACTTGAACAGCAGCAGCAGCAGCCACAAAATCAACTTTGGGAGTGTTGAAAGCAAAAGGCAGAACAAAAACCGCGAGGTCAAGCACAGGTCAGCTGCTGAAATAAGGAAATCTTGTTCAAACAATCTGGCGCAAACAGGCCGTGTACTGCACCAGTCAATGTATGGAAACCTGTCGAGCTCGATCAAACCCAAACAAAAAGTACTGGTGTCACAGGCTAGCAAGGAAAAGATGGACTTGATCAGAGATAGACTTTCAAACTTGGCAAATACAATGGTTCCAGTTGGGTCTAAAAACTTTAAAGTCGAGAGTCTTGAGTTGCCTGGGAATGAGCGGATTGCCTATGACTATGTGACCATGAAAAGAGGAGAGCTGCTGTTGGACTGATATGTCACGCATTTCTTGTACATTTCTTATTTATTATTGAAATTTTTGTACTTTGATTCCATATGTTTTTTTTTGGCCTATACTTTGCGACTTTGGTTAGTATGGTTGGAGTAATTTTGGATGCATAATTTAATCGTTTGAATCTTTACCAGAATGAAACCGAAAAAAAAACAAGTCTAAATGGAAATGTTGGTAAAAATAGCCTAGTTAACGTTTACCATTCTTTAGTTTTGGTCTTGTTGGATGATGTTTTTTTATTTTCCTGATTGTCCAAAAATAACACATGAAATCTTGAAATTGGTTTATTCTCAATTGAATAATAAAGCAACTGAATTTGAATTAACCAAACAAACCAAAATTATTTGATTCCTTGGCACCAAATTAAATTAGTGCCATTTTATAAAAGCGATTTACATTGACCTAAACGAACCAAGAGGTGAAAAAAAAGGGAAGAAAAGGAAAAAGTCTGGAGAGAAAATCAAAAAGTGTTAAAAAGAACTAGTAGCTAAAAACAAATTGAAAAAAAAAAGTGTTCTTGTGAAAATTGATTTTGGGTAGAAATCTTGATTGAGCCAGCGATATTACAGATAAAGAATTGGCGAGAGGATGGGAATGGGATAGGAGAGGCAACGTTGGATGTATAAAATAAAATATTTGAAATGTTTGCTAGTAATTTCAAGAGAATAGACAAGGCGATAGGCAGATTGCCGAGATTGCTGAGTATCGGATCTGCTGGAAGGAGCAAAGAAATGAAATATCCAATTCTAGATCCAAGCTCGCCTGTGAAAGGCAAAAACAATAAGTATGGAGATATGCTGCGTCTTATCGATTACGAAGGAATTAAGCAGGTGTTTGGACCAAAGGAAAAGGGCGAAGGCAAAGGCGGAATTGGTTGGATGGAAAGAGGCAAAGAAAAGAGTGCTTTTAGGTGTAGTGATTCGTCAAGACAGTACATGGCTAAGAAGATTTGGGGGAGCCGAGAAGAGAGCAGTGGTAAGAATGGAGTGGTTGGTAGTTTCGGGGCCAGAATGAGAAAAGCAAAGGCAGAAATGGCGGGGTTTAAGGGGGGATTGCTGGCAACGGTAGAGAAAGCGGTGGACTACAAGCACACGAAGACGGCAAGGCGAATGGGACGCTTTTGGACTTTAAAGTATTTCAAGGGAGTTGTTGGGATTAAGGCGCGGATTCAGAATGGGATATTGAAGGGCAGGGTAATGGAATGCGAGATTAAAGGCGATAGTAAGAGCGAGTACTTGATCAATAGCGAGTATAGGGTGGTTTGTACAAAGAGATTCAGGGTAAATCTTGGGATAGAAAGGGAAGGGGTGAAAAGGGTAGGAGGCACTATGTTTGCAAAAGGGAGAGAGATTGAGTTTGCAAAGAGGAGAGAGAATATCGTTGCAAAAAGAGGGTACTCGAGGCAGCATTCAAATTCAAAGGCGTTTAAGCGGTTAGAAAGAAAGCAGGAGAGGTTAAGGGAGAAAACAGAGACGTTGAAGGTGAAAGAGTCGATAAAGTATACAAAGAAGCAGATGTTGGAGAAGGCGGAGGGGAGGCTTGAGCGGTTGAAGGTGCATGTACAGTTTGTGCTGAGAGGGAGTTCGACAGGCAAGCCGTGGACAATGGATGATATATTTGCGCTGAGTTGGTGGGTGGTGATGTCGAATGTGGTGTGGGTTCTAGTGGGAACAACGACGTTTGTGTCGGTGGTGCTGTTTATTCTGAACCAGCTGCAGTTTGAGTCAGGGGTTGCGAGCATGGTTAGCAGGAGGCTGTCAAAGGCGCTTGGGGTGAGTGTGGAAATAGAAAACGCGATTATGCCGAAATGGGGAGACGGGAGAATAACACTGAAGAACCTGAATGTTGTTTGTGGGCCGCAGCATGGGAAGTTGGTTGGGAGCAACGAAGAGGTTGGAGAGGGCGATGGAGGTAACGGTAAGAGTAAGGGCAAGAACAAGGGCAGAAAGGAGTTGGTGCGGGATGAGAACTTTACGTACTATAAGATGAAGATTGAGGAGATTGATGTGGAGTTATCGCTGGTTCGATGGATGGATGGGAAGGGGATAGTCAAGCACTGTAACGTTCGGGGGGCGCGTGGGATAGTTGACCGAAGACACATTCAGTACGACGAGACCGTTCCGTATGTGCCAGAAAACGATCGCATGCTGCACCGCCCCGGATACTTTGACATTGAAAGTATTGAGGCTGAGGACGTGATGTTTACGCTGCTAAACACGGGATTTAGACCAGTAAGTGTGGCTGTGCACTCGGCCAGTTTGCCCAGGCTGAGGCAGCAGTGGTTTTTTTACGACTTGCTGAGCGCAAACTCGATAGTAGGGATGTACGATAACAGTTTGTTTAGCGTTCGGATGCTGCGCCCAGTAGACACCGAGTTTATGAATAGCAGGACTGAAACCAGTAGCGCCAGCCAAGCTCATGCACACGGTGGAGCTGCTGAACACGAAGCTGTTTTTGGTGGCAATGGGGAAGACGCCAAAAATGGGTTTGGGGACCAGGGCTTGAACGCCAGTTTCAGCGAAAGAAGCAGAGTCAGCAGCAAGAATTCGACACATTCGGTGACTGAAATCAGGATAGACAACCTGGATGTGTCGCATCTGAATGCAGGTGTTGAGGGGCCGGTTGGGTGGATTACTTCGGGGAAAGTTGATGTGGATGCAACAATGGTGCTGCCCAATAAAAATAGCGGCTACTACTCTGGAAACAACCAAAAGACATCCGACCTGTTTAGGAAAATAGTCAACGACATTGCAACATCAATCGACGTCGTGATCCTGCCAAGCCCAAACGACTGGATCGAGCCAAACAAGTCTGAAAACCTGCTAGTCAAAGTCCTGCACCACAGCGGGTTTTTGGAGTCAAAAGGCGCGACCAAAATAAGAGAGTATCTGCAAAGCAGCAACAACACCGAGTCGCAGCGGAGGCTTGACCTGCAGAGGAAAAGAACAGGGCTTTGGGACTCTGAAAATGGCTACCAAGACTCCCCCAATTCCACCAACTCCAATTCCCCCAACACACACTCTTCACACCCCTCTTTGCCCACTGAAAAAGAATCAACTCCCAACCAACTCAGCATCTACTCCCCAATTCCACCCAACCTGATCAAGAGCAGCTACACTCCAAGACTTGTGTATATGGACATTCAGCTGACCTTCAACAACATACGCGCCTCGGTTCCGCTCCAAACTCCGCACCTCAGCTACCTAAACTCTACGCTGCTGATCAGACCAATAATAGCCTACATGCACTCGCACAGAGTCTCCTTGCCTATGCGCTGCCACCTGAAAACAAGTCTTGACCAGTTTGACGGCTCCTGGAACGCGTATGACTGCGGTGTTG
Source organism: Capniomyces stellatus (assembly GCA_001661515.1). Classification (NCBI taxonomy): domain Eukaryota; kingdom Fungi; phylum Kickxellomycota; class Harpellomycetes; order Harpellales; family Legeriomycetaceae; genus Capniomyces; species Capniomyces stellatus. The sequence continues at coordinate 178,710 of LUVW01000010.1, read as the reverse complement.
CGGATCTGGTCTCCAACGGGATTGGCCGCGCGTTTGCCCAGCTCGTCACTGATAACCGCGAACGTAATCGCAGACTCAAGCTTGTTGGAGTCTGGTCCCTTAGCGCCCTTGCCAAACAGATCTCTATGGTCCTTGACTACTTTTCTGGCAACAAATCCTTTTTGCACTTTGTCAACCCAAACCACTCACTTCCTGGTCTATCCGTATAACCCTCAAGCATATGTACATACTCGCTACACATCACGTTTCATCCCTCCCCCCCTTCTACTTTTACCAAATTTATCAGATTATTAGCGATTTTTGAAGTGAAAAAAATTACAGTTTTATAGTAGTAAAAAATCTGAATTATTAATAAACCCAGTTGTTTAACATCAATGTCAAAACAACAACTGTCCAAATATATAAACATGAGTAGAGTTGAGTTTAGATACCAATAGTGACGGAATACACATAATTAAATGTTGGGTTTGGGTTTGGGTTTGGGACTCTCATTTCTTTCTTTTTATTATTATTGAAATACTTCCATTTCTTTTCATTCATTCTTTCAATCTTTACTTTTTTTATTTTCTTTGAATATTTTACAAGCAAATAATTAATAGCTAATAACTTTAACAAGAGTGAAACCGTGAAAAGAAAGGAATTAAAATCCAGCACACTGAACGCTGTTTTTTTTTATATCTATTCGATCACTCGTCCATCTATCTGTTTCCTCATTTCCTAAACGCATCTATCTCTTGGTCCAAGTGCCCCTTCAAAGCCTGTGCCTATGTAAACCACCATCACCAATAATAAAATCAGCTGCCGATTTTCAAACAAACACAAACACACACAACTCCACTTTATTCTCTAGCCATATCACAACACTACACCGCATATTTATTAGTTTGTTTGTATTTACCTTTGCCCTTATAAGCCCCAATGGTGTCGACGCCGACCCAAGCAGTAGGAGTCTGTATTGTCCAATCGGTAACACTATCAACTTTCGATGCTATATTCACAAAAACAAAAATAAAAACAAAAAATGGCACATTACATTAAGTACAGTCCGATTCAACTTTACCCCCCCCCCCCCCCCCC
>LUVW01000010.1:127867-177620 GCA_001661515.1 Capniomyces stellatus | reverse complement strand
CCCCCCCCCCCCCCCAAATCTTTTATTTTATTGCAGTCTTACTTTTGACTCAACTGTAAACATATTCAAGTCATTGTCGTAGTCAGGCACCTGTGGGTTTTCTTGCCGATCAATCGAGGCACTAACATAGTCTCCCAATCGCTCATACTGTGCCCAAATCGATGCCATTATCGCCAAATACCCCCGAAATGACTCTCCCTCGCTTGCATCATCTTCGCTACTCCTACCGGCTCCTTCCGCACCACTTATCCATTTGCTACTCTGTCCCAAATCTATTCTCAATTATCCACATTGCCAATTCAATACTTTACCCTTACAATGCACAAGTACTTTTGTAGATTAAATGCACGTCATTACCTTTTGGTCTATTTCTTGCCTCCATCACCTTTTTATTATACAAATCTTCCCCATCAAACAGCCCCTTTTTTAAACTCACTGTTGATCCATACCCACTGACTTTATTCATCAATACTTGTCCCTCATTTCCATATCCATTATTGCTTCCCATGCTGGTAGCCTCCATTGAGTTTGCTGGCTCTTCAAAAGACAACACCCCTGATGTTTGTGACCCCACTGAATTCGTTTTCTTTTCGTCTGGATATGTCATAAACGAGGCAGTGTGAGCCTCTGCCAGCAGCACTCCGTTTTCAACAAACAAACTACCATGTTTGTTTTCATTATTTTCGTTTCAGTTATTGTCGTATTTATCGTTATTGTTAGTAATTACATGGTTAAATGAATTCTAATCTCATTCACACTGCAAAAATTTCCCCCCTCCGCCTCCCCCCCCACACTCAATACAGATAGACTACATCTAGCTATAACATCTTATTACTTACGCGCTTAGCACCACTCCGCCCCCAAGAACCTGTCCCAACAATCGCTTGAGCGTCTTTGCCTGTAGTATCATTGTTTCGACCCCTTTTTACCCTCTTCAGAAATAATATAATATGTAAATTTAAAAGAAAAACAAATAAACTGAAATTACAAAACAAAGTTAAAATATCAAACGGCCTTTACTTTATCTATTTTTTACTAAACAACTTGAATGTCTTGTGATTTTTTCTTTCTTTCCTGATTTAACCCAATTTGCCTTTTATCTTTTCGTTTGAAAAAAAAAACAAATCAAACCAAACTTTGTCCCTCCTTGTTATTGTTGCAATTACTAATTTACCACAGTTCATTTAAGCTTGTTTTTATTGACACAATTACCCATTTTGAACAAAGTACTACTAATTTGGTCTAATTCTCCTCTAAAATTCCATAATTATCACTTAATTGCATTAATAAACTCCACTTTATTTTATTTTTATTTCGCCAGCTTTTTAGTTATGTTTATTTGGTTTCGACATTGTTCTTAGCGATTATACACCTTTCCGATCTACGTTTATCATCGAGAAAATCCTACCAGCTCTCGCTAAACATACTCAGTCCGCTTTATGAACACTACCATGTACAATACAGCAAATCTAAACCGATATGGCACCACATATCTTGACATCCAACTTTACATGGTTAACTACACACGCTCTATCACAGCCGTGATGTTAGCACACTAGCCTCTCTTTTCGGCCAACAATAAAACCGATAACCCAGAGTTATCAAATTCTAGAAAAACAAAAGCAATTTTACTCTTTGTTTTATCATCACTTTACGCTTTTTGGCTTTTATTTCTTGTATTGTTTTTAGCTCTTGTCATACGGGATTAATGATAAATCAATAGTCCAGACCCGTTTTTAGGTATGCAGACCAACATGTTAGTACAGGTAGTTTGAGTATTGGCTTAGGCGATATGTGAATTCAGTTAATATATTTCGAATGGTCTATTTAAATAGCCTACGGTCTAGTATCTTTTTAGAATTTGCGGAGTGAGAGGAAAGAACTACAGTTTTCTAGTTGGGTGTTCTTTTCATTTAACTGACTTTTCCAACATTGAAAAATTCCACTACTTTTGATGAATAACAGAGCAACGAATCAAAATTAAGTCTGCATACTGCACCGTAAAAAAAATAAAAGCGTAAACCCAGTTTCTAGACTTTTATATATTACCCGAGCTGAAACTTGCATTGGAAAGTTGATTGGAATCCACAGTATAAAACAACTACAACAAAAAACCACAGCTATATAAACGTATAAGCATCTAATTGTATAATTGTATAAACGTGTATAGTTATGTTTTCAAATAATGCTAGCCAACAACTACGTATGTGTGTCAATCTCGGTGTTAGAAAACTGTAGATATAACAACGGTGATATTGGGCTTAATAAAAAGTCTTTTGTCTTTCCTAATACCTTTTTTTTTTTAAATGGTACGTAAAAAAATAATTTCTGTTATAGTTATAACTTAATTCCATTCTAATATAATATATCACTATTCTAACACCTGTGATACACACCCAAGTCAACAATACAGCAGCTCAGCAGTTCAGCCGACATATACACACAGATTTTGAAATCCAAACATTGCCACTGTTGCTGCTACTAGTTAGTTTAATTTTGTTGATAAATATTGGGTTTGAGAATTGAGCTGAAAAGAAACAGCACAAACAGGACCAACAGCGTATAAAGATAGCTAAATGGGTGTCCAGGATATCATTAGTAGAAGACTGAGCGGGCAGCATGAAAACCCAAGCAATGTAGAGCCGGAATTGGCAGGGAAAAATTATGACTACGAGGACCTCAGAGCAGCACAGAAAAACAGCCACTTTATTACCCAGGATGCTAAAGCAATCAGGGAAAGTATAAAGAGTGGGAATCACATGAGTGGAAGCTCAAAAATGAACAGCCAAAGGGCACGCGATGATACTGAGTCACTGGATAGCATGGGGTATGACAAAAGCTATGTTACACACGTGCCAAGAAAGTACTCGCAGGCAGCAAGCAAAGACACCAAGGCTACGAGAGAAAGTATACAAGTGAAAAGGCAGAACTCACAGTCCAAGTGGAATGAAACTCCTGAACTCCAACAACCCAATGGCTCAGGTAAATACAGAGCCCAAAACTCAATCAGCACATCACCAATTTTGCATAACGGTATTATCCATGAAAAGAGAAACAACCGTGTTAGTTGGAACGACAGAAATACCCAAGGCGATACTCTAATGCCAAAAAAGAACTACGTAAAGTCATTTGCATGTGACTGGATTCTTCTTGTGCTGCTTGGAATCTTGGTACTGGGGTTAAGCTACATAAAACCAGCGCACCGACAGTTTTCAATAAACGACAAGTCGATCCAATTTAAGCTGGCGTCTGACACCATTCCAAACTGGCTGTCGGCGCTGTTGTCGGTATTGGTACCAATAGTTACTATACTAGTAGTGTCATTGATACTGAAAAAAAGCTGGAGAAATATCCAAGCAGGGTTGTTGGGGCTAGGCTTGTCGATTTTGGTTGCGATGCTGTTTACAGTGGTTATCAAAAGCATTGTTGGAAAGATCCGGCCAAACTTTATATCAACATGCATGCTGAATGTGATCATGATCAACAAACTCAACGGGCTTAGTGCGTCTGACCAGCCCAACCCAAATCTAGTTACAGACCCAAAAGTGGGGTTGTTTGACTCCAATGTTTGCACAAACGAAGATAGAAACAAAATCAACGATGGATTTAAATCGTTCCCTTCTGGCCACGCAACACTGGCATTCAGCGGATTATTCTTCCTAGCCCTATTCCTAGCAGGCCACACTTGCTTGTTTAGGGGCAAGAACCAAATGTACAAAGCGCTGTTATTTATACTTCCTATATTTGGGGCCACTTGCATAGCTGTGAGCAGAATCCGAGATTATAAACACGGCTGGGCTGATGTCTTGGCGGGGTCTATAATTGGAATTCTCTCAGCCTACTTTGCCTACAGAGTCTACTACCCTAGACTTACTGACAAAAAAGGCGAAGAGCCTCACCAGTACAGATTTTTAGACCAATCACATAAAAACAGCGACGAAAGCAACATCAGCAGCAGCAACAACAACAACAACAACCAAACGCACATAGTTTAATGACAAAAAAATAAACTACAGTTATGATTTGGCAAGTATATATGTGAATATAACACATCCGTTCCTTCTTTTTTTACTGTTATTTTTTTATTGATAATATTGGAAACCAAAAAAACAAGATTAAATGTAGAGAATCTTGTTTTATTGATTTTTTTTTTTTTTAAATTAAATAAACAGAAAAATCAAAAAATACTATATATTTGCTAAATGGTTTAAGGCATAAAAGTGATATTTACAGAAATCTATTACAGGGTTTAAACCGGTATCTAAAAGGCCCAAAAACCATGTCAATGATATAAAAACAATGTAAAAACAATCTAAAGTCAACAAAGATACAACTTTGCATTAAACTAAAAACATACTCATTATTTTATTTTTTTTGCCTAAATTTGCAATTGGAGGCAACCTGGATTGGATTGGCAAAGTTATTTGACACAATAAAATGTCGATAGTTACAGACACAGATGCAGACACAGAGTTTTGAGGTCAACTTGTCTATTTGTTGGAGTTCAGGTACGGATGCAAAGACTGTCTGGCGCCTGAAACGCCTGATCTTTTGCTTAAGCCTATCCGACGGACATTCGTCGACACAAGGTTTGATAAAGGCCGAGACTTGGATGCCAAGAGCGTGATGTGTGTACCAGGAGACTTAGCAGTAGCTGATGGTATTTTGTATAGTGGGTTTGATGGAGCAGCAGGCTTTTTTGGTGTGAGGCTTGTGTTCAATTTGCCTGTTGGCTTCACCAAACTGGTTTTGGCTGGCTTTGGGTTGCTGGTTATATCCTTTGCTGTTTCTTTGACCTTAACAGTCGATGACAAGGCTGGGCTGGAATGCCGTTCTGCATGGCTGCTATCAGACTGTGTGCTTTCGGTACGCTTGTTGTCTAGTCTGTCTAAACAACCATCAACACCGTGATGTTCGTCTAATGTTTTATGCAACGCATCGTCACTGCTTTTTTCTCCATGCGCCGAGCCCAACAAATTTGAAGCAGTGGGTTCATTTCTAGGTCTTGTGCCAACCTGCTCAAAGTCAGACATGTCGCTTCCAAGGACATCTTCGTTAACACTGGTCACTTTTCTACTTAAAGTGTTGCCAGGTGACTTTTTTGTGTTTGTTGACTTTTTAGGCTGTGAGTAATTGGGCCTGTTTTCCAAATCGTCTGGAGACTCATCACCAGTGTCAGACTGGATTGCTTCCCTTTCCAGTTTCTCACTCTTTCTATTCACAGTTCTTTTCCCTTGCTTTGAAACAAAATCCATGTCTTTTTGGGTGGCGTCTCGCAGTTCTTTATTACTGCTGGGTCTGACGCTGCTGATTTTACCCTTTATATTATCTTTTTCCCAATTGGGGTTTTCCCTTTTGACGCCCTTGCTCTTGTTATTAACAGAAAAGTCGTCGCTTTCCCAGCTTGAATCCTTAGAGTCAGAGAATTCTAAATCCGAAAGTTCGCTTGAATCGCTAATGTATTTTACGCGTGTAGGTCTTTTTTGAGCTATAGATACTGGTGTTTTAGTTTTGCACACAGAATCGCCCACATACGCTCCTATTTCATTCCTTTTTCCATCGGGGCTACACGATTTAGAGTCTGGAGTGCCGTTGAAAGTGTCTTCCTCCTTTGTTGGAGTAACTGTTGCTCGCTTCCGTTTACCCGAGCTGCAGATTTGCACAAATGGCTCCTTCTTTTTGGTGGGCTTTATATTGTTATTTTTTGTGTCAGTGTATCCAGCAGGATCCGCATTGCCGATTACATAGCCCATATCGCTATTTTTCTCATAATTTTTGTAATCACCAATACTAAGTGCGTTTGTTTTCTCGTCTTCGATTCTGGGCGAACTCAGGCCTTTGTTTAAATGAATTGTAGCATCCTCAGTACCTATACCATTACCTTCTAGGTCTGGAATTGAACATTTGCTGCATAGCACTAGGTTGTTTTTATTTTGCGAGTTTTGAGAGAAACTGATAAATTCCGAGGATGTCAAAGTCACCAACGCTGCGCATTTGTTGCATATTGAGTGTGAATTCAAAACATTTGGGCTTTCGCTAAAAACATCCTGAATGTTCCCAAAGCTTGGGTTGTTTACCGGTTCGCTGTCTGTGCTATATACAGAAAAGGTGTCTGTGATTAGATCGTCAAGGTCGCTTTCGCATTCTGTTGGTACCTCGGATACATCAGAGCCAATCTCGCTTCGTTCCGCCTCCACTTTGCTACATTGTTCATTATTGAAAGATTAGTCGATACTTTTGTTTCGTAAATCTGCCTTTTTTTTCATTTGTTTATTATTTGAAAAGTTCAAACTGTCAATTTATAGAGAAAGGTACCTTTCCAAGTACATTGCTTATGCTACCGAATATATATATGTATATGTATCCTTTTCTGATTAGCCGGTGATATATATACTCTTGTTAAGGATGATAATAATATTAATAAAGTATACTGCCAGTGTTTATATACCTGCTATGTAGTTTAGCGTTCAAAGTTTGTTTAATCAAAACGAAATAAAGTAAAGAAAAGAAAAAAGAAGAGAAAAAAAACCCCCGCGGCAATAACCAAGCCGTGGAATATCATAAAGTATAAAAGCAAAACAACTAAATAAACAAATAAAGGGCATCAAAAAAGCAACAAAAAAGAAACGAGAAATAAAAAACTAGTGATTTGGATTGGCTCAAAAACTGAATGGTTGGGTAATAATGAAGGGTAGGGTAAAAAGTTGAGCAATCTATCAGCAAATAATATCGATTTAATCGCTAAATTTGAACAAAGAAAAAAACAAAAAAAAACAGAGAGTTTCTTTTCTTGTTTGAGATTACAAGTGGGTAATGTAGTAAGCTGGGTTATATTTTTATACAAAACTAAAGCGAATTAAACTAAAAATGAACTGGATAATAATAATAATAATAATAATAATAATAATAATAATAATAATAATAAAAGGATAGATAAATAGTAATGATAGTGAGTGAAATAAAGTAAAGTAAAAAAAATAAAATAAACAAGATAAAGTTAGCTCCAAATATTCATTCTACCACTAGCATTTCCGGTTGCGATAACGGCTAGATTCGGGTGGAAGACACTTACAGCTGGCACAGTTTTTACATCGGTCCGGTTATACAGTTGGGTTATAGGGCTTAAGGATCTACCAGAGAATATATCTACCGAATGATCCATATTCCCCACCACAAAGCACTCGGGGAATTTTGGATTCGTATGCCATCGAGATCTAAACATTGTGACCCACCTACATTCACAAGTATTTTTTTTTAGTATGATAAGAAAAAAAAAGGAAAGGAAACAAGAAAGAGAAAAGACAATGAAGAGAAAGAAAATGAAGAGAAAAAAAAAAGTAGTTACCTTCCAGTTCTGTTATTGTGTTTTGCAAACTGTTTATCTGTGATTCTGTTGATGGATTTATCCCACGACCAAACCGAGATAATGTTGTTAAACGAAGTGGTCGCAATTCTGTTTCCGTCAGGGCTAAATATCGCAGACGTTACAGAACCACCCTCTTCGACAAAGTCAAGATTTTCAGGCTCAAACTGAGACTCGGGATTTAAATCGTGAATAGAGGTGCTGCCCAAATCAGCTGGCTCAGACTTGACTTCGGTCTTTTTTGGCGATCTGGAGGTTCTTCTGGGTGTTGTGCTGGCATGCTCGGTGGTCAACGGCACCAGCATCTTTCTGACGTCCCAGATCTTGACTGTTCTGTCGAGCGAAGAGGTGGCAATAATGTTTTGCTGTGTTGGGTTTGACGACACACACCCTATTCGCTTATCATGAAACTGGCTCATGTGGGCCTTGGCCTTGCTCTCTCTCGAGTCAGTAAACCCACAAACACCGCTGGTCGTTGCAAACCAAATCAGTGGATGCAAGCTCTGCTGATTCCCGTAGTTGTATTGAAGATCCATTGTCGTAATCATCGGGTCGTCTGGTAGACTCACCAGCTGTGTAAACCCTACTGGGTGGCTAAGATCAAACACCCTGATTGTTCCGTCATACCCTGAAGTGTACACGTTGTTTGATGACTGGCTTGGAATTATCACGTTTGAACAAGCCTCTGAATGTGGTTTAAACGAAAATGTCTCTGGAATCGGGTACTCGTCGTCAATATCAGCCTTTCTCTTTGCACTGCTTTTATCGTCACTGCAACTTCCCCCAGCTTCCTCCAACTCTGCCTTTGTCGATTCTGGGCTTGCTTTGTTCCTGCTCCCATCTTTACCACCATCCATTTTGCTGCTGCTGCTACCGTCTCTCAGCTTGTCGTCGTCCTCGTTTGTCGGTCCACTCATAATCAACTCGTGCTCCCTCTCCCAATCCTTGATTATAAACTCGTCGCTGTTAAGCTTCCAAAATCCAAGTGTACCTGTTTTATCTCCAGCACAAACAAGCAAAGTTGACCTATCCACGTTGGGGTGGAACGCTATGCTGTAAATCCTATCCGGCGTAATCTTGACATTCTTTTCGTAATGCCGGATCTCCATATTCGAAAATATCTTTTCAAGCGACTTGATTTCCTTCTTTTCAAACTCTGTTGTGTTTCTTACCGGCCTTCCGTTTTCGCTGCCCTCTACCTCCTCACTTTCCTGATCCCTGTTTATTCTACTGCCCCAATTATTCAAATCGTCATCCGCTACCCCTTCCTCTCCTTTCTCCCCCTCTCCCCCCTCTCCCCCCTCTCCTTTCTCTATCTTTGCCTCTTTGTTTCTGCCCACCGAGTACTCTTTCGCCACCAATTTAAAGTACTCTATCTTGTCTTCATCCTCCTGTCCATTGTCAAGTCCCACAAACTCACCATATGACCCATTGTTTACTCTACCATTTCTAACCGAACCTTTTGTCGCTAAATTTTCTTCCTTAAGCTCCAAATTTGTGTCAACACCCGAGTTTACACCGTTACGCCTCGAAGATCTAAGCACCCGGGCCGAAGTTGGCTGGGAACTGACCGCTTTTGCTTGTGCACTTCTTGTTCTTTTTCTTTCGATTTCTGGCTCCGCTTTTATCCTTGGCCTTTTGACTATAACCTTCTTTGGTGGCTGTGGCTTAGTCAACCCCAACGCAAGCAGCATTTCTTCATTCTTCTTTATGTTTTCTAACCGCTCTTTTTCGTAATTATTCATTCCGTTTTACTTGTCAAACCTTTCTCTTTTCCTTCTTTTATTAACGATAAATATCACTACGTTTACTCACTCTTTTAATATAGTACTCCAACAAATTGGTTAATTGTTTGTTAAACTAATATACTGTAGAAAATAAAAGCAAGCCTTGACTTGACTTGTATTTTTTTTTTTTACTTGAAATGTTTGATGTGGACTTTTATTAGTATTTAACGCATTTATTTTGTAATTTTGTTTTATTTTTTTTTTTCAATCCCGTCTACAAATGTTGATCAAAACTATCTATTATTTTTGAATTACTTTATTGAATTTACCTCTTGAATTTAATTTTTTTTTTTTTCTCATGCCTTGAAATTGGAATATCGGGCTTAGTGATATATGCAAGTCATCAAGTTAATCTCAGCGCTGAAACCAAGTGAACGGCTCCAGACGTTTGTACAGATACCATTCAGCCTCAAATAAAACCAACTCATAATACAACATATCTGGTGCCACTATCAAAATTACCAAAACCCGGCAATGCAAACAAGCCACAACATATGCAACCAATGCAACTTATGCGACCTATGCAATCAAGAACACTGGAGCAGCTGGAAGGTTTTTCTTGAAACAGTAGTAAAAGGAAGAAACATATTTATTTTTTTCGCACGGCCTTTTTAAAAGCCAACTATTCGTCTTTAAACCCCCCATGTCTTTTTAAACAAATCGGCAATAGCAAAAAAACGCCAAATGGCTATAGTAAATTAGAGTATGATTATAAAACATAAAGAAACATGGAAAACAGAAAAACAAGATGCTTTTTTTTTTCTCGAAAAAAGTAAAGTCAAAGTAAAGGAAAAGTCAAAACGCCATTCTTTAAGATGATGCGGGTCCGGTGGTAGCTGTTGCAGCTTGTTCGGCAGCATATTTTTTCAAAAGAGCGTCGGTTTCGCTGGAGGTGAACTGGCGTACTTTGGGGTTACCATCAACCAAAGTCAAGGTAGCAAACTCAACTATAAACGCCATTAGAATATATTGAAAAAAAATATTTAGTCTCAAATCCATTATTTATCTGGCTAAACAACCCAGAGTGGAGGAAACCAGTCTGTTTCCTTCTTCTAGTGACAGGCTATATAAGCCAGATTGGGTGATAAACAGTAGGAAATAAATGCTGGAGATTCACTTACGGTTTTCGCTGTCAAGCTTTGTGTTATCGATCAGTTTGGTCATAACTTTGCAAGACAAGTTCAGAGCGTTTTCAAGCGTCATTTCAATGGAATCGTCGTCCTTATATTCTTGCTTTAACAAGCTCTGTGCTGAAGAACTGTTTTCTCCTACACAAGTCGCTTTCCACCCTGAGTAGTTTCCTGCTGGGTCAGTTTGGTATAGCTGAAATCCAACAATTGGATCCCATCCCCCAACTATAAACGAAACACCAAACGGTCTCAAACCTCCGAATTGCGTGTAGCCCTGCTTGATGTCGCAAATCCTGCTAACCAAATTCTCAATCGGAATAATGTCATCATAGCGCATCAAGTAGTTTTGTGCAATCAACCTTCCCTCGTTGATAAGCAGATTGGCATCTGATGTAATTCCTGCTACTCCACTTACCACATTGCTATAAAAAAAAATACAAGAAAAAAAATAACACAGTTTAGCATTGCTTTTCTGCTGTCAACAAAAAAAAACGGGCTATACATGTATATATATACAAATGTGTAAACCCTTGCTAGTATAGGCATACTATTTTTACCTGTTGATCTCGTATATCTTTTCTCCATCGATCGAGTTTTCTAAAAGCTTTGATGATTGGTGTCTTTCGGCAGCAATGACAATTCCTTCATCACTCAAAATTCCGATTACTGTGCCCGCGTGTGAAATTGCCTCCATAGCATACTCCACTTGGTACAGCCTCCCTAAAGCACGTTTATTGTTCGTAAATTACACATCATTATTATACAATCACTCCAAAAAATAAAACAAACAAACAAACAGACTGTCATTTTAACAGACTTAAATCTATATAACTAGTGTTTATTTGTTTTTTGGGAAAGCAAATTCAAGCTTGGATTCCATTTTACCTTCTGGGGAAAATATAGTTGTTCGCGAATCGTATCTTCTCGACATTTTGTAAACTTTCTAATATATCTGACTAATAAAGTTGGCTGGCTTTGATTTTGAATAAAGGCGCTAGATGCAAAATAAACAAGAACTACCAACTATTGCTGCTTTTTATGTATATATATATTAATATACAGTTGTTTTTCCTATGTGATTTATTTCGGTTTTTTGTGTGTTTATATCAACTAGCGAAACTCTCTACCAAATTAAACAATTGGCCAAATTTGTTGGAAATTACTCCATTTATTTACTTTAACTTTGGGCTGCGTCATCATTTATTTTTTTAGCAAGAACAATATTTTATTTAGCCCAAATTAATTCCCAAAAAGTCGGCATTTGACTGGGAACATCCTCCTCATCTTTATCAACACTTGGTTGACTGAATTCAAAGTGTACTTGGTCAATTGTTTAATGTGCATCCAGTGTGCTTAGCAATGATATAAAAAAAAGCACGAATACATTTTTATATACTAATGGAGCTACAGTGCGAATTTAGACTGACCATCACCGCTGCTTTGCTTGACTTATGGGCTAATAGTACACTTGCAAGCCAAATGTCTGAAAAGCACAAAATTAGTGTCTATGTTTATACTTGATTTATTTTCCTAAAAATTACCCTCACACCGTCACTCGAAATAGCAATAATACAAGCAAAATATATTAAAAGAATTTCTGGAATTGTAATAAAACAGTTTTTTTTGTTGTATTTGGAATCAAAACACCAAGGTAAAGGTTTCTTTTTTGAAAAAAAAAATGTTTGTGTCTGTGTAGACAAATTAATAAGAAGGGATAAAGAAGAGAAACCAGGTGGCCTAGGATGGATAAGAAATATAACTCAAAAAAGTACATTGACAATCCATCGTCGCTTTTTTAAGGTTGCCTTTCAATGTAGCATCAATTAACTAATCTAGTTTTTTTACAGGCTTCTTGTCGTCATCAACAAAGGTTCTTTCGAGCCACACGATGGGGTGTTTGTTATATACAGGTAATGGGAGCGATACAACCGTTATTGTAAGAATCGATCCACCTAAGTATAGATAGAAAACTGCAGCCAGATTTTTGGTAATGCTGCCGACTATTAAGCTTACTACCTAAAATAGTTTATATCAAATCGGGGTTGAAACGGTGTTAGCAGAATATAAATGTAAGGATTCGGCCATAAATAATATATTGTATAAAGTGATGGGAGAAAGAGGACAGCAAAAAAAAAAGATGGAATATCGAAATTACCATAAAAAACAACAAAAGCGCTGTCGAAAGTCTACTGGTAAGTTTCTGGCCTTCAAAATCCTATAGAAAGAGGAGCGGGTGTAAGCGTTTATATTGTCTGTTCAAGTTAGAAGCATGAGCCCCGATTACTTGTATTTCTGCTAATCAACAAATGGTTTGTTACTTACAATCTTTCCAAAGTTTGAGATTCTATTTACAATGTCCATGTTGCGGTATGTTTGGTTTGCTAATTTTACAGCTCTTTGGGAGGATTTTTAAAGGCTATTGACGTTTCTTGATAAATCTGCTTGAGATATTTAATTCAAAGTAGAGTAAATAAAGCTAAAACTGGATTTGAAAAGATATTGTTTGCTCAAGATTCTACAGCTTAACAATATGAAAACAAAAGAAGAAAAGAAATCAATAACAATTTGACCACTATTTTGTAATTGAGAGCTATGAGAAACTTGGATTTTAAACACCATGTTATTTTTAATTTGAAGGTCTGGAAAAAAAAACCAAAGAGCTGGATTGGTTGGCTGCTTTACTTGTTGCAGTATGCTAGTAATTCTTTATGCGTTCAGTTTTATGATTGTCAATAAATCATTGGCTTACACAATTTGCTATTGGCCGAATGTATTGACATTTAACTACCTGGCTTGAAATACTGGTGAGCGCCATTTTCATTCAAACAGCTTGTTTTGAGCTGGTATTAAGCTGGTATTAAGCTTGTTTTGAGCCGGTTTTATGCTTTTTCTGGCTGTGCTGATAAAACAAGAAATGTAAATGATTCGCCAGCCAAGTTAGATCAATTAAGTGTAAAAGTAAAGCTTGAAAACTGTGGCTATTGGTAAGGATGTTGAACCACGGTTACTGCAGTAATATTTCTGCTGAAAAGTATACATGGAACTTTATTGTGCGCATAAAACACCAACTTGGTGGGCTAGCCCTCAACATAAGTATATATGAAAAATAGAACAAAGTAGAACAAAAGAAAGTGGGGCAAAGTAAAAAAAAAGGATAAAATAAGTAATAAAACGCTAGAAATCAAAGTTCAAAAAAACTAAAAGCAATGTGTGTTGAGTGTTTAATGGCAAGTAATGTGTGTTGGGTGCCAGGTGTTAAGAACTGGGTAGTGTAAATTGCTTTATCTATATATGTTGAAGGTTTTTTCTTGACTTTTCGGTGTGTAGCTTAAACATGTTGATCTTTGAATGCATCTCTAGCTCAAGGCGGGCAATCTGTTTCCCATACTGTGCCCTGATAAACTCTTCGACAGTCATATCTAACTCTCTTTCTGTGTACATGCTTGACAATGCTGTGTTGGATTGAGCTTCAGGCATTATAGCTGTGTTATTGGGCTCCAGCTCAGGTTGTTGCGAGCTGCTGGTTTTATTGGAGCCATTTTTTCTGCTGGCTTTATTTAAACGGTCATTTTTGCTGCTGTCATGGGTCGGGGTTTTGGGCAAAAATGGATTTAAACTGTTGCTGGGTTTGTGTAAAGCTGTTGACTGCAGTTCGGTACTGATATTAAAGGTGCTTTTTGTTGGAATGTTGTTGGCAGCTGTAGTTGAAAAGCTCTCAACTGTTGCATCTGTCATCTCGCAGTCGCTGTCTATTATCGATGCTCTTTTAGACCTAGTGGGCCTAAACGAGACTGGTGGTATCCTATTAACCGCATGATTTGTCACAAGCCCAATGTCCTCTGCTAGGCTTTCCGGCCTGTTTGAAGGGAAAATATCGTTATCCACCGCTTTGCTGCTTGAATTTGTGTTTGAATTTGAGCCATTATATTTCGCACCAGTAGAACTAACACCAGTGCCGTTGGTAGTCAAGCCCGGTGCGCTAGGTTTGTTTAGGATGGCTTTGTTTGCCTTCCCCTGCCTCGCCCCGCTCTTAGTAAGCTCCTTTTTACCAGCACGCTCTATTTCCGATACTATCTTTCTGACACCTGGCCTCTTGCTCTCGCCCAATCCGCCAGCACCAGACGCTGGCTGTTCATTTTTCTCTTTCTTGATCACTTTTTCGTCACGCTTGCTCCCCACCACTTTTTTTTGGACCTGAGGGCTGTCTTCCAGCTCCCATTGATCCGAATTTCGCTTCGGTGCCAACTTTGATGCTCCTAGCTTTGATCCAGCCGGCCTCCTGATTGTTATTCTCTGGAAGTATAGACACGCGCTTACCCTTTTTTTGTGCTCTACTTTTGGATCGTCATTCTTTTCCCAAAAGTCCAACGTGCAGTTACAACAACCACATCTAACTGTGTCGTCTCCCTCGCGGTCAGGCACAAAGTAAAATCCTGCCCTAGCAAGCTTTTCAGGCGTCAATTTCCATCCCTTTTCCGAGTGGGGCCAGTACTTGGCAAAGGTAGCTAGCCGCGTCTCAACATTGTTTATATATTCTGCCAGTATGTATTTATCCTCATTCGTCTCATTTTTCCATCCAACAAAGGTTTCTCCTGATCGCGAACAAACCCTTTGTCTACAATGGGTCTTTGCCCATATGCAACTTTGCGCGTGATCAAAATGCACAATAAAAGGATCGTCATTATCATTCCAATCATCCAACTCCTTATCGCAATACGCGCATTTCACATTATCTGGATTTGTGTCATACGGCTCAAAGTAGAAGCCAGCCGAAGCAAGCTATTGTGTGCATTAATACCGATATTGTTACCATTACATTTATAATCATGATGTTTGGAACTCCTGTTATCCAACAGAAAAATACTTAGGCAAATTGGCTACCAAATTATTTAAATTGCTTACACTTTCGGGTTGTGCCAAGTAAGATTTGTCTCCTAGGTACGGCCATTTTTTATCAATAAAAGAATCAAACCTACCCTCGTAGTAATATTTCCATCCCTCATTAAAACTCATATTTTCTCAATCCTTCTGCTTTCAATATTACTAAAACTCGAACGTTTTCCTTTCCAACCCAGCTCTTAATCAGAATTTTAAGGTCTTGTCTCAAGAATCATCTATCAGCGTTTATTATCTTTGGCTATTTATGTACAGAGTCAAGTAGAAGAAGGGTGAATTGGATATTTAGATTCTGCAAGCCTTTTTTTTTCTTGTCTCAATCAAACCCGGTTCAATGTTCTTTTCATTAGTTTGCACTACTCTCACTTTCCACTTGCTGTATTTACAATTTGCCTATTTTTCTTTCATTTCTTTTTTTTTGTTTGTTTACAAGCTTACTTTTGTCCTAATTAGAGTAATTTGGTGAAAATCGTATTTCAAATTCCTTTTTCTCTATTTCTTTCCCTACTTTTCTGTTATTTTATTTAAATTTTGAAACTTTAATCAACTCAAAAAAAATACGAATTCCACCAATAAAATCACCCATCCGTTCTTTTTTTTATACTGCTTTTATTTGCTGAGTTTGGCATTCGCGAATGACCTTTACTTTTGCAACTAAAATTGATCATGGTTAGACAAGCGATTTAATAATTCACCTGGATCTACCTAGGCTGCAATTGGCCCATTCCGATTAATCCAAACAACTCTCGGGCAAAAGCATTTCAAAAATTAATTAAACAATTTCATTAGCAAAGTAAAAAAGTTATCTCGCAATGAAAATAAAATAAGTAAATAATTTCAATAAATAAAATAAATAAAAGACAAAAGCTATACTGCATTTCGAGCTACTGGCGTCAAAACCACTCGCCTCTTTTATTCATATCATTTTTTGTAGCGGACTCCGTTTACTCGGTTTGGTGAGTGAGCAATGTGTGTAAACCAACATCAGGATATTATATTAAATGCAAATCGTTTTAATTTGTATGTTCAAATTTCAATAACGCATTTTCATATGATTGTACCCAAACGCCAATTTCTCAGTAGGTGCAGTGGTGGTTTTACATTGCACAGCTATGATTTATCAATCGATGACAATTGCATCAGGCTCTGTTAACTTGATTATTGCCTAATTTAAAACTCAAAGGTATAATATCAATAATAGCGGGACTTTGAGTTAGTGCTGGCACAACTAAAGAATAATCACGTCATTGTTGCTAATCAAGTTATTTTTTTGTTCTATCAACCTGTTTAACTCGAAAAAACAATCAAATTTTGGCATTTATATACCTAAAGCTGATCTATTATGTTGCGCTGTTTGTATCCGGATTGTGCAAGAGAGGCTTTAAAGGCCATAGACTTCCTATTTAGTTTATAAATGACAAGTTCCAGTTGCTTTATGTTTACATTAACTTCGAGTATTAACTGGATAAAGCAGGCCATATTTACAACCTTTGATCGAGCAAATTTGATGGTTAGAGAACAGAACATCAAAGTAGCAACGTAATGATGGATTTTATATTGCATTCAAATGGCTGGTCAGAATATAAAATCGTGATGCCAAGTTTGGTTTATCCAAAAGTAAAATATGAAAATGAAACAAAAGTTTGTGATTCCAACAATCATAGCCTTCCAGGTTAAAGTTAATAGTTATATCCTGTTTTCAAATGAATAGATTTGTAGTGATTTTGGTGTTTTAAAACAAAAAAATATATATTCTGATAAATAAACAAGATGTTAACGTACCAAAAAAAAAATAGCGGTAGTGTAGGCAATAAATTTATGATAACAATAACAACAACAATAGTAGTAGTAATAGTAGTAATGGCTGTAGCAGTAATAATAGTGGTAGTAATAAGTAGAAGGGAAATACTATAAATATTTGGTCTTGTGAATCAATTCCCCCTCAGAAAAAAAAAATATCTGATCAAAATAAATTGACAAATAAAATATTAAATATGAGCCTTTCTAGTAAAAGTATAGTTTTCCTGAGTCTTGGTATATTAGACTTGGTGGTTTTTGTGGCTAGTAATTTTGCTTTTATATACTGGGGGAGAAAAATAGACGAAATCAACCAACACGCAGTTTTACTCACAATCATAGGTTCCACCAGCGTTTTGGTTGTTAACTGTGTGTTTATATTTCAGTTCGTTTCGAGGTCGTATTTTCCTTGTTTTTTGGTACTTTGGTCCTCGTACACTTTTCTTTTCGTGTGGATAGGATGTGTTTTGGTGAAAGCTTTGAGGCTTTATATACTACACAGAATCAACTATGACAAACTAACATCCAGAGCCAAGAAATCCGACGAGCTAAAGTTATTCCTATCAGAAGAACTAACCCACAGAAGATTATATCAGCCAAACCAAACCAAGTGTCAAAATGACTGCACGCTGACTGTTTTCGATAACAGTGATCCTGGCGTAAGTCCCAAAAAAAATTCTAGAGGCAAAAGTGCACCAAGCGAAAACATCAAAACGCATAGCACCGACTCTGCTATTGCCAAAACAAGGAAATGGGTTACAACCGCGGTCCGATCGGAAATAAACAAGACGTCTGAAAAAAGACTTTTGGTATATCTTGCGATTATAATGGTGTTTGGAATAGTATTAGTTTCTATAATCCAAATATTTACCAACAGGTTCAGCATTAATCCACTAGCCACAGCCCCATGTGAAATCAGTGTATGGGAATACTTTCCGCTTTATACACTGATAGTTTTGTCATGTGTGGCTGTTTTCCCCCTAGTTATATATAGCATATGGAACATAAACGACGCATTCGGAATCAAATCGGATATATTGATAACCTGCGTTGGCTCTTTTGTGTGTACTGCTATATACGTATGTATAGCTATTTTCAATCTGGACATAAATGTATATATACCGTTTATACCATGCATCCTTTTGTTCAATATTTCACAATTTTCTTCTGTAATCATCCCCCTTGCCAAGTCCTACCTCTTTTATAACAAATCGAATTTTAAACCAGCTTACTTAAAAATGATAAACGAAGAGTTCTTTTACAGCGTAATTGACAACGAAAGCCTGTTCCATGACTTGAGAGAGTATTCAGCGACAAAATTCTGCTCAGAAATAGTACTGTTTCTAGAGGACTACCAGATTCTTAAATCCAAGGTAATAGCAGAGCTCAACCCAGAGCTAAAAAAGCTCAATAAAACCACTGACGGCATGGTTAAACACAAAGTTGGTACAAACAAGCGAGTCCATGAAACCGGCGATGGCTTAAAGTTTGGTATTGCAAAGTACAAAACGCAATTTTTAGGGGTCTCAGAGTCCAAGAAAAAGAAAGCAGGCTTATGCCTGCAAGTCGAAAACAAAAGCACTGATAAAAACCCGATCTGTGGACTCCTAAAACCTAAATTGTACACCAACAGTCGTGGTCGCACAAATAATGAATCGTTTGCTACTGATGGCAGTGGAGTAGAGCCGACCACAAACGAGTTCCCGGAAACGATCAAGGCTGAGGATATTATAAATTTTGAAAACGCTAATGCTGAGAAAGAACCCAAAACACATTCAGATTTATCTGACATTGGCCCTGCCAGGAATGTGAATACTCGTGATTGTGCATGCAGCAAAGAAAATATGAATGTATACACGATAAAGCAGTATAGAAACGTAGAAAACGATCTAACTGGCTATTACAAAAACATACGATCCTCATGTTTGATTAAAGACGGGCCATTTACCAAAAAGTACCAAGACAAAGTAGACGAGGCGCTTCTAAGCAAAGCTAAAGAATGTGGCAATGTTGCTAGCGATGTTCGTACTAAAAATAGGCAAGACGGTATTTTTAAACCATCTGCGCCATTTTCACACGTTAGGTACACAATATCTGAAACCCTCGACGCGTTGCCTGTAAGTGTTAGAAATAGGAATAAATGTGAAAGCAGCTGTAGCCCAGAAATACCAAGCAACCTGAAATTTGAATATTTGGAAATGTACAACAGGTATATTGAAAGAGATGCAGCACTACAATTGAACATTGAGACTAAAGTGTATCTAAAAGTAAAAAACGATATTAAGAGCAACAAGTACTCGGTGGGGATGCTCGATGAGGTGCATAAAAAAATACTCCTGTTGTTCTACAACGAGGTCTATAAATTCTACGTCTACTCGAACACAAAAAAAATGAACAAGTATACATGATACGACTATTGTCAGATGTTATTGCAAGCCAGCAAGTTACTTATATAATTGGAGCGACTAGTAGTAGAAAATATACCTGGACTACAACCAAACCACTCCAAATTTTAGAGACCAGTAAAAAGAATGGCATGACATCATTCTCACTTTAAGCCATATAGGCATTTATAAACCAGCAGTTTCTATTACTAGTAATTCTCTTCCCGTTATTACCTGATATTCACTGCCTACTGTTTAATACCTGTTATTTACAATATGTTATTTACAATGTATTATTTACAACCTGTTATTTACACTAATGAAAAAAAACTCTGCAAACCAACTTTGCTATAATATAACAGTTTGTTGGCTTGATTAATCCGCACGGGGTGGGAGCGGGTGGGGTTTTCTTGGTGTAAAGTTGTTTGATGTGAGTATAATCAAATTGAAAACTTGAAAATTAAATAAAAGAGCAAAGAAAAATAGATAAATTAATGGGCTGATCGAGAACCTTTATCGAGTCAAAAATATCAAACTAGATAGATGAAAAATCAACTGGTTATTGATGCTTTGATTGTAATAAGCCAACAGTAGAGCAGCCCTACGGCACAGTAAGATGAGATAGCTGCTAGTGGCAAAAACGGCAAACCATTCTTGAATAACACGTAATGGATTAGCTCTACATATACAGAAAGAGCCACAAATCCGTACAGGTACAGCCTTTCAACAAAACACAGAGAGCTGTAAAACTGTTGAGTACCACTCTTTGAATCGGTATACTGCACCAAAGCTGCAAACATAGCCCACATGAGAAGTATGGTGTACTTGATTGGCAGCTCTAAAACAAAGATTTTAGTTTAGTTAAAGTCTCGCATTAGTCACATTTCACAAAGATACCGGCCAAGTACAAAGGCGGGAATAATAATAATAGGATGTTACCTTGGACACTAAACAACAGAGGCAATAGCCCAAAGTAACCAGCAAAACTTGCTATCAGGTACAGCCTTGAGTTCTCTCGGTTTGTGTTAATTAGACACATGCTATTTTCGTAAAATTATAAATACAATGTTCAGTTACAAGCGTGTTAGAATAAAAAGTCCAATCCGGCACTTTTAATTAATCAAAACTCACCTTTGTGGAATCAAAAATAAAAGAATGGCCTTCTCATGCACATGCCACCCAAACATAAATGATGCTAGCCCGCAGCCTGAAATGGCAAGAACAAAGTTGTTGGGGGTCGGCTTACGCCAAACTGCTATCAGCGAGGGCTACATAATGGTAATTTAAAAAAATAAGCTGACATAAGCATAGATACACACGTTTGAATCCATACCACTGGATTTTATTTTAGGCAAGTATTATGTATTACAATTTGCGCGGCAAAAGTGGCTATAAAGGTCCATGACGGAGGAATGTCGCTTAAAACACCAAACTCGGTGTTGCCAACCAATCCGCGCGTATTTGATGCCATTGAGCTTAATCCAGACACCCAATTGAGCCCAAAAGACTTTGACGCTATTTGAATAAATCAGGTAAAGCAGTGTTATATTGTGTTAAATTACATTACTGGATGGGGAATGTATATCCATAGCAATTTATTTGTGCGCTATTATAAGCTAATTGTCATGCCAATAATAGTTACATACCTCCTATCAACACACGGTCTAGCAAAGTGTACAGCGCCCAAAAATTCGGTGCCCAGTAAGCATGACTTAACCCTCGTTTGAATGGAAAAAGTCTTGAAATGAGTTGGGGAATCTGGTTCATTTTAATGAATGGCCCAAAGGACAGCATTGTAATCCCAACTACCACCGAACCCAATTTGGCCAGATATAAAAACGACTGCACCCCAAAAAAGAGGCCACCTATTTGTTTTAGATTCGATAGTTAATAATCGCAAGCTGTATACCAAATATGTCTACTACCGGCTGTATACCAAATATATCTATCACTGGCTGTAAACTAAAAAATATATATATCACAGGCTGTAAGTAAAAATGCCAACTGACCCTTTTTGTTGGTAAAAGCCCGGCGTAAAAAGTAGACAAAGTATGCTGGCGCCACATACACAAAAATGTGCTTGAAATTCAGCAGGATTGCAAACAAAAGCCCTGATAGAATATCGTTATTCTATAGCCAAGGCACGATGTGCGTCAGTATTAAAAAGTATACGTGTTCATGTTAGTGTGTGTATGTATCATTTTGACGTGTAAATCCTACACACTTGATTTAAAGCAAGACCAGATGGTATTATTATTTTTACTTGATTAAAAACAGACAGGGCTTTACCTCAAGCGCAGAGTTGATTGACCAAACTAGTATCCCAAACAAGAACCCGTTATACTGGAAGTGTATGTTGTCCACAATTATAAACCCTGGGCTAAAGTAGATCAGCACCGAAACCAACTTGCTTTGCATAGATCCTTTGTTTATGCCTACAAACCTGTTCACATGGTAGCTCAGTCTGTTTAATTTGATCTTTAAAACAAGAGCAAATTTAGTACAGAATATAGTTTACTCCGCCAACATGGTTACCTAATCAACGCTAAAAGTAGCACCAACTCGCTGACCAACACGCTTGAGCGTTGGAAATAAACACAAGCGGCTGAGCTATAACCAAGCTTGGAGATTTCCACTATCTTAGGATCCACAAGGGCTGCAATTTGAGACATTTCCCACTCAAACCAAGCAAAAAACGGCGGATAGTCCAGAGTCCATTCGCTAGTATTCTACTTGGAGAAAAGTAATTGAAATTCAAAAGGTAAGTTCGGATTATTTCTTGCTAGCCTTCAATTGTGAATAAAGCAACCTCTACGTGATGAAATCGGCTACAATCGATTAATGGTGGATACCAATCTTGAGTAACCGACACTTTTTCAAAGTGTATATTCCTGCCAATATGACATTGTTCTATAAATTGGTGATTCGTACCTCTGTGTACCATTTTGAGATCGGCAAGCTGTTCGTTATTGCCAACCAATTTCTGTGGACTTCAAAGTCTGTCGAGAAGCTATTATTTGATTGAAATTTTTATTTAATCAAAAAGAACGCAAGCATGTGAGTAGCGGTCGCCTACCTTACCCTACAATCTACTTTTATCCAGAATCAGACTATAAAAAATCCAAATTTTATATATTGAGCCAACTTACTACGCTGGGAACAGTAGAAACTTTATTGAAACTCCTACGATTAGCAAACTCGCAGTCAATGTACCACTGCTCTTATTGCTCATTTTTAACTCTACCTTGACAGCTTAGCGTTTGAAAAAGATAAAAGGCAGCAATAAAAAAGCAAAAGTTAAAGTTAAAAAGGAAAAGGTTAAAAAGGAAAAAGCTTAATGACAAGAATAAAAAATGGTTGTTTATTTCGGTTAAAGGTTTAAAAAGCCGGACAGCTCGATACAATTTTAGGTTCTTTTGCTCAAAACTTTGGGAAATGTATTGTGCGTTAATTTAGGCATGATTCGGGTTTTAAAAATAGATAAATAAGTAAATACGCGAAAAATGAAAAAAGTGGAATAATGTGTTATTTTTGAATCAACTTCACCAAGCTTGATTGGGCATATTATGGGTAAATTGACTGAATGTTATGATTTGTAAGAATTTGATTTCAAAGTTGCATTGTTAAATGGACTCCAAAACTACCATATATTTTCGCTATTGATACATGGTTGCCGATATTTGGTATATTTGGTATGTTTGGTATGTTTGGTATGTTTAGTATGTTTGGTATGTTTGGTGTATTTGGTATTGAAACTTGCACCAAGCTGGTAGTATGGTATAGCTAAAAACTAGAATTAATATAAATATAGAGATATAGATAAAGATAGAGATAGAGGTAGAAATAGAGGTAGTCGGTATAAACTATATTTGATTTATACTTGGATGGGTTCAGTATTAAAGTGGGTTCAGAATGGTACAGTGTTTTAGGAATATGACTTTTGGTGTTAAATACTTTTATCAGAAAGGATGGGAAAATTAACAATTTACAAACAGGGCAATCATCGTTTACTAGACTTGAGCCCCTTCTTGGCCCCACTTGGAAGTGTGAGAGGACCTGTAACACCTGTATGCTTTCTGATCTCAGTCAAGTCGCTCACAATCTCTTCTTCGGTAAGGCCATAAACAGCAAAGTTTTGGCCTTGCTTGCGACGTATAGCCGATTTGTTGTTGGTGTTGATTACGGAATCCATCCCTCTGTTTCTTAGACTACGCTTGCCTGGCCCTCTTGTGGTTTCCAGCAGGAAATCTACACAGTTGATAATTGAGTCAACTTGTTAAACTTTGTTGGAAATAAATAACAAATGGTAATAATAATGATTGGTGCAATATTAGCGGCAGTAGCAGATATATTACATATTGAGAACAGAGTAAATATGGTCACTTTACCGCTTGTCACTTCTATGCAGTCTTTCTCGTCTTTGATTTTACGACGGCGGTCCTCAATGCTTGCAACCAGCTTATTTACCAGCAACTTTTTCTCGTTCTGTTAAAAATACATATAATAATTGGATTGTAAGCTCGGGCTTAGCAAACAATAGCGCTGATAGTAAGTGTATATAATCAAAAACACAGTCTGATATTAGTACCTCATAGTCTATGTTGGCCTGGTCTTCCTGTATTTCAAGCTCTTTGTCGTACAAGCCCATGCGGTATTGATGCATCTCCTTGGCTTGGAGAAGCAGATGGTCCCTTTCTTGAGCCAATTTTGAAACAAGCTCTTGAAATCCTTCGTGGGTTCCTGTTAACAGCTGTTTAATCTCTGTTTGAATCTCGCTTCTCTTTTGGAAAAAATCTCTACAATCAGCAACGTTACAGAGGCACGCCCACTTTAATAATTACTCTGATAAAAATGCTCAACTAAAAATAAAATAATAAAAAAACACGAACACTCAAGCCAAGATAAAAATTCTGTGATAAAGTATAAAAACAGCTCCCTTACTCTCTCTTTTCCATTATTACATCCTGTTCAATTTCAAATAATCTTTCAATGATTTTGTGTTTAAGCGATATCTGGTTTTTCCGTTCTAAATTGCCATTCAAACCATGTAAGCCCAAGTATTTCAACCGTACAAGCTATTTTTGTTGTCATATTATATTTTTAATATTAGTTTTAACAGCATAACATTAAAATACCTTTAAATGAGGAATCCCTATTCATGGCTTCATTTCCATTAATGCTGTGACTTTTGCCTGTTACAGCGCCTGCGTGGTGAGGGAACTGGGAACTGTTCTCTGTGGTAGGAGCAAATCCATTCATGGACGTTTTCAATCGCTTTTGAGCAGCCAATGACAGTGGTTTGCCCTCAGCATAAATCTCCTCGGGTTTGTTCTTGGATCTAGGAACTAATTCTTGAAATTCTTCCATTTGCTTTTAGCCTGCCTTTACTATCTATGTGTATTATTAAAAATGGTTGTTTGTAAATTACCGTGCTCGGAAGAAGGAAAGGTAGGGTGATGTTGGTGTATTTCTGCACTCGCATACAGTAAAGCAGGCGAGCTGTAGGTGAATTCCCTCAATTGTTCACAAAAAAATGGTTTGTTATCTGATAGGTCGCTCTGCGACTGCCTAATCCCCCTGTACTTTACTTGAGCAAATCACTAATTCTTTTTTTTATACTTTTAAAATTTAAGCTGTAGCCATTTCATAAAATTAGAACAGCAGCATTTATAATAATAATAAAAACAATAAAGCAATAAATTGACAGCATTAGCAATAGCAGCAGCATTAACACTATCAATAACATTAGCAATAACAATAGCAATAGCAATAGCAATAGCAATAACAATAACAATAACAATAACAATAGTGCTAGCACTAGTGATATAAATGTGCAGTGCTGTGGCAACGTACTGGTATTCGTATACAATATACTTGTGGTAAACTTGGTGTACCTTTTTCGATATTTGCGTTGGAGTTTAACGGTGCTGGGAATGGCGTTTATAAACTAGACTTTAATGAGAGTCAGCAGTGCTAATAAATAGAAAGCCTAAAGGTTGGTTCAGGTGGACTAAATAATTTTAGAAAATGGGTTCAGAATCCAAAAAAAGCAGCCCTATTAATTTCAGCTCACCAATTGTGCAATAAAACTCGAACTTGGTAAAGAAAATACAAGTTCAACCATAAAAACGTATCATTCACAAACTAGCAAACTTTTCAAACAATAATCAATTGGATAAAATTAAAGGAAAATCCCATTGGAGACCATGTTTAATTAGCTCAGCAAGCTTTTAAATTCTTGAGCTAGATTCTATTGAAATTTAGTCAATAGGCCAAATGAAGCTAATTGAAAAAAGCTAAAACACAGCCATACCCAATCATTCAAAGCGATTTATAGTATTCTCTTTTTGAATTACGCTTATTATCAGGAAAATTCAGTTTACAAGTGTTGGTTTTTTTTTCCCGCCTTTCAGAAATTGGTCTGCTTGGTTAATTAAAGGTTTGTTATAGCCTCTGACCAGCCTTACTGAAAATCCTCAAGACTTCAAACCAAGCACCATTCAAAGTCTCTGAATTATAGTTGTTTTTTTGCTACTAGCTACCTCTCAAGCCAAAGGAACAAGTACAAAAAAGAGAGACGACCATTAGTAGCAAGTAGGCACGAGCTTAAAGAGCTGATTTAGTGTCTGCTTTGGCTTTGGTCTTAATTTAAGTTTTGATCCTAGTTTAGCTTTAGGTCTTAGTTTAGCTTTAGGTCTTAGTTTGGCTTTAGGTCTTAGCTTAGTTTTAGGTCTTAATTTAGTTTTAGGTCTTAATTTAGTTTTTAGCCCTAGTTTAGTCTTAATCTTTCGTATATCCTTGATAAGCTGTGATAATGGCATACTTTCGGAATTTTAGTTCCCTCCAGCACTTTCAAAGCCCTGAAACAGCCAGAAGCTGTGATAGTTAGTATCGCCGCTACTATTGTCAATATTGACATAATTCGGCAATTATCCTAATATAAGATGGTGGAAAAAAATTTAAGAGTATTCAGGGGGTGATAAGAGAGAGCAGGCTGTTTTTTTGTTTTTTTTTTTGTAAAAGTGAAAAATATACAAATGTTGCGTTTTGGTATGTTGAATTGTCCTGTAATGTATTGTATCACTTCTGTAAAAATTATTGTTAGCATTTCAATAATAATAAAGTATTATTAGTAGAGAGGGACATTCCTTTTTCTCTGATTAATTTGGAGATTACAAAAGACTATTTTAAAAAGCGTCTATTTACTATTAGGATCTTTAATCTTGTTTGAAATCGATTGTATTTTATTCGTTTGTTTCAAGCGAAACGGTTTAATAAATTGAATTAAAAAAAACAGCTTGGTAAATAATAAAAAACAGCTTGGTAAATAATAAAAAACAGCCAGGTGAATAAAATAAAAAGATCATTTAACCAAGGTTTGGCCAAAATATCAAAAACAAGCAGAGTGATTATTCCAGAAACCTACAGTATAAATCGTTCTTTTTTGTTCCATCAGAAAATAGCTGGTTATCTTACTTTTAAAAAAATAATTAAATAACGCTTAAACAAGACACAGGTTAAACAAGTTAAAAATGCCAGAAATTCAAGAACATGGTAAGTCTAAAGGCATCTAATCAGTATTTAATTTCCAAGAGTGTGGCCCAATTGTCGTCCAAAAAAGATATTTAAATCAAGGAACAAAAATGAATAAATAAACAAAATTGTATATGTATATATATGTGAAATAATAGGAGCATACATAGTTGGATCTGCGCGTACAGCAGTAGGTGCATTTGGGGGGTCACTTGCGTCGTTTACTGCAACACAACTAGGATCTGTTGCGTTGAAAGGAGCCTTGGAGAAGAGCGGGATTTCAGCAGCAGAGGTTGAAGCGATCTACTTGGGAAACGTTGTTTCATCAAATCTAGGCCAAAACCCAGCTCGTCAAGTTGCGCTTGGTGCAGGGTGCTTGGAAAACAAGGTTGTTGGGACAACCATAAACAAGGTGTGTGCAAGTGGACTTAAAGCACTGTCGATCGCAGCACAGGAGATCAGAGCAGGAGAAAGTGATGTTATAGCTATTGTTGGAGCAGAAAGCATGAGCAATGTTCCATTCTATGTACCAACTAACAGATTCGGAGCCAAGTACGGCAACCAGTCACTTGTTGATGGATTGGTCAAGGACGGGCTTTCAAACGCTTATGACGGACAAATGATGGGTTATGCAGCAGAAAAGTGCGCAGTTGATTATAGCTGCACGCGTGAGGATCAAGACAACTTTGCAATCCAGTCATACGAAAAGGCGATTACAGCTTCAAAGGGAGGCAAGTTTGAAAACGAGATTGTCCCAGTTACGATCAAGGGACGGTTTGGCAAGCCAGACACTGTAATCAACAAGGACGAGGAGATCCTTAAGTTTGACGCTGAAAGACTTAAGGCCCTGAGGGTAGCATTCCCATCCTCCACAGGCACAGGCACCGTCACAGCAGGCAACGCCTCATCGCTTTCCGACGGAGCCGCAGCAATGATCTTGGTATCCGGCAAAAGACTGGTCCAGCTAATTGCGTCAAACCCTGATAAAAAGCTGGACGTGTTCCTTGTAGCTGCATGGTCTGATGCTGAGCAGGAGCCAATCAACTTCACTACATCGCCAGCCTTGGCCATTCCTAGAGCCTTGGCAAAGGTCAACGGTCTTCAGTACGACCCAAAGTCCAGCAACATCAACGACTTTGTTGACTATACCGAGATTAACGAGGCATTTTCGGCCGTTGGACTGGCCAACACCAAAATCCTTAACCTAGACCCCAGCCGTCTTAATGTACATGGCGGTGCTGTGGCTCTAGGCCACCCTCTAGGTTGCTCAGGTGCTAGAATCGTCGTTGCCCTCTGCAACATTCTCCAGCTA
The DNA here is from genome assembly GCA_001661515.1 of Capniomyces stellatus. NCBI lineage: Eukaryota > Fungi > Kickxellomycota > Harpellomycetes > Harpellales > Legeriomycetaceae > Capniomyces > Capniomyces stellatus. Next base: position 149,418 of record LUVW01000010.1, on the reverse strand, counting down.
AACAACGCATCCCGTGGAGTAGCTGCTATCTGCAATGGCGGTGGTGGTGCTTCTGCTGTTGTTATTGAGAGAATCTAGATAGCTTCTGCTTTATCAGCTTTGCTCTTTATTTTATTTTATTTATTTAATCAAGATATTTGCTGTCATTTGGATAAAACATTCATAAAACCAGCCATCAATATTTTTATCCCGTTTTTCCCAATACCTCCCCCCCCCAAACTGTTAAATTTTTACCATTTTTAAACTGGCTTGGTTAAACTTACAAAGTGCAACACAAATCACCCCACCCCTCACTAAGAGCTTTCCAACCAAAATGACCATTCTTTTATTTAAAAACTAGCCTCTTTAAAAAAAACTAAAAAAAACGAGTATATACACTAATGTCCATATTCACCATTAACAACTACACCCAATAGATAACAGCGACTCTTTTTTCATTCCAAATCAAAACCATATGTCCTATAGTAGCTTACGATCAAGTTCATACATACCAACTCCCCAGTAAACGAGGCTACTAAAAAAAATGTACTGTACTGTACTGTACTTGCTGTACGCTAGGTACTTCTATTAAAGGTAGCTTGGACTTTGATCATGTGCTGTTTCTTTCAAGGGTTTCGGCCACAAATGCGGATATCTTACTGCACACGCTCAGGCAGGCACGCTGGGCCTCGTTTAACTATTGCAATTTTTATTTTAAAACAATAACAGGGTGGTTAGCATAGCCATAATTTAGCCAAATCGATGGCTAGACAACATTCATCTGCAATATAATTTGCGGTTTACTGATACGTTTTGCAAGTAAAAGTTCGTACCTGGTCTAAACTAAACACACCCGATGAGTTTGTGTACATGGGTGATTCCGGTTTCTCTAGATTAAAAGCAAATGTGTGTGCTGATCGGGAGGCCTGTATACACAATAGTTAAATGTTATTGGTCCGCAATTACACACATCTAACAACTGCTATTAGGCTTGTTGGGTTCAAAAATGTACCTTGAGCTCCGACATCGATGGGTCTACTAGCAGAACGCCGTCACTATTTATGCATGCTGCTGCTGAGAAAAACATAGCTGATAGTGGAACCCCGGCATTAACCAGCGCCATACATCCAGCATTTATTGCTGCCGACTCGATCTATTACAGTTTTGTTGAATGTTGGTCGGTTTTACGCTCTCAATTACATAGATATGTATATATTCTCTTTATTAAAATAATTATCAACTTTTGAGAAAGTTCGTGTTGACTGTCAAATCCTACTTACCCCGCCATCGTCCTTTAAAATTTGGAAATTCATTCTAAATCTTGTTCTTGGATTCATGTACACAAAAATCGCCGATTCAAAAGTTTTTTGCAGAGAATGTTCCAGCCATCTATCACAAGTACCTATATTCACAAGCATCCGGAATCTAAATTAAAATCTGGATTAAAAACTCCCTACACTAGACCAGCTATTTAACATCCAACTATCACCATCGCAACTTTTATTCCCGCTACAATTTAGCGACGTCGTCTATAGCAGCATACTCAGCGTTTTTACCTGTCACGCCTGAACTAGGTCGGATTTGGACTTCAACATATGCTTGATCAAGTTTTTCATCAAACGCCTTGCTCTCGATCGGGCCATACACACTGCATAAAACCGAGGTTAGTCCTAAATTCCCATAGTCAATTTTAAATTACCTTTAGTTTTGGTTCTTAGATTCTCAGTGAGCTCAAATCAAGCCAATAAACCATTTTATGCAATCTACATTCACCATTACACCAAAGAAAAAGCCGACATTGACTATTACCTATACTATATTGGGCTGAACCATCGGCCTGGTTTAATAGTCCTTGCTGTACATGTAGCTGTCTTAGCTGTAGACTTTCCCTACCGTCGTGTCTTTTGCATGTCTCCATTTTGTCCTTGGTTTGGTAAAAAAAAAAAAAATTGCTTTTCTCGAGTTGGTTATAAAAGCAAACCTTTTTATTCTTTGGTTAGACTACAATAATATTTCTAAATCCAATCCAATTCACTAGGTTTTTTTTTTTTGACTTTAAAAATGTCTTTGCTTAACTTTTTTTTTCATTTCTGTCCAATTATCTATCATTAAAGCAAAATTCAAAATTATTTTTCAAATTGGCTTTTGCCATTAAATCTGAATGTTTGGTTGGTCTTTTACACTATTTCTGTAAACCCTGGTAGAATTTGTATCTAGCTACCAAACACTTGAGTCGCTTTTGCTAAAGAATAATTTAAAAAGAAATTTGAAAAGGAACTTGAAATCTCGATAAAAAAAAACAAAAAAATAAATCAAATGCAAAACAAACATTTAAAATCGGAATCTGCGTCTATTATTGGCTCAAGTTGATTAATACAAATGCAGTTTCCTGTGAAACATAAGCAAAGCTAAAATGTCAACACTTTGCGAGGCTTCAATATTTCTTTTATGTTATTCCCTCTTCCCTTGCCGCCTAGTACTTTTCTTTTTTTTAAAAAAATAATTTACACTCTAGCAATTCAAAGATGAATACACGATTCTCCACCCTACTTGAGGCTGTCAACCACTGCAATTCTGTAAATTTCAGCAAACTGAATTTCTCAAATGGTGATTACTATGCTTTTGTTATTGACGGCATAGAAGTTGGGGCAATCAAGAGCGGGTACATCAGGGCTATCGATGAATATCGCATTGATGGAGGGAATTGTTTGTTCAAGATCAACAAGACACAGCACAATGTGCAGTTTGGAGATTGGTGTAACTCTCGAGATCTAAGACAAAGGCATATGGCCGCTTTTTTGGCTTTGACAAGAGAAAACGACACTTGGGCCTGTCTAAGAAGTAAGCTGGAAACTGACAACATATAAATATATACATATATATTTATATTCTTTAATAAAGCACTGCGTTGTTTCAACAGTCAGTTGGCGCTTCGCTAGCTTGGCCCAAGTCATTTATCTTTGGTTTAAATGTTGTTATTCAAATATTTAGAATGGAGAGAGGAGCAGTATCCTATTTACGGAAACAAAAACGAATCGGATGGTGTTTTTCTTAGCTTTGAGAGAGCTGCTGCCCAGATTTTTGGAATAAGAACGTACGGTGTGCACGTGAACGGCTACGTCTACGAACCAGCACCATTCACCAACTTAAAAGCAAATGATACGAGTGACTTGGATGAGGCCGTCAAGAACAAGGGCAACGAAATGAAAATGTGGATTGGCCGTAGATCCTTGACAAAAAAGACTTACCCTGGCATGTTGGATCAAATCACAGCTGGAGGAATATCTGCAGGCGAGTCTCCTTTTTCCTCAGTGGTTAGAGAGTGCTATGAAGAAGCTGGGCTACCAACATCCCTGGCTAAAAGCTCCGTACCAGCTGGCACCATCCAATACTTTTATAATGGCGAATTTGGTCTGCAGCCAGAAACGCAATACGTGTATGACCTCAAAATGGATAGCGGCACTATTCCTTTACCTGTCGATGGTGAAGTCGAGTCCTTTCGTCTGTTAACCATTAACGAGGTCAAGACCAAACTTCTCACTTTTGAATTCAAGCCAAATTGCCTACTGGTTGTTGTTGATTTCCTGATTCGCCATGGATTCATTACACCCGAAAACGAAGCTGATTATACACAGATTGTGGATACTCTGCACAGCACATTGCCATACCCAGGTCCTGGCTCTATAATTCCCAACAAGTTTAACTACAACTAAACCAAGCCACCTTCCATCTCAACAACCAAAAAAACAGGCTAGCCTGGTGCCGTCCGAGTAAACCAACGCTGATCTCTTCTTTTCGTTTTTATTCCCTGTTTATTTGTTCACTTCGTTTTATATTTGCTTCTTTACCTGTTTGTGAATCGATAGGACTATATTTTTTTTTCCCTTAGAGCCAGAGTTAATTGTGTCATTATTACCATTTATATCATCGCTGATATAATCTTTGAAATTCTAACTTGATCAGCCTTTAATAGCTCGTTTATTAAGAAATTGTCCATCATTATTGGCTTGTATTGGTCTAATATTGACGTGCTACACCACCACGTATTTCTTTATATTTTATGTGTTTATTGTAATCGCTAATAGAAAAGAAAAGCAACTGGCTGTAATAAAAATACTCGTAATTTTGCTATTTAAAAAAAAAAGAATAATAGGGTTAAAACCAATCAAAGTTTAGGCGCGATTGAAGCCAGCTTTTGTTTGTTGATCTCATTATCCTTCAACACTCTTCTTAGGATCTTTCCAGAGGCACTCTTAGGAATTACATCCAAAATATCTAGCCCGCCTCTAAGTCTTTTGTACGACGCTATTTGGGAATCCAACCACTTTCTGATCTCCTCGGCCTTTTTCAATTGCTGCTCGTCAGACATGCTTTGCAAACCGTTTCTTACAGTGACATACGCCTTGGGAACCTCTGTACCCTCATCCTCAATGTACAGCCCTATAACTGCGCAATCAGTGACATCAGGGTGCAGTAGTAAAAGTCCCTCCAGCTCTGCTGGTGGAACCTGGGTTCCTTTATATTTGATGAGCTCTTTCTTTCTGTCTATAATAAAGTAGTCACCCTCCTCGTCTATATACCCTATATCTCCCGTGTGCAAGTAACCATTTTCGTCGACTGTGATTTTGGTTGCCTCCGGATTGTTTAAATACCCCTTCATGATAACCGTGCCTTTAAAGCACAGCTCGCCAACCTCGTTTACACCCAGCTCTTTGTTGTCCTCGTCAAACACCTTCCCTTCAACGTTTGGCAGTAGTTTTCCTGATGCAGCAGTTTTTTTGCATGATCTTACCGAGCACGTAACAGTTGGGCTAGCCTCTGTTAGCCCATAAGCACGCAGCAGCGTCATGTGGCTATACATCTCCTCGAACCTGTTTATTATTTTATCTCCAAGTGGCGCTGCGCCCGTCATAATATACTTTAGCGCCGAGAGGTCGTAGCTCTTCACTATTGGGTCGTTTAGTAAAATTATGATGATTGGAGGAACCAGGTGAGCAAAAGTCACTTTATATTTCTGAACTGCTTCAAGAAATACAGTTGTCTCGAACTTGGGAAGAGTTACTATTTCGACCGACTATGTGATTTAGACATTTAGATAAAAGTACAGGGAATCAAGTTCCATATTTTAGTATTCCAGATCCCAAAGTTTCAAAAAAAGGCGTGCTGTAATGCGTAATTAGCTATTTCGATCATTTTCTTTTCTTTTAAAAAAAAGGTAGAAATTAGAAGCAGTTTCAATCCGGTTGGTCTGAACTTACCTGTGAAATCCCAAGGAGAAGAGTCATTACAAGGCCGTAGATGTGGTAAAACGGCAGGACCCCTAAAAGAGTATGTCTGGCGCTGTTATCGCTTATCCACCCGTCGTGATTTGCCAAAAATGAGTTTATTACAGCGTTTGAAATAATGTTTTTGTGTGTTAGCATAACACCCTTTGATAGCCCCGTGGTTCCTGATGAGTAGGACAGGATAGCTACTCTGTTTTTAGCCTCGTGCTCTGAGTTTATGGTGTATTGTTTAAACGGAGCTGTGCAGAAAAACTGCTCGATGTGTATATAATTGTGGCCTGTTGTGTTTTCAGAGTCAAGCAAAATAATGTTTGAGTCTGGGATGTTTACGCCTGATAACTTTATCGCATCTTTTACAGTTGACAACAAGCCGCTCTGTGTTGCAACAGCTTTGGAGTTTGAATCTTTGAGCTGGTGTGCCAGTTCTCTGGCGTTATATGTAGGGTTTGCTAGCGTGGCAATGCCGCCCATCATGAGCGTTCCAAAAATTACAATGGGGTAGTACACGGTGTTTGGTGTGAATATGGCAACAACGTCGCCGTTTTTTAACTTGAGGTTGTTTTGCAAGCCAGACCCAAACTGTTTGGACATGTCCTCCAGCTGGTCCAACGTCACTTTTCTGCCTGTGGCAGCGTCGCAGATAGCATAGTCATGCTGCACAGACTTTTTGGCCTGGTTTCGTCTAGCCTCACCTATGCAGTGAGAGACCAAGTCGATGTTTGGTATATCCTGTTGAGGGAAATGTGATTTGAACAGCATTGTAGAGAGTAAGGCTTTGTTGGGACGATACTAAAAACTGGTGGGTTTTGGTATGTTTGTATAAAACAATGGGAAGCGTAGCTGATTGCTAGTAATTCCGATTAAAAACTATTCTGAGACGAGCAAAATAAAAACTGCGAATGCGTGTCAAAGCTTGTTAATTGAGTTGTTGATATTTGGATACCAGCTTGACGCGGTTAAATAGTATTTCACTTTTACATGTTTCTACATCCGTTCTATTTCATTAATACTTTTTCATTTGCTTGATATAAACTAAAACAAAAGCACATTACTATTTAAAACAAATACGCAATGCTAGTTTTTTTTTATTTTACTTGATTTTCTTTAAAAGAGTAATGCTATTCTAAACATGAAACAGATTGCGAGTTGCGAATTGCAAGTTTTTGTTTCGTTCCTCACATTTATCAGCCTGTAGTGATCTTATCTGATCAGATCATTAGGTGTTTGTAGCTAGAGTGTTATTCTTATAATATGGTCAATACCAATTTACTCTTTAGCAAGGGTTTTGAGAACTCCACTTTCTTTAAAGTTGGGACATGTGGTTTGAATTATCCACTTTAGACCCTATAATGTATTCTGCTTTTGAGTTATGCTGGTCAGCGTTCTTAGAGTCGCCGTTCTTACCAAACTGGTTTGGGATTTTATACATATACAGTCTCTAAAACACAGATGGTAAGTGCGGTTTTCTCTTATCGATTGAAATTCAATACATATTCCATTCCTATTCTTTATTGTTGTTTCAAAACTCTAGGTGCTGAATTCGATAAATAAATAAAATCCTCTTGATGTAAAGATCTAAACCTCTTCCCAAAATTCATACGGACCAATGAATGTGAATTTCAAGTCTGATATATTTCAAATTAGGGGGAAGTCGAAAGCTGATGCAAAAAACAAAAATGGTAATAATAAAAGGTTGCGAAACCGCTAGAAAAAAAAGCCCCCCTCCCCCCAACATAATAAGGCGATACCTAATATTTTTAGTCTGGTGGCATAAAAACCAAGCGACTGATCTCACTCTATTAAAATACAAATAATCAAGTCAACCGTTTCATTAAATAAAGAACGAGCTAATCAACAGCTAAATATCAGGAAACCCACTGCTAAACGCGTTTTTCATTTAAAGCAGAATAACCCCCCCCCTCCCCGTATCTTCTAAATCACTCAAAGTTGGTCTACAAACAACATCAGAATTTAAAGATCGATGTCGCTTTTCAAACACAAAGCACACTTGGCTATTATGACTAGATTTTTGCTTTTTTTTTGCTCTTCTGCCATTATAAAAGCCAGATGCCCCCCAGCTCTGTTCGTATGTCTATCGATTTTTTTTAAAAACTTGGCTTTTAATGAACTATTGATGATGCACACTTATTGGTTTATTGAGTTGCTTTTTTCGCTGTTTTTAAGGCACTGGTTTAAACAATTCTATGCCAGTTTTCTCAGCTTAAACATACTCTTGAAGTGTAACAAGAATTCCCTGTATGTATCTATTCGTTGCTTTTCTCCAACCATTTATTGGCATTAGGCTTCTTTTGTCTTTATGCCAAGACTGATGGCAAACCCTTACAACTTAAATTCAAAACAATAAGGCTAAAAAAAAAAAGCTCGTACAAATTGAATATTATATCATCCATACAAACGTTACTTGTTTACTAAAAATACAATCAATTACTAGCTTTTACACAAGGAACAAAAGACTTTTCAACACAACCAGAAATAGTTGCAAAAAAAACAGGATTCTGGCCAAGCGCCAATCCCTAGCAGTTTATTCCCATAGCTGCTCAAACCAAACAATGAGCTGAAATAATTGAACTGCGTTCATTGGGTATTTTATCCTGAGCGTGTAATAGCATGGCATTGAAGTAATAATCGAGATTGGTAACAATTAACCGTTTTTATACTACTGGATGTGCTGGAACAATTCCGGTTCTTGGAGAGTAAATTGGTGTGATGTTTGAGTGCAAAGGGTACATTTATAACAAAATATTAACCACAATCACTAAAAGCAGCGAGGCCAGTAGCAGCAAACCGCCATTTTTAGTTTCTTAATGTAGCGAATGCTGAAAGTCAATTATTAAAGAATCAACACAAGACAAAGACGAGCTACAAAATGATGTTATTTCGCTATACAAGCTTCAGAAAAGGCAAAGTTTACTTTACAAAAAAAGTATTAAAAAAGGTGTTAAAAAAGGTATTAAAAAAAGGTATTAAAAAAGGTGATTGTAAATAGCCCAAGCAGCCAACTTTAAATAGCAATAAATGTATCTCAACGTCACATAACTTTGCCATTTAAAAGAAAAGTAGCAGAAACATAAACGTATAAATACTACTTTTATTGAAGGTTTTTTTTGGCATTAAATACATCCAAACACTTTTAAATAATTCAAACACCTTTAAACACTTTCAAGCGAATTCAAACAACGCTCTTTTAAAACCACAAGGACACAGCTCGAAACATGGAAAAGGGATACCCACCACAATACCCACAACAACCAATGCCAGGTAAAAATAAACAAACTATACACTCTCAACAGACATTACCGTCCATACACCCTTAATAGCTCAACTCAACTGCATGCGCCTGCTCCTAACATTTTTCTGCACTATTGCACTTCTGCACTTTTGCACTTCTGTTCTATTCAACACACAATCTACTCTGTTTGCACCCTGCCTTATACTAACCAAGTGCAATGAAATGCTATTAAATAGGATACGGCGGCCAACCTATGGGAGGACAAGGATACCCCCAGCAGGGTTACAATAACCAAGCGCCAGGCGGAGCTCCACAGGTAGTTTATGTGCAGCAGCCAGCTGAAAATAAATCGAGCAGCGCAGGGTGCTGTGCAGGTATTTGCGCAGCACTTGCCGTTTGTTGCTGTTTAGACATGCTCTGCTAGTATACGGGGTTTCATTTGACGTATATCGATTTTTGGATTTAGTTTTTCTTTCAACTTCAAGTCAATAGACACTTATATATAATTTACGTTTTCGGTTTATCTGTGTGTCCAGACCGACAATACAATTTCAGAAACATCCTATTTCTTTTTTATCCTTCTCATGTGGGGTGCCTGTGTCTCACTAAGTTGGTTAACAAGGCATTACAGCGAGGCTAGTGGGCAAAATTAAATAATTTTGAGGAATAGAGCTTATTGTTGTGTTTACCAACCCAATTGTCAAATATTATGCACATAGAAAAGAAAAGGTATCGAGTCATGAACTAACAAGCAGCACAGACTCTGGTATTTAATATGAATGTATTTTGGTTTTAACTGTCGTAAAATCCTTAGCAAAAATAACTAACTGGGAATTGTATATGTGAAAATAGTAGTTGTAGAATGTATTATTCTACTCTTTTTGGGAAAGGAATTTGGCCCTCAACCATATCTTGATCAAGACCTAGTTTTTTAAGGCAGGCAAAGTATCTTTCTAGCGACTCCCTTTTTAGGTAGCGTAATATCTTGGCCCGTTTGTGTACCAAAAATGTATAGGTTCTACGATTGCTGTGATCCTTTCTATGCACCCTTAAATGGTCTGCAAGGTGTATTATACGAACCGTAAACACGGCAGCTATTTTGAAAACAACCATAAAAATATGATTAAATTTCGTTTACACCAGGCAGTAAAAAATAAATTGGGTTTAGTAGCTAGCGGATAAAGAAAAAATTGCGCGACTAAAAAAAAAAGTGTGGTCTAGTTACCTTGGACTTCAGGTGATGCTGTATCGCCTTCTGTTCGCGCAAAGGCTTTGACTGCAAGCTTGATGTTGTGGTCAAGAACCGCGCTTGCGTTCTGGTTACTCAAAGTTATGACACGACGAACCATCTCGGCCTGAGTCTGTTCCGATTCCTTTTGCTTTGTGTTGGAAAACAAGACATTGCCCTTGCTTTTGAATTCAAGCGAGGCTTTTGGTGCAACATTTAAAATAAGATCAGCTTCGTATGATGTTATGCCATTTCCATAAACCTCGACTTCTTTTTGCTCCAAATTGCTGTCGATTGAGCTTTGGTTTAGGTCGCTTCCGGTGCTAGCCGTAGCATCAGCGGATGTTTTCCAAGAAAATCTGGTATCGTCTTTAAAAATCTGATTAGTCTTTAACAAAGAGTTCAGGAACTCTGTGTCCTTTAGCTTTCGATAGTATGCTTTGGTTTCCTCTTCCTTTTTGATGCCCTCTGCTTTGATCAAGGCAAGCTCCACACGTCTTTTGGATTGCTTGGCAAAAGTTACATTTGTAGTATGAATTGCCCGATTTAATCCTAATTTGTATAAAATTCAAACATGAAACCCCACAACATTAGGATGCTATCAAGATTAGATTTACTTGATTGTATATGCGCGCGATCAAAAAAACAGATATAAGAAATGATAAGAAGAAGATTATGTAACAAAAGAAAAGTAGCATCTCACAGTCAAAAGAGTAAATATAACAGTTAAGCATAATTGCTACGAATTAAAAAAAGTTTGCGCAATTTCAACAAAAAAAAAGGTACGTCTGTTTTACCTGTGTGGACGGTGGATTTAGAAAATGCCACTAATGACTTTTGGATCGAGAACATTCTAACTAGTTGGCTACCGACAAAGAGTACCGTTTGGTCTATTGCACTCGATTTAAATGACTAAGGCTTGGGAAAAGTAAATAAAAAGATCAGTATCCTCTTGATCCGAATTTAATTGCATAAATCAGAAAAATAAAGCCCTTTTGAATAATTTGGCATTTTCGACGCTTTTTCTTCAAGTAATTTCCCATTCAGTAAGCTTTCAAAACAATAAAAATTCTAATCGGTTTTAATTGATTTGACTGATTTGATTGATACAAAACCTACATTTTTATGAGCCAAATGAAAAAAAAAATTGGGCAAAAAAAAAAAAAATGAAAAAGAGTTAACGACTAATCACAACACTTTATTGGACAAAACCAAGAGTCGAGATTACACTGACAAAAGGTTAATAGTAAGCCGAGTTTGTTATATTCGTTACTAACCTGGTCTTGTTCAGCTGTTGACCTAACAAACAGCTATGTATATTCTGATATAGAAGTTAGTAATACCTGACGGTGTGTATAGGACATATCAAACAAACCTATAGCCGGGACATATATTAACTTGGAGTATGGTGCATACATTTAAAATAGTCGATTGACAGTTCTGCCTTCACTCTTTTTTAAGGGGGAAGTGGGGAGGTGGTGGGGAGGTGGTGGGGAGGTTAATCAAGGTTTACATCATGTTTTGCCATCAGTCCAATAAAACTACACAAGTTGGGTCAAGAGCAGCACATCTTTACATCCATCGTGGCTATTAAAGCCACCACACTGTTAGTTGAAAAACATCTGGTGCTTGCGACAGCTAATGTTAATAGAATTATGAATGAAATAATCGGCCACCTGCATGCAATTCCCACTGCGTGAATTAGTCAATGCAAGAAAGCAAAGACTCTAATTTAGAAGAGACTATTTTTGGGTGACTCAGGTAGTTTGGAGTCTGAAACAGAAGTTCAGTGTGGTGATGAGCATGATTGTTGATGTGCCTATTGACTATTTAATATGCTGACTGGCGGAAGTCTTGTAATATATCGCAAACAACAAGTGTCGATTACAGTGAATGACGTCTAGTAAGAGCTGTGAATAAAATTATTACGACTAAAATATACGGAATGTAGGGAGTAAATAGTGGACATTTTATAAATAGAATAAATTTACACATGAGAAAGCCTGAACTGCACGATAGACAAATTCGCATGATGTGGACACGATGAAAAGCTGTTGCTGATATTAAATTTGGCCAGAGAAAAGGTATTGGTTTGAATAAATGAAGATGATCAAGGCCAGGAATTTGATATACCTGGCCTACTAAAGCCCGACAAACAAAGAATTTGTGTAGATCAATAAATTGCCAACTACGTCAGTCCAGCCTATAGCCTGATTGCGTCAATTTTTTTTATTTACCAAATTTAAATAATTCGCTTATGTTGAGCTAATTAAATTGGCTATTCTCATTAAGCAGCTCCTTAAACTGCATTTAAAGATTAGTTTATTGGCAAGGTAGGAAAAGCCTGTCGAATAGGCTTAATTTGGCAAAAGTTGACAAATTTGTCAAACTCCGATGAATAACAGTTGAGCGCTTGAATATTTAAATAGTTGAAATTCCACTGCAAAAGCGTAAACGATAACTTTAAATATTTTTAATGTAATTGGAACTGCGCTGGTTGTAGTTAAATTATTGAAGCTTTTATTTTATTTTCCACAGAACTGCAATACTTGGCTTAGCTGCAAAAGACAGGCTGTTTTGTAGAAAGAACAGTAGAGTTTTGTACTATCAAAAAAGAAAATAGTAGAAAAAAAATAAAACAGCACATCAGAGAGTAGTAATTAATACACAAAGGATTGAATTGGATTGGATTGCTTTGAATCGGGTATTTAAATTAGGTAAGTATGAAGGATTTGTGTTTATATGTATGGAATACTTGTACCTGTTACCATCGACTACGTCCATTGAATGTGTTTTGGAAAGCCGGTCTAAATGGCCGCGCTTGGGAATTGGGGGAGTGTGTAACATAGATTTTGATTGTGAAACTAACCTATTCTCACTTTCTTTCCACCTACAGATTGCTGAGACGTGTAAACCATTTGGATATTTAGGCTGAAATGGATTCAAGGACGTTAGTGGGGGATAAATACGCAAATGAAGGGTTCGACGGGACTATGGACTCTGAATTGACAACGCCGTTCGGTAATAGTTATCAAAGAAAACAGCACAAGGACGAGGATGAGCTAGACAGCAGTGAGGAAAGCCCTGTGAATGAAATAAGCAATTTAAGAGCTAGTTCAGATAAGCAGGCAGGCAGGGGCGCTGCAGAGCCAGATGCCTTTGATTCAACAGATTTACACTATTCATATTCAAAAACAGTGGATGCGTTTGGGGTAAATAGAATACCACAGAGGCAGGAAATGAGCGAAGGCGCACTTTATAGAAAGCCGTTGCCCGAGCCTAAAAAGGTACCAAAGGCACAGATGAAACCGAACCACTTCCAAGAAGGGTTTGATGAAGAGGGGGGTAGCGAAGAGCTTGCAAAGCTATACCTAAGTTCTCCTCGCACAGAAAATAGACAGACTGTATTTAGTAATAGCGGGAAAATAAACTCCCAACAGGCTAGCAATAGTGGAGCGGGCTACCAATCTCCTCAAGAGCAGCCTAGGCTAGAAGGCAATGCTGCGCAGAGAGGAGGTGTATATAGCAACGCTTTGGGAGATAGGCGGTTCTCTGGAAGAGGCGGTGATGTTACGAATAGTATGGGTGAGGGCAACGTTTTGGACCCACAACCAGGAAGCGTTGGGTTTGATCAAGACTCATCGGATTACAAGGATTTATACATGAACCAAGATACAGTCAGTCGGACCAATAGTGGGGTCAACGTAAGAGCACGCCACATTGCAAATGGAGAGGACCCAAATAGGGGCCAGTTGAAGAATCGTGGTTTTGATTTCGGCGCAAGCAACCGAGCTACAGATGCCGTTTATAATGGCGCAAACCAGAACTATGTTGCCAGAGACAGCTTTGCCTTGCCAACCATGCTTGGAAGTATAGATACTCAGACTGGTCGGGTTTACCAGGACCCTAAGCAAAGTCCAGAAAACTTGGAGGCCTTGCAGTCGGCGTTGATAAACACAGCACCGACGGATAGTGCGGTAAGCTTTGGGGGCAGAAGCTCAAACTCTGAAGGGTCCAACGAGGGAGTGTTTTCAAGCGTGGGGAGACCTAGCAGCGTGGCACTCAAGAACTTTAACATGCTGCCATCGTCAGCAGGCCTTGAGTTTATGCTGGAAAAAATAAAAGACAAGAAACTGGATCCAAGAACCAAGTTTGATTTTGCCTGCTACCTATTGGAAAACACGGCCAAAGTGATAGCAAAAAACTCAACGGGCGAAAAGGCACAGACGGACCAGCTGAAAGTTCAGGCCGAGGCTTTGAAAATAATAAAAGATTTGACCAAGGGAGGACTAGGAAGAACAAAAACGGTGGACACCGCAGAGTTCCAGTACTACTTGGCTAGTCTGTACTCTGTTGGAAAGTATGTGGCTAAAAGCCCTGAGAAGGCGTTCAATCTATACCTATCCGCATCAAAGCTGCGCCACGCTGAAGCACTGTATCGCACTGCCGTATGCTACGAGATCGGAGTAGGCGTCAAATTAGACGAAACATACGCCCTGCTTTACTACCGCAAAGCTGCCGCATCTGGCCATGTGAGGGCAATGTTCAAGCTGGGAATGATTTTACTAGACGGCTTGCTGGGCCAATCTTTACAGCCGCGCGAGGCCATTACTTGGCTTAAACGGGCTGCTGAAGAAAGCGATGAGAACACACCACAAGCCATCCACGAGCTTGCTGTTATTTACGAAACCAGAGAGCTGCCCGGCTTGATCAACGACGTCAAGTACGCTAGAGAGCTATACATCAAAGCCGCTAGGATGGGATTTGTCAAGTCGCAGCGCCGGCTGGCCATTGCGTACGAGTATGGAGAGTTGGGTTGTGATGTGGACCCGCAGAGATCAATTGGATGGTACACCAGAGCTTCAGAGAAACACGATCCTCAGTCTGAGCTGGCGTTGGCCGGGTGGTACTTAACCGGTGCTGAGCCATTCCTGCCCCAGAACGACACCGAGGCCTATCTATGGGCCCTTCGTGCTGCCAACCAAGGGTTCCCCAAAGCTATGTACGCTGTGGGCTACTGCTTTGAATATGGCATCGGCTTAATGTCGCCAAACGCATCCGAGTCCATAAAATGGTATCGCCGTGCTGCTGAAAAGGGCCATCCTTTGGCAAGCAAAAAGATCATTCAGATCCAAAGGTCTGGCCTATCAGAGGTCCGAGAGGACCCCACACGTGATGGCTCTGGTCTCGGTGGTGATGACTGTATAGTTATGTAATTTCAGAGTATTTTTGTATGTGTGCCTTTTGTTTTTGTTTTCGTTTTTTTTTTTTAAAAAACATTTTAAGTTGTGCCTTTTGATCTTTCTTTTGCCTTTTGTAACTTCTTTTCTCGTTTTAATTTTCCTCTAGCTTGATTTAGCTTGATTCAGCTTGATCCTCAATTGTTTTATTGTTTTATATTTTTGCTCTTTGTTTTTTGGTTTTAGAGTTTTTGAACTTTTGGACTTTCTACTTTTTTTTTTCGTGAGTGTGTGTGTGAATAGTATTACAACATACTTGAACCTACACCATTGGTTTGTATTTCATATTTGTACGCTTGGAATATCAAACATACCCATACTATCGTCACTTTGCTCAACCTCTTTCCTTTTAAACCACAGCTCAATTAAGGCGAGCCTCCCTATTTCGTTTATTTGTGATTTTGATCACTTCAAGTATAACAAGAGAGTTGCAAATTTACCTCTTTTTTTTCTTTACAAAGCCAATTGATTAAAATGAGGAAAAGAAATAAACGAATGGAGCATTTTTCAAGCAAAGGTTGTGTTACCATAACATTTTTTTTTTAATGAGGGAAATGTTCGTTTTAATTAAATCCCTGTTGGCTCGAGATATGTCGAGTTTGCAATAAAATAAATTTTATGTTGTAAAGCAAAAATATGGAATAAATAGACTGTGCCATTTTAAACGAGCTAAAATAATAAATGCAATTAGGCCTTTATTGGATCTAAAGGTCGCAAATCGTCAGACTAGCTTTAGGATTTACATTTTTAGAGAACAACTTCAATCAGTAGATTTACCAAAAGCAGCAACTCGCCTTAACGGCATCAATTAATTTATGTGTTATTACACTTGATGAGTACTAACTCTTGCCGCTTTAGACACCAATGATAATGATGTTGACGATGTCCATACATTAATCGGGTTGATTACTATGTACAAAGGTGTGATGTATGAAATACGTATTTATGTTTATATCTGATTTTAACAGAAAAAACAAACAATATAGCACCTTTTTCATAATCTACTTTAATCTAGCTATGGAAACTAAATACAAGAACAGAACTGGGAAAAAAAAAAGCAACAACCCCAACAGTAGCAGTAACTAACCGAAAAGTCCCACTTTTGAACAAAAGCTGATTAATTAAAACGAAAAAATTTCAGTTTTGGAGAAGTGAATAAGGGAATATTGCGTAGCACTGGATATCAGTTATAGAAAAATTCAACGATTTCCTCTAATGCAACCCAACCCCATATATTCGTATATTGCCTACTATTTATAGTGAGGTAATTGATTTGCCATGTTGAAGAGCTGACATAAACCCATTTTAGTAGGTGATACACACAATCATGTATGACCATGGTCTTGATATCGCTGTGTATCAGACAGGATATACGTAAAACATACTGTGTATTTGTCAGACACTTTGTTTTTGAGGAAATGCCGTTTTTTAATAAATACCTTTGCAAAACACACTTTATTCCATTTTGTTATATTCCTCTTATTCTTTATTTTGATTCCTTCGCCGATATTGATTGCATTTTATAAATATTAATAGTACTTTGGCTTTTACAACTTGCAAGCGTAGGCAAAATATATGAATGCAACACACCAGTGCGAAATAATATAAAGAACTCCAGCAAGCCATTTTTATATACCCGAGTACTCCCAGCGGTCGCTTATCCTTCCTTAGCAAAAACACACACACACACACACACACCAAAAATGCTAGTATTAGAGCACTATTCTAAAATGAAAAAAGTAAACAGCAGGGACATGGTACACTCGCCAGACTACTCAAAAGTTTCCGAAAGACCAATAATAGTCAGACATTCTGTATAACAGCCAAAAATTATGGACACTAATCGATTCTTTTGCTATGGCCACAAACTTGGGTGCGTTTTATTAGTTACTTATTTAAAAAATCAAAAAAGCAAAAAAAAAAAGAGCTGAAACAACTATTTTTGGCTTCCTCACACACTTTTACCAGACTCATTGTGTGCCTCTGCACCCAAAGTAAGGACATACTTTGCCATAAATAGTACTGAATTATACAGTATATATATATATACTTTCTTTTGTTTATTTTTCACCTTGTACTATTAAAACTAATAAATCGTATACCACAAGCCTGTGAAAAGTATGTTACTTTATTGAATTTGTGTGATTATGGCGACTACCTCATAACTTTGCATGAAGCTTGCAATATTGCTGTATGTATTTTCTTCAGAACCGTTATTGCTCGGTTTGGGTGTAAAGTTTCGCCTGTTTTAAACAGCCAAGTGCGCAAGCAGCCCAAATATGTATCCTATTTTGTTTGTTAAAAAATCAAACAAACAGATTTCAGTAATTAAATTATTTATTTCAACAATAAAAAACCCTAAGAAAATCTAAAAGCTGCCAAGTCGATGAAATCATCAAAAGACTAAGCGCAAAATGAGTGCTATTGAACTCGAGCAGTCTAAAAGATATCAAAAATTGAGCAAATAAAATGACACCATAAAATATATTGATATTGGTGCTGATATTGATGTTGGCTTGAAAATGATGGCAAGGAAACCAAAAGAAAAAAAATAGAATAAAAATCACGGTATAAATAAATAAAAGCCCAGTATTACCAGAATACTTCTTTAAGCTAACAGCATACTCCACCTATATACTAGACTCGACTTGAAATGACAACGAGCTTTATAGCTAGCAATCTGGGTTTAGCGCTGGTGAGAAACATGAATATTATTTGTTATACTTGAAAGATATTGATAGTTGAAAGACTAACCATTGAATTTAAATAACTGTAGGCCCTAGTTCTTTTGAAGGCAAGGCCGGACAATGAGCCTGCCCAAGGTATCGGATACACACACAGATATATGGTATATTGCCCTTGTGCTTGGCTAGGTTATATCAATGTAAAAGTTTTACTGCACCAAACCATGGCATACAATGTTTGAATAGATACGATCAAAAGCGCGTTCACAGACCTAAGTACCCGTTGGCCAGTTCAAAGTCAGTTCACTTTATTGTTTTATTACCTTTAACATAAATAGGTCCAATGTTATAAAAAAGTATACTCGCAAATACGGCCACGTCTAAATTCCAGTAATATTGATCATTGCTGTTGCGATAGTTAGGGCATTGAAAGTAAGAAAGGAAGTCGAAAAAATAAGCAGCGAGCATCAAAGATTTGTTGGCTGCAACAGCAAAATGAAGCATAGGCCTACTCATGAAGAGAGCCTGACTAGAATTTTGAGTCTATGTTCTGGTAAACACACTGATGCTTATTATTGGTTTTGCTTTTATTCTTGCTGTTGATGTTATTATTAAAAGGATATGTACTTTATTATGTCTAATCCAAATCCACGGTTGATGAACTCTTGTTTTATATATCTCAACATGCCTGCAATATTGATAGATGATACAATGTTTAAAGAATTTGAGCTATATAACGAAATATCAACGGTTGTGAGCATATCAATGTATTACAACAAAGCATACTTGGGTAAATATTCGATAAATTGTTTTACTATAACTCCCCCCCGCCCAAATTTTGAAAATTTGAACAGCTTTTTTTATTGAGATTAGGCAGCTTTTTTGTTGCTATGACTTATTCAAATTTAAAATTAAAATTGTCATAGGAAGTGTCTTTAAAAACAATACCGATGATGTTTCAGGCCTAGAAATTATTCCACCAAACACCAAAGACAACAGTAGTGATGATAATAGCGACGAAAACAACAGTAGTAACACCAATAACACCAACAATGATGGTGATAGTGATAGTGATGATGGTGGCGATGGCAGCTATAGCCCAATCTCTCAAGAAAGATCTAAGAAGTCTAGTATAGTGGATTTTACAGAGGTCGCCTCGATGGAATTTGTAAACTTCTTTGTGGATCTGGCAAGCACCAACTCTCACTTTAAAGAAATGCTAAAAACTATACTGTGCAACATTTCGCTCGATTTATTACTGGATTGGGATGCTGGGCAGATGGGATATATCAAAAGTGAAATAAAAACAAAAGAAACAGACGCCTTTTCAAAAGAATTGGACACATATACAGAGCATAGCAGTGAAAACAAAAGCAAAAACAAAAACAAAAGCAAAAACAGAGTATTCACCGAGTTGGCTGTAATTTCCATATACATAAACACTGTATTCAAGTCCGGAAAAACTTCAACAAAGGCTTTTTCCAGCAAAAAGAAAGATGTCGATCAACTAGATGTCACTATAAACGCCGTTATGTGTTGGTCATCGCTGGTTGAATGCAGTTCAGAATACCTTTTTTTTTGCAACTTACTGATCAACATGTCGTTATACAGACTTGGCTCTGATACATAGGGTCATGCCATCTCAAGTGAGAATAGACAAACTCGAGCGTGTAGGTTGCTACACCTTTCCTTTGTGCTTTTCTTCTTTTTTGTGTATGTGCTACTTTAGCAATGTCATGTGTTTTGCACGGATATAGTCAATGGCCGTGTCGTATTCAATCAATACTGCTAAAGGTTTATACATATACTATTTTATTTTAAAAGTAAAGTATAAACAAAAATAATAAGTCATCGGTTTTATACAAAGTAGAGGAATAATAAGAGGTAAAGTCTATAGTTTGGGTTATTAGAGTAAATTGAGTTAGAGTATGTATCACGTTAAATTATATGAAGCACTGGTCCTATTGTACACACGCAAAGATAGAGGAAAGTCGATTAGTGTTGGGTCTCATAGCCAGAATATTTTTAAGTGTGTTAAAGCCCAAGCTAAGCAAAGCTCAGCTAGATTGATAAACAGCAAAAAATTCAGGTCTTTTCTCAGCAACAGAAATAAACCATAATATACTAAACTTACCCAGAACGATCAAAAGAACGATCAGTAATATAAAAACAATAATCATTGTATACTTGACACTCCTCCACCACATCTTCTTCCTCGTGCTTTTGGCTTTTCGCTGGAAGGCCTGTGCACTTGCCGACATTTCCTCTATCGCCATCATCAATTAAGCAGCGGTAGTGTTTGTGTTAGAAATAAATAATATAACACTAACTAGCTCCAAGTATTGTGATAGCGATAATAGCAGCAATAACATTGTATTCAGCCTTCAATAAATAAATAAAAAATCATATCCAGCGGTACAAGCGTATAAATGAATGAATGCGTTAAATGGATACCTGTTTTAGACTGTAGCGAATCAAGTCCTTCGCCTCTCTGTAGTACTTTGTTGATGTTTTGCTGCATTATCTCAGTAACCTCGTCTACCTGGCTCTGGATGGCCGAAGCCTTGTTCTTTCCCTTTGGCGCTGGCTTGGTTTCCATGTCTGTTTTCAAGAGTTGTATGCGCTATTGTGTTCTCTAGTTGGCTTCTCTTGAATATCTATATATGTGGGCTATTTTATCGGAAAACGTTAATTCAGAACAGAAATAGTATGGTTATAAATATAATGTGTATGTCTACTGATCGATTGTTGATGTATTTGCAAAAACTACTCAAGTAGTGCTTACATTTCTCGCCAAGTCTATATATGTATTAAACCCAGTCTATTGATGTTTGTCTATTTGCAGCTCAATAGTATAAAATAAGCTTGTTGGTTTTTTTGTAACGACCCTCTTTTGCGTCTATAAATATGTCTACTGTTGTTGACAAACAAATATAATATATATTGAGACGCTGTGCTGTTTGGGGTATGCTTTGATGTTTCTGCTCTTTGTATCACCTTTCTGCTGTTTTTCAGTTTAAAAATGAAGAAAAAAGTATACGAGTACGGTGTCTGTTTTAGTGATAAAACTCCTTTAATGAGTGTTTTTTTCGTTTAAGTTGACCTTTTGGTGTAAACAATTGAAGCTAGTGTGAGTCATGAAAACTTGAATAATAGAATGCCTCGTGTATAAGTCTCTTATTATGCGGTATCATCGACTTTAAAATGACATGTTTGGCTTTTGCGCTAATTGTATACTACAGTTGTATTATATATTAAAATTTAATCACTTACACAAGCCTAGAACTTTTGACCGAGTCTGATTTTAATAAACTCAGAATCGTTTATTAGTAATAATTGTTGGCCTTAATCTACAAATTCGGGGTTTTAAGGAGAAAAAGTTGCGTTTTGATTTGAAAATCAATTTCTAAAATTAAAACTGGCCCAATCTCTCAGTTTATATAAGCAAGCCTTAAATCATTACATCAAGATGGTATCCACAAAAGTGCAGTTTTCTGCTAGTCATTTTACAACCACGCTTAATACAGAATTATGCAAATATTGCAATCTCACCAATATATTTTGCTTGTTCATATTTTTCCAACGATCGACCACAGGTAAATTTGCCACTAAAACATTTGTGTCTAGAGCCATATCAATTAAAATAGACAATCTAGAATCGAGAATTTGATATATCAACGTGGTACCATTGGTTTGGTACTTGGCTCCTCTCTTTCATACTAAGCTAAAAGTATGGCCACCAATTAATGTACTGGGTTGTTTTTAAATGTGTGTATATCTCTCACATACCTGAATAGCTTTGTTTCAACTACACCAAATCAGTAAATACGCCTTAAAACTGTATACAAACAACATCCCAAAATTTGGAGTGGGGGGGGGGGGGGG
>LUVW01000010.1:0-127858 GCA_001661515.1 Capniomyces stellatus | reverse complement strand
GGGGGGGGGGGGGGGGGAGGAAGGGAGGAGCAGCGAGTTGCTGGCTTTTTAGACTTTACTACCTGAACTCGGCCATACTATTCAAACTGGGCTTTGGCGTTTTAATATACTGTGCTGATAATACGGAATGAACGACAAGCCAATGAGAATACACATGTACTTGTACATTCACTTTTTGTTTATCTTAATGACACCGATATAAATATTTATCTATATGTACTTTTTGATACACTATTATTGTTATTTCTGCTACTACATTTGTTATTATTTTGATCGACATTGCTTTAAAAGCACCAACAATGCTAAATACTCTTAATTGATTCTGATGATTTTATTACAGCGAAATTCTCCAATTTGGTTTAATGAATAGTAAATGAGTAATAAATAGTGCAAATCGAATAAGTCTGGCTAGTATGCATTCAAACGGTGCAAACTTTATTACGGGAGCCTAGCGTATGCTTTGGATTACTAGAGATCAAACACAACAGCTCGACATGATGTAAACATTGTTAAGCAGAATTTAAATACTGAAAAACAGTTCTTGCAATGTCGATTGCTCTATAGTTTCTGCTTGATGTCAAAACAGTTGTCATTTTGAGAATTGCTAGACGGAATCCGTATTACTACTAGTCCCGTCGCATTGTCTGGCAGGTTAATTCATGCACAGCTGAACGTTGTAAATTTTTGAAAGTAGGAAACAACATCATTGTAAGATACAGATAAAAGCTGTCAATGGCGTTGATAACGTAGTTGACACCAACACTTGTGCTTGCGGGAATATTGGTGGTAATAATAGAGCACATTGAGTCTAAATGCTTGGTGCATCAGCGTCATAGACTGTAGTTACCTAATTGGAAGAAGATTTACAGCAATGTTGCTTGTTTATAGATTTATATTTTACATAGTGAGCAGATTACAAGTGCAAATATGCTGTGATATAGTTGGTAACTATGCAGCAGAGTGTATGTATACCCATGTACACATCAACATTTTTACTAAACCTGTTTAGCTAAAAAAAATCAATTGATCATTACCACGAAAAATCGATTAGCTATTACCTAGAAAAATAAAATTTCGGAAAATGGGATGTTTGAAGGCAATTTTTTTTAAATGATATAACTTTTCTTTTTTTATTCGACGAATCAGTTGACTAGTAATAAAAAAAGGTTAATTTAAATTTTGTTAAGACTAAAGTCAAGACAAGGTTGATTTACCTTGGTTTGTGATATTGGCTAGGTTAGCAAAACTAAAATAAAAAAAAACGTTAGGATTAGGCTAAAAGGTGTAATATATATATATACCAAATGCCGAGTAAAGCAAAGCTACAAACGGATATATATAACCAGTGAAAAACGGATTTAAGCCAACAAAGTCGAAACCTTAAATTAGAAGCAAAACGGAAAATCCAAAACCAATCCAAGAGAAAAACGAGAAGAAAGGATCAGCGGTAATTTTATGTGAAAAGAAGCCTCAATTTAGGATTTGGAAAAGTGGTGAATGAATAAGAGGATATACAGCAGCTCAACTGTGCATTAAAAAGGGGTAGATTATTGTACCGCGCCCTCAAAGCGAAATAGCAGAATTCTTTTTTTTCTTTCTTTCTTCAAAAATCAGATCAATGAGGATATGGAAATTAGGCACGAACAAGGTAGTTAGCAAAGTCGGAAGCAAAGGTAGTTCGTCATATAAGGCTGTGGTGAGCGAGATAGAGCTAAATGGACATGACTTGGTCGAAAAAACATTAGTTTCCCTGGAAAATAAAGTTATCGGGTATTGCTTAGCAAGGCAGGAGCTGGGCAATAGGTTCGATAAGGAGAGGGGTATGAATTTGAAAACAGTTATACGCAGACCATTGATAGTGGAGAAATTTTGGGCTAGAGGCAGAGATAGGTATGGTATTTGTAAATGGGGGCAATTGGAGTATTCAGCAGGTAAGAGGGGTTATACGAGTATGCCGACAGCAGAAAATAAGAGTAAAGGTGTGCAGGGACTGGATAATTCGGCTATGGATGATAAAACTGGTGGAGACGAAGGGACGAGTGTTAATGCGCGTAGACAGCCAAGAGATACAGAGTTAATGCATAAAAAGGAAAAAGAGCCGGTGTTAGCGAGTGGAAAGGGTGGCGATAAAAGCAGTGGTACTGAACAGAAAGACATAAAGCGTGGAGACGTTGGACAGAAAGTGAAAAAGGCTAGAAGGTGGACCAAGAAGGATAAGGAGCTTTTAGAAAGCTACGTACTCGAGAGTGTAAATGACCGGGTGTACCCCGACTATAATGCGATAGGAGAAAAGCTGGGGAGATCAAAGTTGTCGTGTTTTAGCAAGGCATTATCAATGACAATATGCAGCGATGTAAAAAAAGGGCGGTGGAGCCAAAAAGAGGACAACAGGTTGCTATTGGCTGTAGACAGTTACGATGCGAGAAACTGGAGGCAGGTAGCAGAGTTTATGGTTAACCGGGATATGTATCAGTGTCGGCAGAGGTGGAAGTACCTGGTTCAAATGGACATGGTCAACTACAACGATGGGAACTACAACTACAAAGCAAAAGAGCTGGGGATTGGCAATGTGGGAAACAAGAGTTCGGGAAAGGATGAGCAAATGGAGAGATATCTGGCGGAGGAGAGTTATGAGAGTGTAGATATGAACGTAGAAATGGACTTTGATTTGGGCATGGATCTGGATTTGGATTTGTATAGAAACACTCGTGACGAAATTGATTATAACAAAGGCAAAAACGGAGGCAAAAAAGAACTAAGTGGTTGGAAAGTGGAAGATGGAGGCGGGGATAAGTGTATGAGCGAGGCTGATGTGCACAGTAGTTTGGGGGCTATAAACAGTCTAAATGACCTGCATGCATTAGCAAAGCTGGTAAATGCAGAAGACACCAGTTTGCGGACTAAGGATAGCTACGAGGCAATAAAGTTCAACTTTTTGGGCATAGACAAGAACATGAGTATAAACGGCAAAAGGGGCGAAAAAAACAAGGAGGCAGATATGGAGGGCATAGTAAACAAAGACAGCAAACTGGGATACAATCTAGCCACAAAGATAAACTCGGAGCGAAGGCTGTGGACAAAGGAGCAGGATGAGATGTTGTTGGAGCTGGTGGAAAAGTACCGGCGAAAGTGGACAATAATAGCAAACGCAATGAGAAACCCGCCAAGATCAACAATAATGGTGTTTAAGAGGTATGAGATAATAGTAAGAGGGTGGGAGACAGGGAATGAGTATTCGATGGCACTGTCGCTGGCAAACACAACGCCAGACAGTCTAGATGAGTCGACAATTTGCACTGGGGGCAACAAGAGAATCGAATGGACGCAGGCTGATGACGAGGATTTGATGAGTATGTTTGAAAGATATGGCGGAGATTGGGAGAAAGTGAGCAAAAAAATGGGTAATGTTGGCGGGACTGTTTGCAGGAGACGGTGGCACACGCTGAACTATATGAAGTCTTCGAATATAGTTGGTGGATTTGCGAAAATAGCAAAAAAAAGCGACACATCAAAGGACCAAAAGCAAAGCAAACGAGAACCGGTGAAAAAGTACAGCATTAAGAATATGAGCAAAAGCTTATACGAGCTATTTGATAGACGAGTGGATAGGGAGGTGGAGTACAAGCCGTTTGCATCTGCGTTCGCGATAAACGGAAACGAACAGGGCAACAGTACGTCTGTAAAACTAGGGTATAGCGAGGGCGATGTGATGACAAGGAAGTTGGTGAAAACCGAGAGATACGTAAGCAATACCAAGGAAATTGGGGGCGAGAGCAGCAGCAACAGGCTGGGGAAAGATGGAAATGATGATTATAGTTTGGGAGTGTATAAAGTAGGGCCATGGACAACGGAGGAGGATAGTAGGCTGGAGGAGCTGGTGAATTTCCAACTAGAGAATAACGAGAATATATTTTCGTGGGTGAATGTAAGCAACACAATGGAAACAAGAAGTCCGCAACAGTGCCGGTACCGGTGGATAAACTATGTGCGGTCTGGGCTGGATAAAGGGGACTGGTCAGCCGAAGAGGATTTCTTTTTGATGTGCTATATGGTGTACAACAACTTGAAGCAACCGTTTCATTTGGAATTGGTTGAGGACAATTCAAAAGGTTTAAAAGCGGCCAATATGCCAGCAAAAGAGAAACCAGGTCCGAAAACAAAGACAAAGTCGAAACTTGCAATAAAACTCGAGAACAATAGCAGGATAAACTCTAGCAGCGGTAGCTTGGCTGGGGAACGCGACTTGGGTGCTGATGTGGATAATGGAATGGAGTTGGAGATCAGCTCGAAGCTCGGTGATTTTAGATTCAAGTACAAGTACAAGTACAAATACAAGTATAGTGAAAAGGAAGCAGGTGAAAATCAAGATATAGTGAGTGTGTTGGGCGAAAAGGAGAGGCGGTTGGGAGAGATTGGAGGAGGAAAGAGAGGAGGGAGAGATGGGGGGAGAGGCAAAATGGGCAGCCAGGCAAGATGGTCGTTGGTATCAAAGCTGCTGAATAATAGACGGTCAGAGTTGAGCGTACGGTCTAGAGCAAGGCAGCTTTACACGTTATTGGTGATTCTGGACCATATAAAAGTTGACTTGGGCTACGTAAGGAATTATAACTACAGTTTGGAGCTGCTGTTTGAGCATAATGAGAAGAAAAGTGGTTTGGAACCTGGCTCTGATGCTGAAATCAGCCATGGTAATAGCCACAGCCAAAGCCACATGGACAGTGGTCGTAGTTGCAACAGTGACTTTGGAAGGTTTGTTAATATCCGCCAGGCTTGGTGTTTTGGGCGCAGAAATATCAACCTGAAAGTCAATACGCTTATCAAGGCCATTGAAGATGAAAAAACCAAGGCCTAAAACAACACGTCGAAATAATTACAATGAGATTTATGTGTGCTGAGGCTGGAGATAGAATATAATATAATTTGATAGAGTTTGGTATAGCTTGTTAGAGCTTGATATGACAGTATATGATAAAATTTTATATGTAAATATATTTTTTTAAAAAAAAAAAAAAAAAAAAAAAAAAGTAAAGCAGACTGTATAAAGCTTAAAAAGTGAGAGATAGAGAGAAAAAAAACAAAAAAAAAATGTATATTATTTATACTATCAATTGTGCTATTGAAAAACAAAAACAAAAACAGAACAAACAAACAAATGGTTCTCAGATCACCTTCTGCCGCCTTTGATCATAGTAGCCTTGATCCGCTTGAACTTTCCAGGCATGGATTTAGACTCACCAGAGTTCTGAGCAACATTGATGGACGATTTAGGCATAACGGTGTAACTAGTGTTGTTTCGTCTAGGAATGCTGGCTCTGGCGGTTTGTTCGCCGATAGAACTACCGGAAAGTGCCTGTACTCTGCCGTAGTATCCGCCCATACCCTCAATCGAGCCGTTGTTGTTGTTGCGTTCGCCGCCAGATGGTCTGTTCTGTCTGGCAAAGTTCTGTTCGTTTGTGTTGTACGACGAACCTTCGCCATTTTCCCTGACGACTTTGTCGCGGAAACTGCTGCTTCGGCGTAGGATCGGCCGAGCCCACTTTTGGACGAGCTGGTCAGCAAGCCGAACGTGGCGTTCTGGGTACCGGTCGCACTTACTCATGAACAAGACTATCTTGCCAATTCCGCTTTCCCGTAAATGCTCGGTTCTTATTGGCATCTGCATCATTGCCGACAACATTTCAAACTGCAAGTCAAGCGTTGGAAGCGACCCGTCGTTGAGCGGTTCGAGCCAGAGCCTTATTGTGTCTAAAATGTTGTTTTCTAGCATTGCCTCGTACAGGTGCGGCTTTCCTAGCATCTTTGATACCGTTTCTAGTAGCTGCACCTTGTGGATTGCTGGCAGTCCCAGCTTGTTGTCTTCAAAGTCCTTGTCTGCTGCATGTCGCATTTTCTCTTGTAACGATTGGATTTCTTCATCAATTTCTGTGTCCACTTCGTTTCCCTTACGTCTTCGTGATGCTTTGCCTGCTCTCAACGCAATGTCTATCTCTCTGTTCACCTGCTCAATCTCTTGCTTTTTTGGGTCAAAACGCTCCTCTTCCTCTTCCCCTTCCCCATCCTCTTCTCTATCTCTACTCTGTCCTCGCTCTCTCCCCGACCCTTTCTGCTTGTTACTTTTGCTTTTGCTTCCTTTGCTTTTGTCTTTGCTTTTACCTCTGTCTTTCTCCCTTCCTCCCTCATAATCAGACCCATTTTCCTCACCACTGCCCCGATTTAAATCTCCTGAATACTCCTCCTCACCTCTTTCATCTCCACTTAATCTCTCCTCATCACTTCCATACCGTCTACCCCTTTCAACTGAACTCTCTTTACTCCTTGATGTCTCTCTATCTGCTCTAGGTTCATTATCCCTCTCTTCATCGCTTGTTGGCGTTGCCTTTCGCTTTTTAAAACGAGGCATTGATCTGATAGCCTCGGTTTCCTCATCAATATTCTCTTCTTCCTCAGCTACAGCTTCTTGTTCTTCTTCGGCCACTACTTCTCCCTCGTCAAAGTCCCCGTGGCCAAGCTCATCAACTTCATTTGCTTGATCATATTCGTTATCCGACATTGTATCTATATTTTGATTTTGGGCCTCACTTTTAAATCCAAACTTTGGTTTGACTTTGCTGCTTTACAAGTATATTTTCTATGTAAAATATGAGTCGTTGGCACTTTGAAAAATAATTTAAAATAAATTGCTAAACTAAATAGTAATAATTACAACAATCACGCTTTGGTAAAGAAAAAAAAAACAATAACAGAGTTGCAAATAAATAAACGAATTTTAAAACTGCTATTTTTACCATTCAATTTAACTGACAATTTCATTTTGAGTTCTTATTTGAATAAGCAGAATTATCAAATTACTAGTTTTGATTTATTTTTTTGGATTTAATTTCAACTGCTATTTCTTTTTTTTTTTTTCTTCCTCCTATATTTTATTACCTATTTAAAGAGTTTTGGTTCTGCTATTTCTCAGCTTCTTCTTCATTCACTTTTGTAGTTTTAAAATAAAAAATTACAATTACCGTGGTTAAAAAATTCCAGCCTTTTTTTCCTTGCTTTGTCTTTTCTTTTTTGTTTACATTTCATACTGTGAATGAAACTTGAGACAGGCTCAATAAAAAGGATGTACTACTAGTACTGTTTTTTTTTTACTCTCCCAACCTCACTTTTAACTAGTTTTCTCATTCTTCTATTTTTTTTTTCACCTGCTTTTTTTTTCACGTCTTTTTCTTTATTCTTAACCAAAATCTGTTTCTTTTTCTTTCCTGGTCTCTTACTTTTCTTTTTATATAGCATGCCCTCTCGACTTTACTTGCTTCCGCAATCGCTCTTCCTCCCTTGCTGTCTGCTTGTTTTTTTTTTTTTTATGTAAACAGGTCTTTTCTTTGTTTTATTTATTGTCGCTAGATTCGGTTTTATTTTTCCTCTTTATTTTATTGTGATTCTTTATGGGATTCGCGGTTTATAAGGAAGCGGAAAATAATGAAGTGTCTATTTGGTAATCTATAGTTCAAAGTTTAGAACTTTTTTCTAGTAAAAAAATAAAAAGAAATTGTGGGTAGTGAGGTAATTGGAAAGTGAATCGATGTGGTTGCAATAAAAGAGTGTGGGTATATGTTAGTAAGGAGGTGGGAAGGGGCGGGAGGAATGGGAAATAGGGATGTTTTTGGGTAGGATAAAGGCGAGATGAAGAAAGTATGATGTTTTAAAGAAGGGACGAGGGAAAGGGACAAACTGGTTGGATGTTGAGGGTAGGGAAGGGTATTGATGGTACTTTGTATATTTTCTGGCGTGTCACCCGGTTATATCGATAATATCTACTATTGAGCAAGTCACAGTACTGTGATTTGTTGAATACTTGTGGGTATTGTGTGGGTTTTGGAGTATTTACATTTAGCGATTAAATGTTAACTGAGGTGGAGACTTTAAAACGTACAAAAGAAAAAAGGTTGTTTTGGTGTAAACTGTAAGCAATCGTTTGAACGTTTTAAATATAACCTGCCTTAACCTTGCTCCATTAATCTCCCAACATATAAATTATTGATTTGGAGGATTTCTTTTATATATATTATGTTTACTGTTACTTTTTCCCTTGATGTTGGATTTATAAAATGTATCTTTTCATTAGAGTTTAATTATGGATAAATAAAGAAAAGAAAAAAGAAAAGAAAAGAATTTAGACTGAAAGATTTTTAGTTTGTTCAGCAATGTCGTCGGTGGTGGATTTGGCATCGATGACGTTATGGGATTTGATGACTTGGTCCCAGGTGGTTTGTTCGTTGACGATACCAACAACAATTTCTAGGACATCAGCAATTGGGGCTCTGATTTGCTTTGTGGAGTCGCGTTCACGGAGAGTAACAGATCCGTCTTTAACGGTGTCAAAGTCGACGGTGATGGCAAAGGGGAAACCAAGTTCGTCGTTTCTGGCGTAGCGACGGCCAATAGAGGCGGAGGCAGAGTCATCGATACGGGCAGTTACACCCATTTTGCGCAGCTTTGTGGCGATTGAGTTGAGGTGGGCAGCAAATTCGGGGTTCTTTGAGAGAGGCAAAACGAGGCATTTGTAAGGGGCGATCTGGGGTTTGAAGGAAAAGACAGCGCGTAGATCGTCGCCTTGGCGGGTGTAGTAGGAGTGTTCAAGCAAGGAGTAGAGGATTCTGCCAATTCCAAAGGATGGTTCAATGACGTCAGGAGTGTACTCGTTGATTTCAAGTCTGATGGTTTCCATTTCGATGGTGAGCATGGTGCTGGTGATGGAGTAGGAGTTGTCGCAGGTGACGAGGTCAAACTTGCCGTCTTGTTGGAGCTTCTGCTTGTAGATGGCAAGTTGTTCCTGGGAGGCAGACTCGAGGGAGTCGCTGACGTCCTGGAACTTGTCCTTGAGGGTAGGACCAGCGAGCTTTTTGTTGAGTCTTGGCACCAGTTCGTCGTAGACCTTTGGTTCGTCAAGAGCTTCACGGACAACAAGCTTGGTCTTTGTGCGTTTGGAGTGGACGCGGAGATCAAAGGCAGCTCTGTCGGCACAGCCAACACACTCTATCCAGCCATAAGAGCTCTTGATTTCAGCATCCCAGCAGTCAGCTGCATAATGGGCCATTTCGTTTGACATGTGTTGTCTGAATCTCAGCCTGTTGGTGTCGATTCCCACCTTCTCCAAGTACAGGTAGATTCTGCCCAGGAAGTACCCGAGCGTTTCGTTGTTGATTACTCCGTTCTTTACTGCATCTCTGATCGACATATCAACTGTTTCTGTGCTTCCCTTTTGCTGCACCTCTGCTGGTAGCAATCTCAGCTTCATGTCCGCAACATCGTCAAACTTGGTATGTGTCTTGCGGCTGTGTTCAACGTAGTGCTCCACCTCCGCCATTGTGAACTCTCTGACTCTCAACAACCCTGCTCTTGGCGAAATCTCGTTTCTGAACGACTTTCCAACCATTGCCGATGCAAACGGCATTCTTTGCCCGTTAAACTCCGCCAGTCTGTTGAAGTTCACAAACTGTGCCTGTGCTGTTTCTGGTCTCAAGTACCCCTTCAGTGCTCCTGTTGGTCCAATCGACGAGTCAAACATCAAATTAAACTCAATTGGTGGTGTAACCTCGTTGTTTGTCACTGGGTTTCTTATCTTGTGTTTTGCTATGATCTCTGCAAGCTCTTCCTTGTTATAGTTGTCGATCTTTGCCAAAATCTCATTATAAGCTGCCTCTTCCTCCTCGCTCAAAGCAACCATCTCAACCTCTCCCTTCCCCTTCCCCTTCTTTTTGCTCGCCACTACCTTCTCGCCGTTGCTACCTGCTGCCTTCACTGTTTTGCTGTTCTCCAACCGCGTCTCCAAAACTCCCTCCACCAAATGATCTGCTCTGAAAATCTCGTGTGTCTTGACATCCTTTGTCATCAAGTCTGTAAATCTATCAACATGCCCCGAGGTCTTCAATACCTCTGCTGGCGTGATAATCGCTCCGTCAATCTCCAACATATCCTCCTCAATCACAAAATGCTTTCGCCACGTGTTTATCAGATTCTGCTGCAACGCCGTTCCAATTGGCCCAAAATCATACAACCCTGCAACTCCCCCGTAAATCTCAAACGAAGGCGCATAGAAAAACCGCTTTATAAGAACTGCTTCCAAAGCTGCACGATCAAATTTTCCTTCCATCTTTTCTTCTGGCTTATCTCTCAACAATGTTTGTCCTGCTTGTATACTATACTTTTTAAAACTATTAACTCCGAGTCCCCTGTTCGGTGTTTTGCTAATTTCTCTTGGGATTTTTATAAAAGAAGGTCTTGCTTTTTTTATTATTCTTGAAGCAATAAACATCTACTTATTGTTTTGGTCCTTTTTTTATTTTTTCTTTCCCTCTTTTTTTCTACTTGCTTCTTTTCGGTTTAGAAATAAGTAATTTAAAAAAAACATCAAGTTTTAATTTATTGTAAACTTTTTTTTTTAATTTTTTTTGTTCTTTTTCCAAATCAATTTATTCATTTAGTTTGACTTGGTTCTTGTCAATCCCCTCATTGTCTCTTATATTATCTCCTTCATTATCCTTTTTCAAACAATACTAATCTCAATCCTTGTCTCTATTTTTTTTTTCTCTTTCAAGACTTTTTGTTTTTTTTTTTGTTGTCTTTTTTATTTTTGAAATCAACTCGCTCTCAACTCACTGTGAATTAATCTGATTTGCTCATGGATCAACATAACCAGGCACCGTTTGCTTATCTCCAATACATTATAGTTAAAAATGGTTCAGTAACATTCAGATATAACACCTTTTTTTAGCTGTTATTTTTAGTCGTTATTTTTAGCATTCCTTTGGAAACTATTTGGTTAATGGGAAAAACTATTGGCTAAAAAGGCATTGTTTAGTTTTTTTTTTTTTTTTTACTTTTCTTTAACCTCGATCATGCTGTTAATTCGTCATAATTACTAAGCAGGCTCTTGCCTTATCGATTATCGATTTATTCTGTTTCTCTGCTTTTTTTTTTATTCAAGTCCAAGGTTTATCCAAATGTGATAAAGTTTGGGTGTAAGTCTTGATAAACGCCAAAGGTCAAATACCAAAAGCTCAAGCTCAAGCTCAAGCTTTTAAAATATTCTTAAATAAGCGTAGTTATTAGTATCAATACCAAGCTAATGAAAATAAATAAAAGTGATGTTTGGTGGCCTTGATCATGACAAATAGAATCTAAGCAAAACACAATTTAAAAAAGGAGCAAAAAATAAAAGCGAAAACAAACACATAGCCAATAGGTGACTAGTGTGACGCGATAAAAATCAAACAAAATCGTCAACAAAGGCTAAAACGCTAGATTGGTATTATCAAGTCAAGCTGATTTGCTGAGAGCAAAAAAAAAAAAGAATCTAGCAAATGGACCTTGATAATTGACAACCTTGTCAAGAAAAGCATAAAGAAAACAAACTATTAACTAAAAAAAAGTAAAACAAAACTAAGAGTTGAAAAGATATTACAAATAATAAAAGGGTAAAAAGCCGGGTGCGATGGAATAAAAAGCAAGAGATTCTCCTTTTCCACTGAGCTCCAAGTATAAATTCTAGAAAAGAGCAAGTATAATTTAAGCTTTTCGGTATTTGTTAGATTGGTCGAAATAAGGTAAATTGACAGAATAGAACACCTAGATGAGATTGTATGAAAACAAAAACAAGGTTCAAAAGAAAATAGTGGATGGGGGTAAATCAACAGTAAACATAAAAGAAGAAGAAAAATATAATAAAGTGAATGAAGGGAGAATCCATGATGATCGTAGAGGAGTCAGATACGAGCAAAAGCAGGAAGGAGGAAATAGTTGAAATAGGTGTGGGTTTCGGGAATGAGGGAAAGAAAATAGAGTTTGTAGTGTATAGTAAGCCAGAAGAAACAATAAGCAGTATAAAGAGCCCAGAAGAAGAAGTGGTCAGCAGATGGCAGAATCTGTACGAGCAAAGTCACGAAATTGAGGTAAATACATTTATTTATTTATAAATGGAGCAAACACGCAGTTGGTGTAGAATTAATGATAATAAAGGAGCTGAAACAAGAGTGAAACCTGAATACTAAAAAGAAAATTGATAAACGATAGATGAATGAGAGCAATCAAGAGAAAAGTCTAGGCGTGGAAATGGAGGTAGTAGAGGTAGAAGTAGCAGAAAAGGAAAAGCTGGACGACAATACCGAGTTGGGTGCACATGTCCACGAAGTGGTTGTAAAAAGCCAGGAAGGCATTACAAAGGATGTTATAAAAGAACACGGTATGGTGGAGGTAGAGAAAACTCTGAAAGTTGAAGCAGAGGCCAATAACGAATATAAACCGATAGAAGTTATACAGACAAATGACGGAATGGATGGAACAGGAAACATAGTGGAAGATAAAGTAGAGGATAAAATGGAGGATAGAGTGGAGGATAAAATGGAGGATAAAGTGGAAGATAAAGTGGAAGATAAAGTGGAAGATAAAGTGGAAAAGATCATAAGCCAAACAGACTCAGATGTGAAAACAGAAATAGAGGTGTCTTTGGGAGTAGGATCAGGTGTCAGAACAGGAACAGGAACAGGAACAGGAACAGGAACAGGAACAGACCAAAGCAATAAAAATGGAAATGGGAATGGGAATGGAAATAGAAACGAAACACGAGTAGATTACAGCGAGTCAGGATTAGATTTGGTAGAGTTGGCAGCGATAGACAGTATGTGTTGGGATGAAGGATTGGAAGGAAATGGTTTAGGATTAGATATGGGATTAGAGATGGGGTTAGAGTTAGGATTAGAATCGGAATTAGGGGTGGGGTTGGAAGCAGGAATGGGGATGGGAATGGGGTTGAGGTTGGACATGGAGATGGAAAGCAATAGAGAGGAAGAGTTATACTTGGAAAATGAAGAAATGTCGACAAGTATGAGAACACCGGTTGAAACGTCATCACCATTGCCTGGGATTACTAAAAGCAAAAGGCAAGACGGTATGGAAAATATACTGACAAGCAACGAGATGGAATTCGGAACAGAACCAACTCAAGAACCAACCCAGGAGCCAATTCAAGAAGTCATTCAAGAGTCAAGCCGGGAACTGAATCAAGAATTGGATAAATCCGACAGAGTAGAAAAAGGAGACATAATGATAGGTGAAGATAAAGAGAGGGGTGGTGACCAAGTAAAAAATGGAAAGGCGACGGAATTGGAAAAAACGCCAAAACAATTGAGGACACCAGAGATTATAAAAAGGTTGTCAACCAAAAGTTTGGACTTTGACAATGAAATTGAACATGAAGACGAATGTAAAGTTAAGAATAGACCAATGATTACAAAGGCTGGAGCATTGACAAGGTCAAAAATTGTAGAAAACCAAAATGTGATTGACAATAACAACAATGGCGATAGTATTGATAATGATTTGAAGGAACTGGAGAGTTCGGAAATAGGATGGGAGTTGGATGCCAAAAGATATGATAGGAATCTGTACAACTATGATAGCAGCAGTTGTGGGTTTTTGGATGAAATGGCAGTTGGGTTAAACGAAAATAGCATGTTGAAATATGGTGTTGGTAGCAAAAACAAAAGTGATACGGCTGCAGATGAGCCGGTAGTTGGAGATAAACGGTTTGTGCTGGATACTCAACTTCAACAGGACATAGACGATATAAGCAAATCAATTGATTTGGAAGAACAAGAAGAACAGGAACAGGAACAGGAACAAGTACAAGAAAAAGAAAAAGATAATTCAATAAATAATGAAAATGCAATTTTAAGGGGATTTACTACAGGATCAGGAACAAGTTTAAATGCAACAGTTGATAGCAAAGTGATTCAAACCAAGAAGCTGAATCAGGTAGACGAGTTGTTTGTCAATAGTTGTTTAGATAAAACAGACCCAGCAGTGCTAGAAATGCAAAGAAAACTGGAAAAAGACAATGAAATGTTTGAAGCAATTTTAAAAAGATCAAAAAATAAACAAGCTAAAGAGTTTAAAACACCATTCAAAGCAAAGAATAACACTAATAACACCCCTAGAACACCTAACGTATCTAGAACACCTAACGTACCTACTGGAATTGATAATCAAACCACAAACAAACCAAGTGGGTTTTCTACAGCCTCAGGGTCTAAATTAGAGCCATTGGACCAAGACAAGCTGAATGCCGCCCGGAATATGTTTGGATCTGATGCAACCAACAACAGCACTATTCGAAATTCTATAAACTCGAACTCTAGTGTAAATGGAAATGGGAATGGGAATGGAAACTCTGGGTTTAGCAATCTGTTTAACAAGTTTGATAATGTCGATGATGTTGACGCCTTGTTTGAAGAAAGCCTAAAACAAGCTAGAAACAAAGTCAATAATAACAATAATGGAACTAAAAAACCAACAGAATTTAAAACTCCATTTAAAAATAACAACAACAATACCAATACCAATACCAATACCAATACCAATACCAATACCAATACCAATACCAATACCAATACCAATACCAATACCAATACCAATACCAATACCAATACCAATACCAATACCAATACCAATACCAATACCAATACCAATACCAATACCAATACCAATACCAATACCAATACCAATACCAATACCAATACCAATACCAATACCAATACCAATACCAATACCAATACCAATACCAATACCAATACCAATACCAATACCAATACCAATACCAATACCAATACCAATACCAATACCAATACCAATGTTAATACCAACGCTGATATTAACACTGATATTAAAATTGATACTGATACTGATAAGCATAAGCCGTTTGTTGGTATGGAAATAGCCAAAATACCGCCATTCAAAAAGAAAGAAAGTGCAGCATTTCCAAGTAAGCCAGAATTGGTGATTCCTAGAGAAATGGAACAGGGATTTACAAAGAAAATAGAGTCACTTGAAGACATCAAAAAGAGTGAAAAGACAACCGGAATCAAGGAAATCATGGAAACGCCAATTACAGAAATGGACGAAAACGATGCAAACAGAATATTGGGAATGTTTGGTGGTTTGGGAAAGGTCCCAAATCTAACTGATCATGTTCCAACTGAATCTACAATTCCAACCCCAACAAAAACCACAACAAAACCCATAACCAACTTTAACACCAAACCAAAACCTAACTCAATACCAAAACCTAACTCAATATCAATACCAATACCAATGCCAATGCCAATGCCAATGCCAATTTCAGCTCCAACTCCAATTTCAGCGAATGATAACAAAAACAATAGTAAAAGCAACAATAGAAACAGAAAATCACCTTTGCAAAAGGGATTCCAAACACCATTTAAACGCAAATTGGAAAACGATGATCTCAGTAGTAATGATAATAGCAATGATAGTAGCGAATCTGAAAGTAAAATTAATAATGTTAAAGATTTCCAAACACCAGTTTCGTGTGAATCATTTCCAAACTCATTCCAAACACCTACACACACCTCTACATCTAACTCTACATCTAACTATACATTAACATTGACATCCAACTCTACATCTAACTCTACATTAACATCTGCACCGGCGTCTGCAGAGTTGCTAACTCTAGCTGAACCTTCAATTTCTGGGTCAAGGCGGATCCGTAGCCAAGGACTGAGGCGTCCAGGCTTGAACACACACCCAACCAGCAGCATCACTGGTAGCGTTGGGGGATTGAGCAGCAAAGGCATTGGTTTGTTCCACAGCCCACTAGTAACGCCTAAACAGAAAAGACCGCTATTTAAGCCGCCCAGCCAATCAATAAGCAGCAAAACAACACAATCGCAGCCCCAATCACTGCTGCACAAACCAAAGCTAACACCCAGACCAAAAATACTACCAAGCAGTTCAATAAGCACCAACAGCAAACCTTTTGAAACGCCAAGCCAGGCGCCAAGTCAAGCGCCAGGCCAAATTCCGTACTCAAAAAAAAGAAAGCACAGTTTTGGCGGCAATAAAACAGGTGGCAGAAACAAAAGAAAAGTTGCGGTTACGTCGTTGTCGTCGCTTGCCTCGTGGATCAACATATTTGACAACGGGGCAAAACACGTGATTCCCAAAGAAGTGCAAGAAATGACGTTTGAGCGGGCAGGAAAGCACGTGTTTCGCGTTAGTGGGGCCAAGGATGGTAGGTGGGGAGTGGACGAGGCGTTCACGGGGCTGATGGAGTCGATAGGTAGGCAGAACGAGAGGAAGTTTGCGGGGCTGGACGAAGCAGAGACACGGAGGTGGGTGGAGATTCAATACCAGCAGCTGGTGTACTACCTGGCAGCAATGGCTCGGTACTTTGCGGCTGTGCAGGCACATTTCTGGTCAAGCCGGGTGCTGGCCAACAAACTAGCTGATCGGTACAGGAAGGAGTTTGTTGAGGGACTGCGACCTTCAATCAGAAGGATTGTCGAACGCGATTCGTCGCCCAAACTACTTTCTGTGTTCTGCTTGATTCGGGTGCTGGCGCCCAATCTGGTTCTCTTTTCCGATGGGTGGTACTCTATCCGTGCCCAAATCGACCCGGTTCTTTCAAGAGCAATTGCGCGGTCCCGGCTAAAAGTAGGCACAAAGCTGGCGATTGCCGGTGCCAGTATGTCATCCAGCGCCGATGCCAATGAAGGTATTTCGCCCTACCAGATCCACGACCCAACAAGTTCAACAAGCCCACTTTTGGTCGTCAGCAGCAACAGTGTTCGTACGGCGCCTTGGGACGCAAAGCTTGGCTTTCAGGACCGGCTATCCAAAATATCGTACTCCTTGCATTCTCTGAGTGCTGATGGAGGTCCTGCCTATGGTGAGCTTGATGTTGTTGTTTGCAGGAGGTATCCAATGAGGTTTATGGAAACC
Organism: Capniomyces stellatus; assembly: GCA_001661515.1. NCBI lineage: Eukaryota > Fungi > Kickxellomycota > Harpellomycetes > Harpellales > Legeriomycetaceae > Capniomyces > Capniomyces stellatus. The sequence continues at coordinate 111,067 of LUVW01000010.1, read as the reverse complement.
ACTGCCACTGGCGCAAGGATCACCAGGTCTTTGGCTGAAGAGTCCCGCGTTCAGCTTGATTTTTTGAATCTCGGCAAGTCCAAGGCTCAGCAGATTTGGAACAATTTCGACTCCCCAACCTCAGCTTCTAACCAAGCTCAAACCACAAATTCTCTTGCCAAATCACTGCCTCCCTCCTCCAAATACTCTAATTACTCCAACTCTGACCTTGCGCTTTTGTCAAACGAACAGCTGTACCAAGCCTACATTGGCTCTGTAGACCCGTCGCGTTTTGTCTCCAGTCTGTCTCCGGATCTGTCCAACTGCCTGCAGACGTACTTGAGCAACATTCAAGTCGAACGTGCCGACCTTGTTAACTCTGAAATCATGGACGCAATGCCACCCAGAAAGGTGTCTCCCTTTTTCCAGGTGTTGCTGGCTGACTACCCATCTCCAGACCGCAGAATGTCCGCCAAATCTGCAAAGTCCACCTACTCTAGAGTAGTTCTATCGCTGTGGGGCGCTGATGAGTCTACCTTTTCTCTCTTTGTTGAGGGAAAACGGTTCAAACTATATGGCGTGTCGCCAAGTGCAACCAAACAGTCCAACTCTGCACCATTACCACCTTCTACTACCGCTCCATCTCCATCATCATCTTACTACTCGGCCCAGAACCATGTTCAAAAAACGTTTTTGCGGCTAAACGCGACTCGTAACACAACCTGGGTTCCAGTAAACTCTACCCACTCCGACTACTCTGATGCTGGTGTTACTGGCTATGTCAAGCGCGAGCTACGGTGCGTATCTGCGCTAAGTCTTGACGATCTGCGGTCTGATGTGGATATGGTCGCTGTTGTTGAGGCGTACCATGCAGGCATGTACTTTAACCAGCCTCACTCTATAATCAAGCTGATTCCGCTCACCAGTCGTGATGAACGTGTCAAGTACCTGCCTGTTGAAAGTTCCTTGGATTCAAACGGTCTTGGCGGCAACAACAACAACATTAGTATCAGTAGCAGTATCAGCAGCAGAACAGCAACAAAGAGACTAAAAATCTCAACCAGTTCGGAATCGGGATCAAGCCAACCCCTGAACACAAACACTAACACAAGTTGCGAACATTCAATTGACACAAATCTCAATTCTGACGAGGTTGGAAACTTTGATGTGGTTGTTAACTTGTATATGCCGGTTTCTGTGTTTGGCGCGTGTTCGCTCAAGCCAGGAAATGTGGTTGCTTTCAAGGACGTTTACCTGCAGTCGTCCGATTCCAGCCATTCGCTTTTTGTCGGCGTGTGCCGTGATTACTCGGATTTTAAGGTCCTGTCTAAATGAGTTTATATTCCTATTTTACTATATATTTATTTTTATTTCCAAAATGCGTAACGTATTAAAAAAAAAAACAAGTAAAAGAGTGAAGAAAAAAAAAAAATATATATATATATAAAGGAAACTATTAGTCTATCCAACCTTCAGTAAAGTCGGATACCTTAGATTTGATAAGCGTCAATGTAGTAGTAATAATAATAATAATAATATTAAATCTGACAAATTGTATATACTCTGATGTAATCAATACATGATGAAAAGTGAAGATGAAAAATAAGAAGAGTGAGGAGTGCGATGGGTGGGTAGAGTGTCGCTGAGTATGGGTGGAGATGCATGTAGGTGAGGGGGGGGGTTGAGGTGGTATATAATATGCATATATACTATTTACAAAATATTTAAATAACCTAAATAAAAAAAGTTTTCTAAAAACACGCGTGTTTTTCCTACTTTTTTCTTTTTTTACTTCTTTTTTTTTAATCTTACGACAAGCCAAAGGAGATTTTACATAATTGGGGAAATGTGTGATGGTACCATTGGCAAGTTTTCAATTAAGTCAATGGTGGATTTGACTTGGTTAGACCTATAGGTGCCAATATCAATATACGCACGCGACCCAACAGTACTGCTGGACCCCTTCAACGTCATTGATTTCCTATTATAACTCCCAAGACTTTCGCTGCTCTGAAAACCAATTCCAGTGCTCAAACCCCGTGCTCTTTCACCAACACTAAAGCTTCCCAAACCTCTTCCACTTTGGTTCCCGCTTCTACTCCTGCTTTTACTCTTGCTGTTGTTTCCGCCTTGGCTCTCGCCACCATAACAGCTGTTGCTGTAGTCGTTGTTGTACTCTCCATCATACTCTTCCTTTAACTGCTCCACGTACTCGCAAGGCTCTTGCTTGTCTGATTTCCCGTTTTTACTCACAAAGTGGTGGTAGTAGTAGTCGTTATTGTAACTTATGGTCTTGCTGCTATACACCGAGTTGTAGTCCATCTTTCCCCCATTCTTTGGCCACTCGCTGTATTTCACCCTCATTTGCTCCTGCGTCTCCGACTCTGACTTGTTTCTTGCCCGCATTCTCACCTTTGACTTTGACCGCGACCTCCTATACTCGGACTTTGCCCTCTCCACTACACACCCCATTTCTTGCTCCGACTCCTCCCTCGCCTTGTATTTGCTCGTCAGCTCGTACAACCCATACTTGTCACTCAGCTGGTCCAGCCCATCCGTGTACCTCGTGTTTATCCCAAGCAACTTGTTTATACTGTATATGTCATCCACTGAACTATCAAGTCCCTCGCTAATCAGCTCCTCCTTTTTACCGGCCCTTCCACTCTCTTTTTCCAAATACTCTTCCTTCTCATAATACTCATCCTTCCCTTCTTTTCTTCCTTTTTCACTATCTTCTCCATTTTCTTCATACTCTTTATCTGACTTGTTATCTTTTTCATTACCACTCTCCTCCTCGTTCTTTTCTCTGATAATCTCTCCCACTTCCCCATACAGTCCTTGTTCTTTTTTGTTTGCCACTTCAACTGACCCTTGATTTGACTTTATCAACGTCAATTTTGATCCATCTACGTCATTACCACTTCCATAAACATCGTCATCATCATTATCATCGCTCAAAGACTCACCACTTTGAACCACATTCCCATCGCTATTGTATTTATTTTCATCATCTCCATCCACTTCCTCCTCCTCCTCACTTGCCTCCACCAACACCAGACTACCTACTTTTGAATCCTCTTCGTGTACCTGGCCCAAACTTTTTAACTTGGTCTTCCCAACCATCACGCTATTCTCACTGCTAAATCCAAGCTCGCTAGCCTCTCTTGTCTCAACACTACCAACAACATAATCCATTCTTGGAAACAGCTTCGAACTCTTTTTATGAACCAGACTATTGCTCCTTTTACTCTCCCCGCCCGTACTTACTGCCTGACTATCCGCTCGTTTCTCCATATTACTTACATTGCTTCCTCTTGTTATACTCCTACTCAAATGTGCCGCATTAATGCCAACACCGTCATTGTACAACTTATTGCCGTTGACATTAACCACGCTACCTCCTCTACCAGGCGCTTGTTTGCTCGTCAGCTCATTTGACGGGAAACTACGCATGCGTGCATCTTTATTTACGCTTGGTGTTTCAAGACTATAAATCGACTTGGTCGATGTACTATTTCTTGCCACGTCGCCCCCACTGCCATTTGAAATATTTTGGCCATGATGCGTTGCACTCTTGTGTATACCGTTTGTGGTACTTACACTTGTAATGGTACTTGCTCTTGAAACTTTGATTGATTTGCTAGATTTTTTGTTTTTATCCGACTTCTTGGTCTTTGCCGCTCCCGATCCACTCCCCTTAGTATTACTTCGACCAGAACTGGATTTTTTAAACAGCCCTGTTATCCCACTAACAAAAGATGACTTCTTGTAACTGAAATCAAACGCATTATCCAAGTAATCTCCTGAAGATCTATCTGAATTTACATCATAATCAACTCCATCCTCCAACACGTCATCGTTTTCTTCTGCGCTCGATATCCCATCATTATAATAGTACTTGTTTTTGTAAACAAGCTTTGAATCAACCAAAAACTTTGCTTGTGCATACATTTTTCCGCTGTTCTAACAAAAGTCTTTGGTTTACCTCCTGCCAATTTTACTAGACACTACTCTTATTTCTTCCTTTTTTTCTTTCCTTCTTTCTTTCTTTCTCACCTCTCCCTTTCGTCTTACGTTCGTATCTTTGCTTCTATGTGCTGTTTTAACCGTAGTATCTGCTCTAAAACAAACTAAATCCTGCAGTATTGCGAAACAAATATCCTCCTGTCAATATCGTGTATATGAGTTAGCTTAAGCGCATTGAACTTACTCCTCTCTTCGCCTATTATTGTTATTATTATTCTTCGCTCTAATATATTTATATCTAAATGGATATTTTTAACTACGCGTATATCAATGTATTAGAAGTATCAGTCTTACTTTTTTTAAAAAAAAAGTATCGTTCTGTTGAGTGTTTGAGGTTGTGATCAAGTAAGCGTTATCAGTTAAAGAAAATATCTAATAATATACAAATTTTATCAAATGAAAAGGAAATTACTGCGTTTCTGGTGTTTCGTTAGTTTTCTTTTATAAGAAACAAAAGATATTTACAAAATAAAAAAAGGTGTGAAAGCCCAACCGAATAATATCATGGATATATTCTATGTATTTATATAATCCGGGAATTACTACATCCTTAGATTGAAGACTAAATATTACATTGATTTGTTAATAATTACACTAAGGCTGCCAACATACATCTACTTGCTTCCTACTCAAACCTCCTGTACTCTCTTGCAGTTATTTCTCCTCTCCCCCCCCCCTCCATTCCCAGAACCTGTTACAAATATGTACACTCTTCTATTAACCACTCAAAAAAACATAGCTTTTTCTTTCTGCTCTGTAGATGCCTTTATTGTGTTTTTTTTAAGTTTTTTATATTTTTTAACTGTCTATTTCTCATTCAAGAAACATTAAATTGTCGGTTTAATTTACCTTTTAGCTCTTATGTAATCGATTTGTATAAGCTATTTAGCAATCTAATCATCTTTCTGTTCTTTCATCTAGACGTTTTTCTTTTTGACTTTTGATTTTGTAACGACAGGAAAAAATCTCGTTTGTGCGCGATTCAAGTCTAAAGCGGCAATTGGCTTCTTTTTTGTCACTGAAATCGATTGCTTTTTTTTTTCCTTCATTTTTTTTGTTTTAGCATCTTCTCTTTGTCCTCAACTCGCTTTTGCTCGTGGTCTTTAATGTTTGTTTCATATCTAGTAATTCTGATCAACCAACGTCATTTTTCTCTCTTTGTAACCTTTTCAGTGATTATTCGCTAATTAATAAAATATTTTGGACACAAAACCTTATTTTACTTGTGCACAATTTTTCTAGCCTTTCTTGCGCAATTTTATTTTTTTTTACTTTTCGCCTCCTTTTCCTTCCCCACCCCCCCCCCCTTTTTTGTCTGAACTTGGTCTACGAATATGGCTTTATCCTTTACACATTCCTAATGTTTCTTTGCCTTTTACTTTTGTTTACTACTTGATTAATGTGGTTATCTACAGTGTCTACCCTTTCCAATTTATTTTTTAATTCCGCCTTGCTAGTTTAAAAACCAGTCAAGCTAACAAAACAATAACACCAAAACCTACCCTTTCCCCCCAACCTCACTACATTCATTGATTATTTTCTTTTTAGTGTTTTAATTTATTTCACTTTCACTTTAATAATCTACATGCTATAATCTATAAATCCCTTTGTTTCTTTTGTTTATGAGTTTGTAATACTGTCGCACACATAACGTACTAACTCTCTAATTTGGTTTCCTAATTATCTAATTCTCCCAGAATAATTAATTAAGCCGCCCAATTCGTAATTCAGGTAGATAAAAGCTTGTTAGACGTATTTTTACTGCACGTTATTTGCTGCCAACCTCATTCTGTTTTTGCCTCTACAATAGCTGTTTATCAAAATGCTGCTTTATTGCTCCTCATTTCCTTGAACCAATTTGATCAAAATACATTATTAATTCTACAAACCACTTTATTGTTTATTGCTTTTACTATTTTAACGGCGTTTCAAACTAGATTTGTGAGTGAGGCGAACCTAGTAAGCCATATTTACATAGTACCAATTTAGCCAAATACGTATTCGCTTCTAATCGCAGTGGAACATTGTTCCATATTAACCTTTATAGCGTCAGAATCATGTTTTTATTTGGGATGTCAACTGCTTTTTGGATTAATACCATTTAATTTAATCGTAAGTAAACCAAGTATCAATACCATCACTTTAGCTGCACCAATGAGTTTTAATCGATGTAAATATAGCTCGAACATGGCTATAGTTAAACTTTGACATTCATTAAGCCAGAGCTAGTAATTCCACGAGCTAGCCACTAAATAGTACAAACGGATGTATAGATAGATAACCTTATTTTCATACTTCTTTGCTTGCACATTTAGCAATTCCGAGATTAAATTGACCAACGTGCTTTCCTTGACAACTTCGCAATCATTTATTAAACCAGGTTTGTCTTTTCCTAACCTCAAAATCGAAATGGTGTATTAATGATGTTAGTTGCCTTATCCTTTGACCCCATTGGGTCTTGAAAGTAAAGCACATCTTCAGTGTTTGTAAGACTCTGCATCGGCTATAGGTCTACACCTCAGACATACACCCAGAGCATCCTATCCAATCCACAATTTTGTCGCCATTTATCTCATTTTGGTGATTTTGCTTTTGAAAAAAAGACAGGCGAATTTGTTAACCATTTCAAACTTTTAATTTTAAGGCATAAAAAAAGTGGCATAATGTACAAAAATTACGAATTCAGATCTGAAATTAAGATGACATAGTCCTAAACCAAACTTTTGCTGTTAGGACCAGCTCATATTTCTTTTTCTACTCTGTTTTTTTTGTTTTGTTTTAGTTGCAAGTATCATTGCCAATTTTGAACTATGAAAGCAGACTCTAGTTTTGAAAATAAGGCTTAGCGACATCAAGCTGCTATTTTTAATTGTTTCCATACCAAAATCATCGATTCTTCTATCCTTTCTACTCTAAGATAGTTGATTGTGGTGCTTCAATCCTCTTTTCATAAGCCAACAAATACCGTGCGTCTAATAAACTTTTTTTGTAAATAGATACACGGCAGTATGATGGTTTCTACTAAATACACATTGAATAGATAGGTAACTGATTGATTAAACCAACAAACCCAACTACATTTATCGTTAGTCTACCAAGCAGCAACAGTACAACAATCACATCCCTCTGCATGTGTAAAAATGTAATGCAACCATACCGGACTTGTTAGCAAAGTAGAAATAATAAAGTAGTCTTTTTTTAAGTAGGTTATCCATATATAACCGATACCTATATTACACGACAGATGATACGAGCAACCAATCTCGCCAAATAGCTTTTATTTTCACGAAACATTTTACAAAATCCGAGTAAATGTAACCTTTATTGTGTTTTTAGATTGCACCATATTTATTTCCACATTGCTGCTTGTATCAGCCAAATCTATCAATGTTTTGCCTTTGTGCACCAACTTGACTACTGCCGAAAAATCAACATTTTCCGTCCCTCCAATTAATATGCTTTTAAAAATACAATATTGCAACACAGCAGCAATTTACAAAGTCTGGTGATTAACCTCGTGTTTCTCTTTACATATTACCAACAGATTACCAGCAAATATATATGTATCATTGTAAATAGCGAACGAGCTCGTTATTAGTGTGTACAAGTGGCAGATAATCCTTCAAACGTTAATAAGTCTATGGCTAGCTTGTACTTCAGCCTTACTTTGCTACTCTTGAATAGAAAACATTACACTTTTATTAGGCTAAACAGCTAAACATAAAGTTGATTTCTGAAGATGGTTAAAAGTAGTTTTTGCTTATTCCAGCTGAATATGGATTCGCAAAACAAAGCTACAAAATTTCGCGACTGATGATAGAAAAGAATTGCGATTATTAAATAATGCATTATTGGCGAGTCAAGTAAATTCGAAACTGAAGTGGCAAAATTGAAAAAGAAAAACAAACACTGAATTCACAACTTTAAATAAACCGATCATCAAATTTGGCAAAATTGACTTTATAATTTATTTCGCTTTTAATAACGATGTTTGCCTTTTTTGCTGTTTATGCTAATTTTCAGCAAACTCACAAATTGTTTGTTTTGCTAAACGTATATACTGCGATTTTAATAATGTTGCAAGGTAATAACGATGAATGCGGTATATATTCCCGTATCCTTCTTAATTAAAGTCTACATTTAGCAAGTGATACTACTGATTTTAAATCATTATTCTCAGGAAGTTTGTTTACAACTTTAGTCCTATTGCCCTCTCTATTTGTTTTTTTTATTGAAGTGTTTTGACCTCCATTTGATCACTCTCTTGCCTTTTTTTATTTACTAACTCACCTTCCAATTTATTCAAAGAATATTGGTCAAGATTTCTTTGAAGAGATTCAAAACTGATGCAAAAAATTAAAGCTTAAACCATCGAATTTGTAATTTCTTGTGATTTTCCAGTAATGCTTTTTAAGTTGGTGGTTTTTTCTCCAATGAACAATTTTTTTTTCACCAGGAATTCACGCAAAGCAAACTCGGGGTCAGCTTCATTAGAATTGGCCCATATACAAAGTGGAAAAATAAAACGAAATTTGATTAACACTGTGGGGTCTTATAGGCATTGTATTGACTCATTATATTCATACGCGTTACACAAGCAAACAGTATATTTGAAACATACAATTAATATGTGCAATCTGAAATAGGAAATAAGCAGAGGTCCAAAATTGATGTATAAACGAGGTAACGTCGAGAATGTAGATGTTGCGTGTTATTATTTAATACCCAGCACTGAAAAAACCATTTATTTGTATGCAAAGAACTAAAAAAGCACCAAAAAAGCTCAACATCTCCAACTCAACCCAACCTAAAGCAAATTTAAACCTATCATTAGTGACTATCAGCGAGATGTCTTTGTCAATATGTACAAATATTCTCGATAGTGCCAATCGGCATCTGAATTAAGTCCATACGCTTGATTATTAAATTTAAATTGATGCTTTTGAAAAAAACTGCGGCTCTTTTAGCGATTTTTGTGTACTACTAAAACAACTAATCGTGCTACATGAATCCAAAAACAATCGGTCGATATTCTCCCCATTAATTGGACAAAGCTGGCCTTTTCTCTGCTATGGTTATATATATTTTGGCCATTAAAATTTGCAAAGCCAAGAAAATAAATGTAATTAAAGTAAGTCTCAATAATAAAAAGAAAATAATAAAAAAACGATAATAATAAAACAATAATAGAAAGAAAGTAAGATAAATCAGTAGATTGACGGTGTTGATTGAGAGTAGCAGCTTTTCAAATGCTCAGTTTAGCTTTCAAGGTGAGGCTGGTTGTTAGTTTAGTAGAACTATTTCTATTTTCTTGAGACTACGTTTATGGCATTGTCTTTGCCACTATACAGTCACTACCCTTACTACTTCTGACAAAACGTATAACAATCGCTACTATCCAACGTGAATATATCAACCTACTGACAAATTTTTAGGTTTAAAGGGAGATTTTTGTTAAAATGGGGGAAAGTTAGATGTAAAAAGTGGGAATGAAGAAAAATCCACAGTTTTTATCAATAAAATTAATTACTGTGAATTTAAGGTTGACTTGGATGACAATGTGAATATACCAAATCTATCATTTGACTCATTTTACCCATGTACAATCCAACTAAACGTAATACAACTTGGATAACATTGTCCAACATTGCCACACCATGCCATTTCGTTTTATCAAAAAAAAAAAGCAAAAGCAGAAAGTAGAAGGCAGAAAGTAGAAATCATAGAGAAAAAACAATGAGCCTGTAACACACATCCGCATATCAACCGGAGGGATGCTGAGAGCATATTTTCCAGTTTCGGGAATAAACTGAAACACCAGTGTCACTAATACAAATATATTGTAGAATGCTTAGGTATGCTACAGAATACTAACCCAAACCAAACGGAAATACACCAGCCTTTTGAACACAACTTTGCCTGTTTCTATATATTTTTTTACTTAAAATTGTTGTTTTGTGACTTGTTAAAGTAAATTAAACGACCAGCAGTTTATTTTTATTTTTTTTGAGAAACTCGAAATTTAATAATAGCTCTTAACATTTGTTATAGTTTATAATTTTAGTTTTCATTTTAGGTAATTTGCCGTATCATTAGAAAATTTGCAAGCACTAAAACAATCATGAAAGTAATGTGGTATAAAAAAGAAAAAAAAAGTGCAAGTCTATGATAAACGGAAAGCTAACGGGTGTAATCAGGGCAATTATACAAGGCCGTTAATACGCGCATTTTGGATTGACGCAAAGATCGGATATACATACTGACAATCACATAATATTTATAATAATAAGTAAAATAGTGATAAAATGATAATAATAAGTGGCAATAAATAAAGCACTAATAATATGGTAATAAAATTTGGTTATTTTTTGAAATTAGCAATAAAAAAACATAACAAGAAACTTTATCCGCCTTCTTGGCTCAGTTGGCAGAGCGTCTGCCTAGTAAGCAGAAGGTCATCGGTTCAATTCCGATAGAAGGCATTAAAACCGGGTGTTTCTTTTTTTAATTTTAGTTACAAAACTGCTTTTTGTTTCTTGGTTAAGGTTTTCGTTATTTGGTGATATATTTAAGCTAACTGGGCACCGAATAGTGAATTTGAGGCTTTTATTATTATTTTTGAAAATGAATAAATAGAATAAGAAACTATCAAGCCAAGGATGCGATATGGTCAATTTGCTGATTATATGGATGTAATAGTAGACTATTCTGTGGAGCTCAGTGCGTTGTAAACGTCAATGGGAACAGGGACAGAGATGGAGTTTGTGGGATTTGTTGGGTCAAACGTAGAGGATTGAAAAATAGCGGTTGAGAGCGGAATGATGGGCAGCACGCAGTTGATTTTGCGCTTAGTCCAGCAAACGTTCCTTTTGGGTTCGGCATCGGCGCTGGTGCTAACACAGCCATAATGAGGGGCTAGCAGATGCAAAAACATCCTCTGTTCTTTCTTCATTGGGACAAACCAATAGTTCCAAGTCTTCAAGTCGGCAACAAACCCCTTGGCAATATTCTCGATTTCCAAAAGAAATGGCTTGTTTTTGATGGCAAAGGCAACCAGATCATCGTCATAGGTAACGGAAATGTATCCATCCAACGGAGCAGCGACTCGGTCGTGCAGCTCAAACGCAGAGGCCAATGCTTGGTTCCTAGCAATAATCTTGCACACCTGGTTGCACTCTATAAACTTCACTCTGCTGTTGGGGGAAATGAAGTTGCCCTCGTAGCAAGGAACATGGTTTTCGTAGTTTCCGCATTGGCACTTTCTCAGCACGATCTCAGCACAGCTTGTATCCACGCGGCATCGTGAGGGCGCATGGCACAGTTGAGTGCAGCTATGTCCGCACTTTTTGGCTTTGCCACACGGTTTCCTGCACTCGTTGTTTGATAAAGACAAGCATGGGTCGTCAATTGCATGGCATACCCGGTCGCACTTGTGGCTTCCGCACGATAACAGCTTGCCACATATGTTTCCACACGACACAATCGCTCTGTGGCATGGAACAGACCTCACTATGTTTTGCAGGTAGCACTGGCAAACTTTTGAAACAAACTTTGAGCATGGCGGACACGGGATGCTGCGGTCATGGCATTCGTGGGGCAGCAAGTCGTAATGTTCGCACAATCTAGGCTGGTTGCAGGTGAAATGGCACCTAGGCAGCTTGGTTCCGCAAGCAACCGGAGGCTCAATCCGTGTCATCCCACACGCACAGACTAAAGCCATCGAGTCTGATATTGTGCACTGGGTACAGTGGCCCAAATGGCAGACGTCCTCGCACCGATGGTTTCCACACCTCAGAAGCTTACCACACCTTAGCTTGCATTCGTGGAACTGATTGGCCTGGTTCTGGACTTCATCAACAGCGCCTTCGTTTGTGTTTGTTGAAGATGCTGTCTTTGTGCTTTTCTTGAATCTATTAGAGCCCTGCTTTTTGCTCTTTGCAGAGTTTGCCTTGATGTCAGCACGATCTCCGGGACAGCACACCACACCACATCGATGTCGCCTACATGACCTAAGCTCGCTACACACACTGTCGCAAACCCGTGACTCGTCTATGACACTCTTTATCTCCCCACAAACCACTTCAAACGCTTTTCTCCCGCACCTGCACGATGTAGATACCAACGACCCGCACGGCTTACACTCACCATTGTGGCATGTTTGCTCACACAGATGCCCGCACTTCAACGACTTGCCACACTTTGACTCGCATGTTGGTATTGGGTCTGTGCACTTTATTCGGCTGCTTCCAAGCTCTTCTACTGTCTTTTTCCCGCAAGGACACGTCTGTATTGCAGCAATGTCGTACAGGCATGCCGCAAGACTAATAGTTGCAGAACTACCACCCGACCCTTCCGTTTCCTCTAAATACACCGGCTCGTGATTATGGCACACCTTTCCACAGAAATGCAACCCGCATTTGTACGGAACTGCACATATATTTCCGCAAGAGTATGCCCCTTCATGCATTTCTACCTGGCCAATCGGATCCTTGTGCCCATCCATGACACCATTCTCTTCATTTTTGTCCTCACTTTTATTCTCACTTTTGTCCTCACTTCTGACCTCAATTTTGTCTTTGTCTTCATTTGCAATGCCATTAGACCCCATTTTGTTAAACTTAACTCCCTGCTTCTTAGCCCCTGAATGAACTGAAGTAACCCGAGTCTCTGTTCCACAATAACATTCCTGCACTGACTCGACGTGGCATCCACCACAGGGTCCGCTGTGACACTCCTTCTCGCAGCTGTGCTCGCCACAACTAAGCAGCTTATCGCACTTTTGGCCACAGCTGGTCTTTGTACCAGGCCTTTGAGACCCCTCCCCCAACCCCAACCCCAAGTTCTTATTCTTATCGCAAAAGGAAATCGCCATCAGCTTCCCACAGTAGCATACCCTTTCATACTCTGACCTATGGCAATCTTTGCACTTTCCAGGATGACACGCGTCTTCGCAAAAGTGCATGCATCCCAACAATGGCTTCCCACACGTCTCGCTACAAGCATGTGGTGTTTTTGCCCTGTGCTGCGTGCGGTTTGGGTTTTCGTACTTTCCACAAAAACAAACCGGCTCTAAAGGAATCTCCACTCGCTTGTGCTGGCACCCTGGGCATCTCCATTTCTTATCGGTGCTAACCGAGTTCCCATCTCTTGAAGCCGATTTTATTGCCCACTTGCGCACACAGTCCATGTGCATTATTGCCCAGCATTTATCACAGCTCCATATGTTTGCATACTTTTTAATATTCTCGCAACATATCATACACTCGTATATCTCCCTCCGAAGCTTCAGTGCTATTAGCTCTGACATCTCCAAATCCGTTTCTACCACGCCATTTCGAACACCGCCTTCATTCCTAGCCCGTCCTCCCTTTTTTGGGCCCTCAACCTCCGTGTTTTCTCGACTAGTCAAACTTCCATCGAACTTGCGTGCTCGAACTTGCCTTTTGCCTCGGCTCTCCTTGACTGCACCGCTCTGGCCTGTGTCCTTTTGAGCTGTACCATCAGTATTTCCGCTATGAGTTTTGTTGTTTCTATCTAAAAGACTCTTTATTCGCTTTTCGTGGTTTATGTTCCTGCTCGTCTCCACTATCATCACTCTTTCTCTACCCTCTTCATCTCCATTACCAAAGTCTCTGTCCTTTCCTCTCCCTCTCCTATTGTTTCCTCTCCCACTGTTCCTTGGTTTACTCGATCCGCCTGGCGCATCGCCATCCTCGTTAGCCACTTTAACAACCTCTCCCGTGCCACTATCGTTGTTATAGCTTGCTGTTTGCCTTGGCCTGGTCGATGCTCTATTTTTCTGCGGTCCGCGTCCCTCTTTGCTGATACTGGCGCCTGTCAGCTCTGCGCCTTTTTCGGTGTTATAAAGGTTACTAGCACTCGTGTTATTTATTATCTGTGTCAGACCCTCGTCCATGCTCTCAATCATAGACACATATCTAGAACTCGCATAATTCACACCTGTTTTAACTGCTTTGGCATTACTGCTTTGCACCTGGCTATTATTATCGCCATTACCATTCCTAGTACTCGTGTTTGTCTTGACTTCTTTTGATGAATTTCCTATTGGAAAATTTCCTCTAGGTCTGAATTCCTTATATCCTCTGTTAAAATCGTGCCCTGCCCTGCCATTAATATAACTGCGGCCTCCGTTTACATTGGTTGTGTTATTCTCTGCTCTAGTTTGTCGATTTTTGCCGGTTTCTTTAGCCGTTTTTTTACTATATCCCTCTTCTACAAGATCTTTTGACGACGTCACCCTACTAGCATTGCCCAAATTGCTACCCACGACTAGATCTGGTTTTACCTTTTCGATTGGTTTACTTTTACTAGCTGTGCCATTCTCATTGCTTTTGTTTTCGCTTGTACTCATGCCTCTTGTTAAATGCTTGGGGAAGTATCAATTGTGTATACTCACGCTTAGAATATTTAGTGTTCTCTTTTCGAATTATCAGTAAAGTACTAAAACTGTAGTTGAAATTGGTCAAATTAAGGTCTCGGTTTTTTACTTTGATATATTTTATTTTACTTTGTTATATTTTGTTTTATTTTTGCTTGCTTTATTTTGCAAGTTTTTTTTTTTCTTTTAATCACATTTTTCAACTTTAAATTATGTTTTTTTCCTTGTACTTTGAATCAACTACAATTAGCTGTTGTCCTCTTTTTCTGCTCTTTCGTTGCTTTTTGAACCTTATTTTACATAATGCTGATTTTTGATTTGTTCAAACAACAAAAGCCAGCTCTGAAAGAACTGTTCAATTAAACAAAAACAAAATGAGCTGAATTGAAAAAGAAGAAAAAAACAAAAGTACGCATATAAGCCTGTTGATTACCTTGAAAAAGACGCAGCTCAACAGCTCGATGACAGATGTAACCTGGCCTAGCAAACAAGTTGGCAAATCCTGTAGTCTATCTTGTTAAATAACAGCATCACGTCTAAACATAATGCAAATCAGCAAGGACTGGAGCAAAAAAATAATGTGAGAAAAGCGACTAAAAACATCATCGCTGCATTTACTTTGTAGATAACTGCGGAATATCTCAATCAAGAACACAAACAGTAATTATAGTAAAAACTGTATTGGCTACGAAAAAAAAAGTATTAAGAAAAATAGCCACACTACTGGCTAAATATATATATTTATTTTTGTTTTTTTTATTGAAGTTATATATATTTATTTTTGGATCGATGACTATATTTGAACAAATGTTTATTGATTAAAGTACCATTTGGTAGTAGTAAAGTTAAAAAATATTGGGTGATAATTATAATGCCAAACAAGTAAATATATAAATAAATATTGTATAAAATTCTAATCGAGATACGAGTGAGAAAAGAAAAAGAAAGAAAAAGAAAAATGTATGGAAAGAAGAAATATAGTTAGCAACCAAATATCCAAAGAAGGTGTTTGTTTCAGGTAAAACAGAACCTGGGAAAGTTTACGAGTAAGCAGAGTTGAAAGTATAGACAGTTTTTGGACAGGAATCAAAGCGGTTTCCTTTAATTTTTTTTTTTGATTTCGACATTTGTCTCTTTTCTTCCCTCCCCCTTCACCTAAGCACAAAAAAAGGAGGGGGAGGGGCTGGGAGAGAGTATGAAGGATGTGTGTGTGTGCGCGTATTTGTATGTGTGTAAAACTGGTAAATCAATTGCCAATCAAAAGACAGCTAATTGTCTTGACCACCACTTCTAATTTGGCCCACGTCTTCAGAGTTCAAGATAGAAAAATCCTGTCGTGTATCCAGGCCCATGGGGGTATGTGCATTCATGATTGCTATACTTCCTGGGTTGGGTGTGGGCACACTGCCAACGGGTGTAGAGTTAATCGATTGGTTGTCTAAGGCAATGCAATTTTCGCTAATCACTGGAGTTGAGTTGGAATCGTCGATTATTCCAGAGTTGTCTGAATGTTCGAATTCAGCAGAAATAGGCTCGGTGGGCTGGACTGACACAACCATGTCATCGCCAGCATAATTTTCTTGATAGGATGAAGAGCTTCTATTTGGAACAGGTATGCCAGCATTTGCAAGGCTATTTGGTGGGTGACTTGTGTTTGCAAAACCGAATTCGTCTACTTGGTTAATTCCTGATACTCTTGCTGAGCTACCAGACTCATTATTGGCATCAGATAAGGGGTTCCCCTGCCTTTCTTGCTCCGTTTTGTCCTGTAGCTGGCTCTGTACGAATTTCAGGGCCAACGGCATTTGCAACGACTCTTCTGCCATATCCACATCATCTATAGTTACGCTAGCCTCTAAATCCGCATAAGTTCGACACAGCGGGCAGTTAAACCCAGTGCTAGTGAATAGCAGCGGTTTGACGCATTTGAAATGGAAACAATGGGAGCATGGTGCCACGAAAAGCGCCTGGAAAGCCTGCATCGAGTACAGACATATACAGCACTCGCTATTCTCTTTTTTAGGGCCATTTCCGGCCGCATCGTATGAGTTCTGTATGTTTTTCATTACTTGTTGCCTATTTATAATATAGAAGTTGGTTGGGTTGTTTAATAAAGCTTATCAAGCATAGTTTGTCAAAAAAATCTTCCCAATGACGTAAATTCGTCTGGCGAAATGCGCAAAAATATGTGATATAAACGGTCTAGCAGTACAAAAGGGGATATAAGCTCCAACAATTCAGGGCCGCCTGATAAACAGCAACAATAGCCACCATCAATCTGGTTTACAAAACTAAACAATTCCAGCTTTGAACTTGTCAGCTTCAGTAGATGCGATTGCCAAAAATAAATAAACTTCAAAAGTAGCTGTTACCTAAATGGGTTTTCTTTGTTTCGCTGCCAATTGCGATTAATTTCAAGTCGAATCTTTACGCATTTATAGATATCAATAGTCCCGCCTTGGTAATCTACACCTAATTGCAAAATATCGCCATCTTTAAGAGGGAAAGGCCGGCTTTCAACGCCAGGTGGTGCAAGGCGCATGTGGTTTAGAAAGGTCCCAGATGAGCTTTTGGTGTCTTTTAGGTAGAAATTCCCATCCTCAGTCCATATTTCCGCGTGACTTCTGCTGACAACTTTGCTTTTAAAGGCAACTCTGGACATCTGCTGGCTAACCTTCTCAGTGAAGCGACCAACTTTGAGTAACACGCCCTCAGGCACATCCCGGTCTAAAACGTCAAAGTACAAGCAATGGCGCACATCAACTATATGTGGCACTATCCGCAAATGCGGTATCATTTTTTCTCTTGTGGGCTCTTGCAAAGGTGCCTCTACTGTGGTGTCCATTAACTCTGGATTGCTTGCTGGTGCATCGTTGTTGGTTTGGAACGTCTCTACGTCCGCGAGCGTCTCGTGTGTTTGTGGGCCTACATTTGTTTCTGTTATTCGTGGATCCATAATCAGTACAGGGATAAATTCGCGTGTATGCTATGTTTATACTTTTCCCCCTGTTGGCTATATTTGTGTTTTTGTCTACTTTGTTGAGTAAAGTAAAGTTGTGTGTTGACTTTGTGCTCTTTAGGCATATATTCAAGTCGGATTGCTAATCTAGCGTGTAAGTTTGATATCGCTGCTTTCAGTCTGTTTATCAAATAGGTGTGTTGGCTGCTTTATTGTTTGTTTTGACTTTTGGCTTTTTTACTCTTATTTTTTAACTTTAGCTTGGGTTTTTGGTTTGAGTTTTTGGTTTTTGGTTTTTTTTCTTATTCTTGTTATTTCCCCTAATTATATGTAAAGTTTTGGGAAAAATAAACAAATTGAATTTCAAAATTTCAAAATATTAAAATTTCAAAAAATTAAAGCAAACTTACAACAAAAATAATCTGCTCAATTCCAGCAAAAAGTATTAATAATCTGTTGGAATATTGGAAATCGCTATAACACAATGAAACCTTAAAAATTACCAATTCTACTATTTCTGAATTGTAAGCTCAGAAAAGTTGTGCGTGTTTCTAGGTGGATTTTTCGTTTTTTTAGTTTTTAATTGTCCTTTTTTTTTGCTAGATTTTAAATCAAAGTACTAGGTACAATATTTATAATCCCTGAAAGACAATAAACAATCTAAGGAAAAGAAAAGTCACATAAAGCAAATATAGCTTTTGTGAGAATAGAGAATAACGGTTATTCATGACATTTACTGTCAAGACTCAGACGCTTAAATCATTCGTATTACAATCTATCCTATGTTATAATCAGCACTCATTATTTACTCACAAGCAAAGAGTTATTCAAACTTCAGAATGCTAGAGAGCCAAACCCCATTTTTTCCTCACTGTAAAAGCCAAATTAATCGTGGTTTCCTTATTAGTCTTATTTCGATACAATCACCTCGACAATTCAGACACATAATCATCCAATAATAATCCAAAACTAAGGAAGGCCTGGCTGGCTATTGGATAGCTGAATAAATTGCTATTAATAACATGAGCGATATTAAAGCTGAGATTCAGTTTAAACTATGTGACCAACGACAAAAAAAAAAGTGAGTGAGAAACACTCAAAGTGAACATATGTCAACACTTACCGAGTCCACGTGTTGCTAATGACATAGCATTTGACCAGAATGCATTGTAAATTTAATCGAGAAGTTTGACCATTGAAGCCAACCGAATACACCTGGTATTTGTACTCTCCGCAACATAGCCAGTTTGCTTGAGCCTGCTTTTATCCATTGCTGCCTTTCAAGTACATTTGGGCCAAAAATAACTGAAAGTGTTATTCTCAAAAACAAGCAGCACTGGTGCGTTGGATTGGCTATATACATGTCAAGCTTTTACAGCTAACCACAAACATTATTTTTCTAGGCAACTCGGGTTTGCTTTAAAAAGGAAGGAGTGACTTGACATAAACAAGATTAAATAGTAGTGGCTTTTTTTTAATAATAATAAAAAGGCTGACAACGCAAGAGCTCTGTGGATGCTTCCAGCAAGCAAAAGAACAAGGTTATGTGGATCAATACTTTATACAAACCGATAGTCGATTAATTGGTGCGCACTGTAGAATATCACATAGGCAAGGCGTGGTCATATACTCTTTCGATTCAAACTTCAAACCTCAAAATTCAAACTTCAGAAAAAAGAAAAAATATAAATAAATAAATAAAAAAGCCTCACGCAAACTTCAATGGCATCAAGTGCCACAATTTGCATAAAATTATACATGTAAAATCTCATTGTTTTGGTTTTTGGTAGTTCGGTCTTAAAAAGCTGTTTATGAGCATTAGGACATTTCACCGGGGGTGATCAAACAATGATTTGCACTAATCTTTTATACACATTGCAAGTCAAGTGATACTGATAATTGACCCATTATCCAAAGCAAAGCGAAACAAAATAGAATAGAAAAGAAAAAAGAAAGTGTAAGATATAAAGTGCCCTCTATTCAAGCGCCAAATCAGATAGCAATAAAGTTTGTATGTTTAAAGTAAGATGTATGGATAAGCTGCTTTTACAAACAAAAAGGAGTGCTAGTAGACATATAATCAGTGAATACTGTACTAGACAGGGTCTATGCTGTTACCCTAATTCCGCCTCCTCTTTTTTTCCCCCTCCTCGGTCATCCTCCTCCCATAGCCACAAAGAAACTTGTTTTCTGCCTTGGGGTTGTAGGTTCTAAATAATATCTGGTCCACATATACAACGTATATTGCACCGGTTTTCGTGACTACCCAAATAAAAAGTCAATTTAAATATAAAATCGGATGAATAAATAAATAATAGTGAATAATAATAATAAAAACAAGAGCGGAATGCAAAAGTACATTTTCCAATCATCTGGCGAAGGTGGGAGGGTAGGTGGATGGGATGCTTTTTCACTTGATTATATTAGACTTTTATATCCGATAAACAGATAAAAGTCGGCCAGCAAATCAAGATATAACCGTAGTAATCAACAAATAAATAGTAAAGCAAAACTAAAGTGTTGGTGTATTTCAAAAAAAAAAAATGCGTTGGTGACGCCAAGTCGTGTAATATTAACATTAATATAAACACACAATTACTTAATTATGCCAAAGTAAAAGGGGATAGGGGAAGGAGAAGAGAAGGAGAGGAGGGAGGAGGGTAAATAATTAATTGTGATGGATTGAAATATACTTTTCGTTAACAAAATTCGTCGTGACACAGCCTAATCACGTTCCCACCTGAAACGTCGTTGTGTGTATTTTGATACACATAATAGTTTGCTAATAATTAGAAGCCATATTACATCACCGCTCAAAGTCTAATTAATAAAAACAATGGATGGGTAAATGAAGTAAATACCCTCCCGATTTACAAGGAGGGATGAGATAGATAGCAAATAGTACATTGACGTAGTGCCACAAGTCTCATTAATTACGCTGAAACCAGATTAGTTAGGAGAAGCTATCGACAAGGTTGCACCACTGTATCAGCTTAAAACATACAATTTTTCAGGTGACGACTGCTGTTGTCAAGTTGTTTGGGATAAACGTGCACTATTGCTGTTTTTACCTGGTAAACGGTTAGCAGATAACCATAATCATATACTAATAGCACGCATAATGTAATCACTTGTCGGTAACAGAGTGAAATTTGAGCAGACAGAGTGGTCAAGTTGTCAGTATTGCCATGACACCATTTGGAAACATTGATAGCCAAGGCTTTGATGAAAAACTATAGGAACCATACATGTGACAGTGACAACACTGGTCATATATCTACAGGGAAAAATAAAATAATAATAACAATAATAATAATTGTAGTAAGACAATAAAAGTATTTGAAACGAACTAGATGGTAAACTTAATGTATACTGGCTGATCGGATCTATAAAAGACAATTAGAGAACTTGGCATCGGGAATTTAAGATTTGGTATTTAGCATCTGACAGTAGCAATAGTATATAATATCATGCTACAGTCAGTAGATGTTGTATACCGATGTAAAATTGAAAACCCGAAAAGACATTAGGATAACAATGGTAGTATTACTAGATTAATATTGGGTTTAATATACAACAAGGAAAAGAAAAAAAAAGAAAGGATTGAAAAGTTAATGTGACTTGTACTGAAAGACAAAAGATACATCGTCACCAGCACAAGATTTCAGCAGCATATCATGAGCCTTGCTAATGTCGTTTTTGGAGAAATGATCCCAAGAACTTGAATCACCATAGTCCATAGGTTCGGGGGCACGAGTAAATTGGCGGCCTTTGATGCACCGTTTGCACTTGAAAGTATCATGGGTTTCACATTCAGTTGAGCCTCTTAGTTTAGATTTAAACAGCTCACGCATCTGTTCACGAGAGAAATGGCGTTCAACACTTTCACGTTCATCAACAACACAGGAGGAAATAGATAGCTTGTGGGACTGGCGTTGAAAAATCTTTTCTTCAATTGAGCCGGTAGCAACAAAGCGATAAATGTAGCACACCTTTTTCTGGCCATCACGCCAAACTCGGGCTAAGGCTTGCTGATCAGATGCAGGGTTCCAATCGGGATCAAACAGTACTAGACGATTGGCGCCAATCAAGTTGAGACCGCAGCCACCAGCTTTACTGCTGAGCAAAAACACCATGTATGGGCCGGTTGGGTTGTTGAACTGGTCAACGAGCTGCATTCTTTTGGGGATAGACAAGCTTCCATCAAGACGCAAAAACTGGTGGCCTCGAGCGCGGCAAAGCTCTTCAAAAAGATCGAGTGTTTGGGTGTAGTTGGAAATAAGAACGATTTTGTCCTTTTCAGGGCTTTTGCTCATTTTATTCAGCATTCGGTCAAGTAGAGCCATTTTGCCACTCCACTTGGGGTGGAAGGACTGACTTTTCCCGCCGCCAGAATAAGATATTGCAGTAGATCTGCGTTTGCTGTTAGAGCGTTCGTTCTGGATGCTGGCTTCGTAGTACTCGTCAGGAATAACCTGGTCAGAGTTCTCTACATCCTTGGGAAGATTGAGCAAGGCCGGGTGGTTGCATAGCTTTTTAAGAATGGTGATTGCTTGTAGCGATGTGTCGCCGCCCTGGGCTCGGCCGCCTTCGCTATCAAGAATCTTTCTGATGGACTTTCCCTTAAGGTACGTGTCGTACACATCGGTCTGCATTTCGGACAGTGGGCAAAAGACCACGTGTTCATACTTGACGGGGAGATATTTAGACAGGAGGTCATTGGTGCGTCTAATGATGACTTTGTTGGCTATTGTTGCCAGCAGCGCAAGTTTTTCGTCGCTGGCGTTTTTTTCTTTGTCTGTTGCTTCAGAGTCACGGCCACGAAGGATTGGTATTTCAAATGTGCGGCGGAACTCTGCTGGCTCACCAAGCAGCCCTGGATTAGCAAAGTTAAGCAGACTAAAGTATTCTGTCAAGTCGTTCTGAACCGGCGTGCCTGTGAGAATCACTCTTCTGCGAACAGGCAGCGACGTCAGTGCTATAAACGTCTGCGACTGCCCGTTCTTGAGTCTGTGCCCTTCGTCACAAAGCAGTAGGCCGTAGTTTCCTGTCTTCAATATTGGTGTATACATACGGAGCGTCTCATAGGAGATAATTAGAACCGGGTTCATATTCATACGGCCCTTGCTTGTTACAAAGTTCTTTAGCGACTTTTCCACCTTTTCTTTTGTGCCCTTGTTATCGCAAGCAAGTGGCGTTATTCTTATTGATCCCAGCCATTTTATCAACTCCCCTTCCCAGTTCTTCACCAAACTGCTCGGGCACACTATAATACATTTATCTATTGTTGGCTTCCCTGGTTCAGGCGACTGCTTCAAAAGCGTCCATAACAGTGCGATACACTGCAAAGTCTTTCCAAGCCCCATCTCATCCGCCATGATACAGCCCTGTGCTCCTTCAACTTTTCTACCTGTCACACAGTCATACAAAAACTTTACTCCCTCCACTTGATGTGGCCTTAATTTCTTGCCTAAAACAGGGTCCACTACCACCGCTACTTCTTTTTTGCTACCAGTATCCGTAGTCTTATCTAGTATACTTGCCAGACTCTTGATCTTGATCTTCTCTACCTCTTTGTCTTTAACCTCTTTAGCTTCCGGGTAATATACTACAACCGCATCCTCTGCGTTAGGATCGTGCCGTGGTCCTAGATTCTGTACCATCTTTTTTCTTACTCCCAAATTAATCACATGGCTCCTCATTCCAGATCCCTGTTGAGCCCCATCATCCCTGTTTACCGCTATCACCTTTCCATTCTCATCTGTCATCGTTAACCGCATTGGCGATCGAAACGCTGTAAACAGTTTCTTCGGTGCTCCTAATGTTGGTACAGTTCTGACTTCCTCGCCATCCATGCTTTCTCCGCTACCTTTTAAGCTCGGAACTATCTCATCATCTTCAAGTCTGGATCTCTTCAAGCCTAAACAGATTGGCGCACTAGGCTTCATCACCGGCCTATTTACTCTTGCCAACTCCTTGCATGTTCTCTGTTTGTACTCGCTACCATCCCGTTTCGACATGAATGCCTTTGCCATTGGCGATTTGAACGGCTTGTTCGCAATCCCTCCTGATAGCCCTATTGTTCCAGACGATGTCTGTGTTCTTTGTGTCTTGATCATCCTTGCTAGCCTGTTCTCTCCTTTTCTTGCCTCTCGCTCTGTGTCTTGGTGTATATTATTACAAAATTGTAGCTTGGCCAAATATTTTTGATTTCAATTAGAACTGAGCTATATATTCATCTGTAAAGCTTCAAAAAAAGTTTTAAATGTAAATGTAAAAAAAAAAAAAAAGGTTAAAGGTAAAATAATAGCGGTTGTAAGTATCGTGGTATTAGAGAACAGGTTCAATATATCGTCGAAAACAGAATAAAAGGTTAAAGACTTTTATTTATGATTTGCTATTTTATGCTAAAACTACCTGAAGTATAAAAAATAAAAATAAAACGAGTAAGAGATACTACTACTAATGTGTAGTTTTTGGAGTTGTGGTAGGAAAGTATAAAATGTAAACACAGAGAGGGGAATTTTAAGCAATGAAATATTACTTTTTATACTCGGTCCTACCAATTTGGAATTGTAAATTAGTTTTATTTACAAAAAGACAAAATAAACAATAGAAAACAAAAGCGACAATTCAAAGTGTTGGCTCAATTGAAGGAAAAAAAAAAAAATTTTAGCTTGAACAATAAAGAAAGCAACTTGCTGAATAGTAGTTTCATATCAATTGGCCTATAGCCAACCACAAGTTTGTAACTATTAATAATTTCCGCTGATTGTCAATCCATAATCAATCGTGTTTATAGTTTACTCATTGGTCAATAAAAATTCAAAGTGACTTCAATTGGCCGGCCTTTGATTGTTGTTTTAATATACTCGGTATTCTTTGGCTTCTAATTCGCAGAACGCCTTTTTCAAATACCCTTCTTCCTAAATTTGATTTCCAATTTACTCTTGAATGCTCAGCATTTTGGGTTTTGGTTTTAAGTTCTACTTTGTTTTTTTTTTGCTTCTTTTCTTCTGCTTTTTTATTGAACCTCGTTGATATTGCCTTTATTATGCCTACTATTGCTGCCACGAAAACGCAATTAAGCTAACTAATAATCACGCACCTTCCAACCCACCCATTCTTCCCTTTCCCTCCTTCCCTCTCTCTCTCTCTCTCTTCCCTCCTCTTATATATTTGTATAATGTATATTTCCCAACTTTGCGATAGAAATGTAAAAAAAACTCAATTTTGACTACAGCCAATGTCAGGCAAACCCAAAATGTCTGGATTTGGTTAAATAAAAGTGCAATGGTAGGCTGGTGGTATCTACTCAGCACAAATAGCTGATTTGACACCCCCCAAAGTGCAATTTTTAAATTAAACCATGTCTGACCGCTAGAAATAGTAGGAGATGAGAAAGAAGCGCCAATTCTTTACATAGTTTTGTTGTTTGTTATTACTACTAAACACTGCATTGTTTAGAAACTCTTGCAAAATGTGTTATTTAAAATAGATACAGTGGTCAAAGTGCACCAAGACGTGAGTGGATCAAATAGTAAAAGTGAAGCGAGTAAAGTTGGTGTAGACAACTTAACTGGGGTTTACGGCTTCCTTTGCTTGTTTCTGGTATAATAATTATTATCCGGGCTACCGCTGGACTATTGCGACTGAGGCTTGTTTGCCTGTATACCAAGGAAACGCAGCAAGTTGTGAAATTGGTGGAAGCACCACATAGAATCATCTACTATAGCTATGGATATATATAGTTAAATGAATATGTCTATAATGTAAGTAATAATTAACAATGGTTTAGTTTGCCACAGAGCCAATGCTTTTTTATATTGCAAATAGAGCCAAGGTTTTTTTTTATACTTGGTTTCATTTCGTTAAAGCCAAGGTTTAAAAAGGACAGAAAGTTGAAGGCGACTACATAACGAGCTACTATTGGATGGTTTGTGGGACATTAACTGTTAATTTGATTGACGGAGGTTTTTTTATGTAAATGAATCATAATCAAGTGGGAAGGTTGCAATTTAAAACACTAGTTGAATAAATCCCTAATGGTATAAATATGGAGAGAAAAAGATATTGGCTTAACAAGGTTTACCAAGGTTTAACGTTTATTTAACAGAATAGCAAGTATTTATTGAAATTAAAAATTAATCTGGCTTACAAAGATAAGATTAGAGTGTCTTTTAAACCATCTAACCATCAACAAGAGGATTTTACCAAAAATATAAAATAAAATAAAAAGGAGCACCGGTTTTGTATTTCTGAAATCAAGGCATATAGGCAAACAATTGATAGGATAGTTGATTGAGTAGTTGATTAATTACACAAAGTATAATGTCAGCAACAGAAAACCCACAATCCGGGAATTCGGAGAGCAGAGCAACTATGAATGGTCAAGCACAGGTTTCAGATCCAAATGGTAGAAATAGCGAACCACAAAATAACAATACAAGCAATGATGGAAATAATCGAGCTTCGAATTTAGAAAGCATAAGTGATATTTCTCGAAACGGCAATGCTAATATAAACACAAATTCTACAGGCGCAAGCAGCCTCAATAAGTCATCTACAGGTGTCCCGGGATTCAGTCTGTGGCCCTTGGTATTTTGGCCAATCTCATTAGCTTTATTTGTTGTGCAAGAATCCGGAAAGAAAGCTAGTAAGTTGAAACAAATAAAGATGATATAACAATAATAATAAAAACTTTGCTTGCATTTGATCAAAATTAATAACAGATGAAATAATAAATAAAATAAAATAAAAACGAATATATATATTAAAGTGAGGATAGCAGGATTGAGCAAGGTTTCTTCGACAGGGGTACCGCCAGAGTATATTAGGATAAGAGGGCTATCGATAGACAACAACCCAAATGCAGAAAATCCTGGGCAGGAGATTAACCTAAATGCAGCTGTTAAATGGTTGGTGGAAAACAATGGGAGCCGACATCCTCAGATTTTTTATGGGACATATAGCGAGGCACTGTATGAAGCTAAGCGAAGTTTCCAGTACCTTCTTGTAATTCTAGTTTCTGAGGTGCATGACGATTCGACGCAGCTTCTCAATATCCTTGCAAATCGAGATTTTGACTCTTACCTCGACAGTTCACGCTTTGTGGTTTGGATTGGGAGTGTGTTGGAAATGGAGGGAATGCAGGTGGCACAGACTCTGATGTCAGCTTCGTACCCGTTCTTTGCACTGGCGGCACCACGCTTCCACACCGGAACAAACAACTTCCGAATGTCGATAGTGGCTCGATTGGATGGGCTACCAGCTGCATGCTTTAGCAACGACACCAACTCTGAAACCGCAGCAAACTACATTATTGACTGGATGTCCCGACCTATTAGCACACACGACAGAGTGCTTCAGACAGCACGGCTTGAGCAGGAAGAAAGACAGCAGGCCCGAGAGCTCCGAGAACAGCAAGATGCTGCATATACGGCTTCTCTGGAGCGCGACAGGCTGCGAGCACTGGAACTGAGGCAGAAGGAAATCGAAGATGAGGAAAAAAGGCAGGTCAAAGACCAGCTCATCCTGGAAAAACAGCTGTTGGAGGATAGAAAAAATATCTGGCGTCTGTCGCTGTATCGCTCAGCCTTTGAAGCCAGCGAACCTACCGGTCCTGATACCTGCACCATATCCTTCAGGCTTGCTGATGGCTCTCGAGTCAAAAGAAAATTCTCTGGATCCGACTCTTTTAGCCTTGTATACTCGTTCATCGAAACCACTAAACTTTCTGAAGACGACAAATCTCCCAATTCTTCCCTAAGCGCCAAACTAAACAGTTCTTTGGGCGACAACCCTGGCTCCTCAAAGCCTAAATCCCCACTCGGACTCGCTCCAGAACACGATTTTTTGCTAGTCACTACCTTTCCAAGAAAAGAGTTTCACCCAAGCGAAAACTCTATCCAAACCACACTAGAGAGCGTCAGAATGTGGCCAAATGGTACTTTTATAGTTGAGCCTATTGACAGCGACTCTTGTTGTGATAGCGACAGTGACTCTGAATAACTTCTTTTTTATTAATTTTCTGTTCGTGTGTGTTTTTTTTTGCTTTTGTTTTTGTTTCTGTTTCTGTTTTATCTTTTACAACATTTTGAGCAGATGGTTGAATTTGCTTGACCGGTTTCTATCTCTTGTAATTTGGCCCCAGTTTTGGGCCTATACCATATTCTCTATCTTTATTTCCATCATTAAGCCATCTTCTACATATTTTATATCACGGGTTTTCACTGTATTTGAAAAAAAATATATCTTTTACTTTTTTTTAACTCACACCTAAGGCTTGTTTTCAAATAACCTGCAATAAAAACAAAGATAATCCATTAAAGAGAAGGGTAGAGGAGGAAGTACTGTGATATTATGGCTTTACCAAATTGCACTATCTGAAAAAGAAAAAGTTGAACAAAAATATATACATGCATATCTCTTTGTTGTAGAAGCTACTAATGTTACGTTAGATATATATTCGATCAAACTGAATTGAACTGAATTGTATCGGGTTAATTCGGGTTAATTCGGATTGAATATTAAAAGTCCAAGTCGACATCATCCGTTTGATTATGCCCGCCATCCAACATGCCGTACATACCACCCCCAATCCCACCATCTGCCCCCACATTTCCCATACCTCCCATATTGTTCATCCGCTCTGAGTTCATTCCGAACTCTCCAAAGGCTCCTTGCCCAGAATTATCAGCCGCCATTGATCGTACTCGGGATATTTCAATCTAAATCAAAGCAATAGTGATACACCGTCAATGAATATTGGCTCTATCTCGCTAACAGCAAACATGTACAAATCTAGAATGTTTGGATAAATAAACTAGAGTAAATAAAAATCTAATTTACCTCAAACTTATTTCGAATGTTATCGTACTCTACTAGTAAACTATGGACCGCTTCTTGGAAAACTTCTAATGGCTTTACATTTCCCTCAGTCTGAACACGTATCAAAGCATGGTACTCCAGCGGATGTGGCATGTTGTACCCTGCAAACACAACGTTTTTGTTTTCGATTAGCTTGCTATTTTTTTTTTTACACAGAAATAAAAAAAAGTCAACATAAATTAAGCTAGTCGAAATAGCAAGATCCTTTTATACTTTGTTTCCATAACAATCGCTCAATTACTAATAACAGTTCGTGAATCTATGTGTGTGTACGCGTATGTATGGTTTTAACAAAACAGATCCAGAAAAACACGTACTATCTTAGTATATTTGCTATTGTGTGATCCTCCATCCTTATATCAAAAGTTGTGCAATTTGGGATCTTTGGATCAGGAATCATCTCGATCCTATTTATATATCATTAAATCATTCAAAGTCAACAAGCATACTGATTAGAACAACATTTATCCCCATTTTTCCATCTTCAACCTTCCATTATTACATTTGAGCTTTATAGCTGGAAAATATTGTTATTACTTTTTGACCCCATCGGGCAAAACAAACATCTCGAATCTCTCTGGTGCATTCATTTTGATCTATCTATTACTTTACTGAACTCTAACTGCTATTGGTAACGAATATAATATACTAGTTTTTTTATTTTAATGGAAAGTATATCACAAAAAGCTGGACTTGTTCTTTATAAATATTCATTTATTTTTTTATACATATATTTTTATATTTTGTTTATGGCTTTATTTACAAGCGTGGAAAAAAAATATACATAATTTTAGATTCACGACTTCCGCTCACTTTTTTCAAATTAAAGCGTTAGACAGTTGACAAAATTTTAAAAAAACAAATAATGATAAACCCGACTTTAGCACCAGTTAAAATTTAATGTTACCAACCTTGAAGGAGCTATATATAAAAAGCAGCGTGCATGGGTTATGTTGTCAAAGTATATCCATACCGTGGGTTGGTATTAGAGATAACTCTTCAAGAAGGTAGTATTACCTCGTTGTTACCTCGTTGTTTATTAATCAATATGGATACGGTAATGTCGTATCAAGATTATGTCTTGGAATAAAGAAGCAAAAGCGTATATATTTCAATAAAAGTGTTATTTACGAGTTGGTCCTAAAGCCCCAGTAGTGTTATATTGCTTTCGATACATTCTAGTTATAGTTGGGAGCATGTTATTTGGCCAATATTAGCAAACCAGATAAACAAAAAAAACTGGTTGTTTTCAGGCAAAAACATATAGTTGAATATGTATTGAATTGGAGTCTATTGGGACATAATATATCAAAACAAATACAGCTTTCCAAGTAAGACCATAAAATTAAAAAAACGGAAATTAAAAAGAAAAAAAATAAGCCAACCACAAAAATAGGTCAATTCTGCAAACTGCGATTTCTTTATTGAAAAGATAATTTATATCAATCACATTCACCATATTTTGTTGCCGCCAATTTAATAACGAAAATATTATCTCTAATTTACTTTCTTGTCGAGTTACACTTAAAAAAAATAGACAATTTGGATCGAAAAGCGATAATTTTAATAATATAGAGAAAAGTACAAGAAATATATTTAGACTTTGGTGTTTTCTAATTGCAGAAATAGCATATAAACCAAAGTTCCCGAATAAAGACACTAGAACATACCCTTTTTATTAAAAAAAAAGAATCACCAACTGTAAATAGCACATATTCGACAGGAGCTCTAGTAAATTCGATAAGATGAGTAAGAAAGGTCAGGACGGTGCAGAGATTGTCAACAAAACAGTGCCAGTAATCGTGGAGAAGTTCGAATCGTCGGAAAAGGAGCGTGCAAAAAACCAAGGAACACAGGTGCAAAATACTCCACAAGCAAGAAGTAGCGAAGTAATAATAGAAAAGCTGATAAAAATATTTACTTCGCAGGCAGGGTGCGACAATGCCTTGATGCTAATCCAGTACTTTGGCAAGGTGGTGGTTTGGGTTATGCTCAAATCGGGAAATAAGGGCATCTCTAAGCGGGTTGGTGTCTTGTCAGCAATGATATCCGACTATAGAATTATGGCACGAGTGCTAGACTTCTTCCCGCTATACATATCCTCTGTTCATTCATTGCAAAATCCGCCCAAGGAAAAGCTGCAGAACGCAGTATCTTTTCTGCAGAACATTTCAATGATGCTATATTATCCATTGGAAAGGCTGTATTGGCTTGGTGAGCATGAAATCATTCCAATCACAAAAAAGACAACGTACAAGTATGGAATCGTTTCTTGTAGGCTTTGGGCGCTATGGGTTGTTTTGAACTTTGTAAAGCTAGCCCACGGCAGAAAAGAACTGTTGGCGCAAAGAAGCAAAATACTGTCGCAGCGTAGCTCCGATGCTAAAACCATACAAAAGGACTTGGAGGATGTTGATTCGCAGCTGACAGCCTGGAAATACAACCTTGGTAATAGCCTGGCGTATTTGCCTCTTACTATACACTGGTCACTTGAAAATTCGGGATTTCCTGATGTATTGGTGGGTGTTTGTGGTACTATAGCTGGTGTCTGCTCAGCTCTTAACCGCTGGTAATGGAGTTTGGCTTTATATTTACTTTGACCTTTTTTACAATTTTAACTCGACTTTCTACAAGTCTTAATTTTAGTTTTAATTCCAAAATTTTGGTTCAACTCGACAAATCTCGGGGGTTCATTGTCTTGGTCTTGGTGGTTACTGGCTGCAGTTTTGGCAATAAACAGCCTTAAATCATGGCATTATGCGCGGGGGTTCACAAAGTATAATATTGCTAGACATTACACAAACTCGCGATTGGTCTGAATAAAAGATATCAGCTTCGTTAAGAGCGTGAAAAAGGGGTGTGCAAGCCATATTAGATAGATTTGAGATGATTTCAATGTGGTTCAGCTCAACTCGACTCGACCTGACTTGTTGATACTACGAAGCACAATTTATACTGATAAAGACAGGGGAAAGGGCACTGAACAAAACAGCAGATCCAAAGCATTTATCAGGATCCAGTTGATATTGTATATGTGTCTTTTGTACAAAACAGTCCAAAGTAGCCATGGTACTGATATTCAGTTGGCAGGTTCTGAAGTGTGAGTTTATATTGACTTGTTCTAGAAATATAGATTATCTGGTAATTTTTTTCTTTTAAAAAAAAAGCAAACTTTAATTTCATAAAATCGGATTTGTAAGTTTGAACTCGGTTTTACATTTTTCGCAGATAGTAAAATAAAAATAAAAATAAAGTAAAATAAAGGCAACGAAAATGCTTAGAAAAATGACGCGTAAAGAGCCAAAATAACATTGAAATACTTTTCTTTCCAGTCTATTTGCAAGTTTCGTTTGCTATATTTTGTATTGGATATTTGTCGAGTATTTTTAAAGGGACAGTCTAGTGAGTGAGATGTAAAAAATTCAAGACAGGCTTGAGTGATATAAACTCGAAAAAAAAAAATAAAGCGAGAAAAGAAAAAGCAGCTTCAAAAGCAAAGTATCTATTGGCTCAATGAGGTGATTGTGTTGAGTTGGAATAATTGAAATTGAAATGTGCAGCCAATTGAACAATGGAGAGGTTCGATAATGAAAAGGTAAATAAGGGACAACACAGCCAAATAATAATAATATTAAAAATTTGGATGAAATTGAACAAAACTGAAAATTCACGAAATTAGATGTTTATTTGCTAAACAGACACAATTAAACAAAAGCAAAGGAAGAAATTAAAAGGAAAAGAAGAGCAAAAAAAAAAAGAAAAGGAATAAGGTCCAAGGATTTTGGAGGTGGGGAAAGAAAGCCAGTTTTTATGAAAAAATAAAGCAAGTAAATAAATACAATGTTGGCGATAGTTATAGTGATAGCGAAGGCGATAATAAAATAACTAGACAAGCGTTTTTTTTTCTCGAGTGGAAAGAAAAAGTAGAAGCAAATTATAGTAAGATTCCAGGACTTTATTTAAGCAGAATTATTTATATATTTTTTTTAACAAGCGATTTAAACAGAATCAAGAGGAGTAGCGATAAGCGAACACGAATCAGCTGAAAACAAGGCAAGCTAATACCAATTGAAGCCAATTCTGCAAAAAAAACAGATAGGTAGGCAAAGACAAAGAGAGAGCGAAAGAGCGTGTGTGTGTGGATAAATTCCAAGGCAAAAGACGACATAAAGCAATCAAGATACAAGCACAGAGAAAAAATAGGTGATTGAACGCAGGGAACAAGACTATGAGATGGCACGATTAATAGGTAAAAATACGGCAATTCGAGGGGGTAAAGTGATGAGGCCAAAGTCGATGGTAGCGGCAGGAACACGGCCAGTGTCCTCGCCCTCAACAACAAATTCGAGTTCGTCGCCAGCGCCTTCGACGGCGTCAAAGTCAGCAACAGCGGCCTCGACGCAGTCAATGGCGACGCCAACAAGAGCGAGAGCGGTGGAGAGGAGTGGGACTGGTTCGAGTTCGAGAAGAGCGGAAAATCGGGGGAGGAGTGTGGCTACACCAACAAGGGCGAATCCAAGGGCGAATGATGTGAGAAGAGAGAGAAGTGTGGCGGGCACGAGCAAAGAGGCGAATAGGAGGGAGAGTGTGGGGAGAAGGCGGCACCGACCGGGAACGGTGGCATTGAGAGAGATTAGATATTACCAAAAGTCGACGAATCTGCTGCTGAGAAAGCTGCCGTTTTCAAGGTTGGTACGAGAAATTGCGCTGGATCAGTTTAGTATAGGGTGGACTACACCGGATGTTTATGCAGGGATGAGGTGGCAAAGCTCGGCGCTTTTGGCGATTCAAGAAGCTGCAGAGGCGTACCTGATACATTTATTTGAGGACACGTAAGTTTTTTGGGGTTGTCAAGTGTTGTTAATACTACTCCCAGCAGTATGGTTGCTGCGTGGGTTATTTATCTATTTTTGTTTACAACGAATTTGTTTGATTGTCGCGTAATGAGAAGCAAAATGGGCGAGACAGTTTGGTTTTTACATTATTTACAATTGCTAACTGTTGCTGACTGATGCTAACTGTTGCTGTTTGTTACTATTGATGCTTTTGTGCTTTTAGAAATCTGTGTGCAATACATGCAAAACGAGTGACTATAATGCAGAGGGATATGCAACTGGCCAGGCGTATCAGAGGAACGGATTAGTGAAATAAACCACCGAAACAGCATATTTTTAAAAAAAACATGTTTGTTCAAGACAACCATGGCAGACAAGACATGAAAGGGAAAAGAATTAAACTTGAAACTAAATAAAAGAAACAAAAAAGAAGAAAAAAACGAAAAGAAGGATCAACTTTAATGATATATATTTACTTTTAACTGTACCTAATACTATGCTAACGCTTTTATCCTTTTTTTTTGTTTTAATTTTTAATCTTTAATTTCTTCTTTGTTGGAACCCTTTTTATTGCACCATTTCTTTATATACATCTCATTAAACTAACAATCCACATTTGCACACATAAACACAGCAATCCGTTCCGCGTGCACTTTCTCGACTGCAACGGAACGAGAATTTGCAATGGATCGAGAATAGTTGCACAGTCAATTGGCTTTTATTTTTTATTGTTCTAAGCAATAAACGAATAACAGTTATAAAAAAAAAAAGAAACAATAGCAGTAACAGATAAAAATTTGGTAATAAAATGTGCAAAAGATCATAGTATACTTGAGAAGAAATAAAATAGAAAGCGGAGCAAAAAAAAAAAAAAAAAAAAAGGGGGGGGGAGGGGGGGATATGTCTGGTATTGACTTGAAAATTAATAGTGAAATTGGGTCAGGGATTTCAAGATATCCACAATTTGATACACTAGTTACATTTTGATTTATCGACTTTGCAATCTAATCTGTAATTACCTAGCGATGTTGTTTAGCATCGGGAGAATTTCTTCAAAAGTAAATGATTTGGCCTCCAGGAAACTCCAAAAGTGAAACAACAACAAAAAAAAAAAAAAAAAAAAAAAAAAGGAGGGGAGAGGAAGGTCTAGAAATGGATCTTATTGACATAAAGAGAGTTACAGGAGTCTCTTAAAGAGCGAATGGAGGTTTCCAGATTTTGGACAGGGGAATCAGGCAAGCTTTGTGAGCTGGAGGATACTAGCTGGGACGTGACACATTTATATAGTGAGGAATTTGCAACAAGGGCGAGAACGGGGTCTTTGCTGATGTTACTCAGTGAGGAAGCAGCACTGGCCATTTTTTTAGCCTGGTTAGGGTCGGTGGTGACAAATAAATGGCTTGTGTACGACAGAGTTAAAACTTGTAAACACGAGTTGCTTGCGGTTGTGCACGTTTTTAGACAGTCCAACAGAATTGCTCTAAAAAAAAAAAGTACATGCATATATATAGATGTCGTTAAATGAGATATGGAAATATACAAAATTGAAATAGTAATGGTAATAGTAATGGTGAGTGGGGGAACTTACTTTGCCTTAACCACTTCGGTGGTTTGGATTCCCCGCAAGAGTTGGATTGTAGTTGAGACCAGTGGTGGTGGTTTAAAAGAAGAGGATGAGTTGACCGAGAAATCAGAGATGTTTTTAAGTATAATGAAGCCTAGTTCGGGGTTGTGGGCAACATTTCCAAAGGAAATCAAGGCTATGTGGATGGCAGCCAAAAGCCAGTTGTTGATATCGTTTGAGTGAGTTGCAGTTTCGTAAATGGATTTGTAGACGCGTAGAGACTCGGGAATATCGCCGATCCGCTGCAGTAGCATTGCGTGGCGGAGCATGATGTGAGTTTTGTAAAGCGGCCAATTGTCGGTGTTTACTGTGCACTCAAACAGCTGGCCAATGGATTGCTGGGCCTCATTTATTTTCCACGACTGGATTTGGACATCGCAAAGCAGCAACAAAACCTGGATTTTCAGGGTATCGGTTTTAGACTGGGGGACTGGAACTGGAACTAAGCTTGGATTGGAGTTGGAGTTGGTGGACTTTGAGTTTAGCGTAGCCAGGCAGTGGGTAAGAATAGTAAGAACTGATAATGGGTTTGTGTTGTATCTCATACAGTTTGCTAGCAAAAGCGAAGACCAAACGTCTAGATGGAGGCTTGACCACCCAGAAAAGCAGAGGTGGGAAGTTTCTGTCTGGCTTTGTGAATTGTTAAATGTCAAGTAAAAGAGTTTTGCCCGATCCTCTGCCTCACTAAGCGACCGCAGCCCAAGTGACTGAACTTCGCGAACCAAGATATTCACAAGCGACCGGACAGTCTGGGCAGCTTTCAAGGCCTGGATGTGTCGGCCCATATTCAGCTCAACAAGGCTTTGGAGAAAGTAGAACCTGATTTGGCATTGTTTGGTTACTGAAATCGGTATCATGCCGTTGCTTTGTGAAAATATCCGGCTTAGAATTCCTAGTTGCAGCTCTGCACTTGTAAAGTCTTGCATTCGCACAACCTGATACAACGTTTCTAAGCTCAGCAGAATCGACATGTCGAAATCCCCCCGCTCCTGTGCATACTTGACTGCTAGTTTCAGGCACCGCAGTGTCTTTTTCTCCTCCTCTGTAGTCTCGTACAACTTCAATATCCGGAAAATCGCCATATACACATATTTTGCTTCGTTCATCCTATTTCAAATACACACATACACGCACACATACTCGAGTTGGTTTATTTATTTATTATTTTACTTTACTTTTTTCTTTTTCCTTTTACCTTGATTTATAATCTGTTCTAATAGCTGGTAAATGTATATATATAACACATCCTTTACCTTTGTGCCTCTGTCAGCACACTTTCAAGCCTTGATATAGCCAACGTGTAGTTCTTCTCTTTAACAAACAAGTCGCACATTGAAAGCTGGATTTTCAGCCGCCATTCCATTCCCTTTGGCCCTGCTGAAACTAGCAACAATGATTTTTGCAGCTGCCGCTCCTCTTCTCTGCTTTCGCTCGTCCACTCTCGATATATCTTTGCCAACTTCCACCGCGCCTGCTGCTCAATCCACGGCGGTATTCCTGCTACACACATGCTATCCAGTGCTGCTATTGCTGCGGTTATACACGACCGTGTCTCTTTTTCCAGCCCAACCATCGCTTCTTTCTCCTCTTGCCCATCGCCATTTCTGTTGCTATTACTATCGATATTGATATTGCCGCCTGTGTTGTTTTTTATCCCATTTCCGCCCAACCCCACATTGTATCTTGCCTTTTGAACAAGAAAGTCCGACAGTATAAACAACCCCTCGTACACTTTGTTGTGATCGTTTTCTATATTATTTCGGTTATTCATTTCCACTAGTATCAAACATTGATCTCTATATACTCTTAATTTTTCTTTCTTTCGCCGTTACTTTTGGCCTTTAATACCCCATCACTATAAACTGCAAAGCTGTTGCAATCTTTGAAACTGATTGATTATCAAAAGGATAAATGTAAAAAATAAAAATAAATCGACTTGTTTTTTTTTTATCACTTGTTGCTTTTTTTCTTCAATTGCCGTCTCCTATTAGAACCAATCCTTATTAGTTGGTTTCTTTTTTTTTTTTTTTTACTTTATTGCTAGTTTTATTCTAATTATTGCTTCTTTTTTTTTTGACACCTTTTACTTGGAATTTTGACAACCAAGTTGGTCTTGTTAAAGCGTTAAAAAAAAAGAAGTAAACACACTTTGGAAACCAATAATAAAGCAATCACAATTTGAATGTCAATAATAATAAAAATGGAATCACACTTTGAAGCTACACAAGGCTAAGTTGGTTGGACGTTTTAGTAACAATAGTTATAGATTTAGAAACCAAAGTGAAAGTATAAAGAAAAAAAGTAGAGAATAAAAAAAGTAAAGGTAAGTAATAAAGAAAATAACAGTCAAGCTAATAAAGAAGCTACATGGGGTCGAGAGAGGACAAATAAGAAAAATAAAGGGAAAACAAAGAAAAAGAGTATGGCGCTGGTGATTAAAGTAGATAGGAACATTTGATTAATAGATGTATAATAGACAAAGAGATTTAACTAGAGCATAGATGTCAAAGCGGATTACTGATTTAACGAGTGTTGATTTTGAATAGATTCATAAGACCATATTCGTGCACGGCAATCACCGCTTCCAGTAGCAAACAATGGGCTCTTTGGAGCCATTGCAACGCTGATAACAGAGTTTTTGTGGCCTTGAAGCATACATTGGGTCTGGGCATTTCGTGGGTCCCAGAACTGGACCCCACGATCTTTGCTCCCCGAAACTATCCAGTTACCATCTGGTGAATAGGCGACACTAAGAACAAAGTCTTTATGGCCGTAAAGGGTTGTCAAACAGGTTGAGCGAGACTGCGGGCGTCCATTGGGGCCGGGGCGCGAAAGCAGCTCCCAGATTTTAAGAGACTTGTCTAGCGAACCAGACAGCAACGACCGGCCATCTGGGCTGAAGGCTACGGCATAAACAGAATCCTTGTGGCCATCAACGCGCTCCAAAAACTGGCCGGTCTGGGCATCCCACAAACGAACCATTTTGTCCAGGGACGCTGCTGCAACAAGTCTGCCGTCTGGAGAAAAGGCGACCGAGGTGACGCCAGCATCTTTAGGACCCATGTCGTCAATAGAGAACGTATGCAGGTTTTTTCCTTTCTCCAAGTCCCACAACCTTACTGTCCGATCTCCCGATCCCGACAAAATGGTCCTGCCGTCTGGAGAAAAGTCCAGCGAGTAAATGTCCTGCTCGTGTCCAGACAGTATGTGCTTGATTGCCTTTCTCTGCACATCCCAGACCCTGATCTGGTTGTCCTCTGCCCCTGTAACCAAATACTTGTCGTCTGGGCTAAAACAAACCGCTCTAATATACAAATCACCGGTGCTGGACGCTGATTCGTCCGCAAGAACCGAGAGTTTTTTTCCTGTTTCTACATCCCAAATCTGCGTTGTGCGGTTGCAGCCTGTTGCCAGCATCTTTCCGTCGTGGCTGAACTTTACGCAGCAAACAACACTCTTGTGGTCGAGCGTATGGACAAGATCAATGTTCAGCATCCTTGGAACCTTTGGACTATAGATAACAAACCAGTCCGACCCCTCACGCTTCATCTGTGGTGGAACGCTTTCTGGGTCCATATCGGACAGCTGGCTGTTGCCTATCAATCCTGATCGTGCCCCACGCATTGCCCCTCCTGTTGACTGTACCAGTCTGCCCTGTCCTGGTCCCGGTCCTACCCCTGCTCCTACTCCTGCCACTGCCCCTGCACCTGCCCCTGGGGTAAGCGCCGCCATAGGCTGTCCACCGCGTACATTTCCTGACAGCGGCTGCAAAGACATTGGCGGTGTTTCTGACTCCGGTCCGCGACGGTTCACACGTGACCCAGCTGCTTGCCCCCCTGTTGGTGTCGACCCTCCTGCTTGGCTTCCGTATCCTCCCGGTGGCCCATTTGAATACCCCCCATGAACTCCCTGTCCCTGTCCTTGCCCTGGCTCTGGGATCTACTCGACAGTTCATCATCACATTATTATTGCTTATATAAACACACACACCTTACTCTTATTTTTCATTCTACACTACACTACATATCTCCTAAATGCATATTCCCCCCCCCCCTCCCTTACCCCTGGTCCAGATTGGTTGCTTCCCCCAGGTCCCATCGAGCCGCTGTGTGCTCCGGGATGTGCTCCTAATTGTGATTGAACGCCCTGTCCAGGTCTGCTCTGTCCCAACCCAAGCCCAGGCATACCTACTCCTGACTGTGACATCGAGTTGTTCTGTACCAAAAACAGCCCCTGTGGTGCTGGTGGCCCCCCTCTAGCCTCCAGTTCTCTTCTTAATCTATAGATCTCGTCCTCATATCTACAACCACATATTATACATCCCACTTAGTACTTTTTCCAACCCACTTAGTGCGTACCATTATCATTATATCTCTCGCAACACATTTAATTCATCCATTGTCTCTTAAACCTACTGCTGCTTGATTCCTTGGTGTACTCTTTCTAATTCGTATAGGTTCTGCTGAAAAGATGTCATTTCGGTAATCTGGTTATTCACTATTTGTTTTTTTTATAAACACACGTTAAATCACTTCATCTTTTTTTTGCATTTTCGTCGCTGCTGTTGTGAAAATTCATTAAAACGCGTTGCATCCATCCGCTTCAACACGCTTTTAGTTTGATCTTGTGTTTTTTTTTTTGTAATAGTTAAAATAATAAACAATCAAAAATAAACAATCAAAAATAAATCCGCCTACCTCGTTGCTCATATTCATCCTTGTGAAATTTTAATACGTTGGCATCCTGTGATATGTTTTCAAATTCTGTCTTTAGTGATTCTAATAGTTCAACAACCCTCCCTGAAATAGGTGCCGAGGGCATCATTTGCCTGTGATTGTAGATGTTTGCCATATTGTGCTGACTGTACCTAATTATCTATTCCTTTTACTGTTATTTTGACAAAATAGTTTATAAAGATTGAATCATCCAGCTACTTGTACTAGATTCCCGTTCTTATTATGTGCGTGAGCGTGTGTTTATCTTTTTTTTTTTGTTTATTTTGAAGTATGGTGGTGAGATTGTTATATTCGCTATTTAGCCACTATATCTGGCATAATTATTTTTATTGTGTTTAATAAAATAAATTCCTAGCTTTAATATCCTCCTTTTTATTCCTTTCAATAGATAAAGAAGACTACGCTAGAAAAAAAAATATATTTGGCGATATATTATACCTAATAAATCTTTTGATTTTATTTTTATTTTTTTCCTAGTTTGTAGTTGGGCTAAGAATAAAATGAAATAAAAGAAGAGTCCCGGACTTTTGTATTGCACATATTTTCATTTTATCGCTTGGCCCTAATACCATTTTTGTATTATTGTTGATTTAGTTGAAGCGTTAAATAAAAATGTTGCAATTTTTTTTTACTTTATATTATATCACTTTGTTGGTTGAGTTCTTAATCAATCACATTGCTAATCGCGTTAAGTTGATTTGGATTTTACATTTAGGTTTTATATGAACAAAAAAGCCAAAAATCGCATTACAAATAAAAAGTTCTGCTTTTGGAAGGGGTTCTAAATTAAAGTGGAAAAAAAAGATAAAAAGACGCCTCCATACAAATGTGCCACTTCCAAGTAACTTTTTTTTTCCATAGCTTTTTCAAATTAGTGAATCTGAAATTAAAGCGAATATATTACCAATTTGGTTTGTGTTTGAACAGATTATTGGTCTAAACTCTGTTAAACATAGACTTTGTATTGGTTGGATCGCACATCATATTATAGTTATGTAACATGGCCCAAATGGAGTTGCACTATTACTTAGTGAGCTGTAAATGTAAAGTGTGTAAGAAAAACAATCCACAATCCAAGTTTTACCTAACAGCAATAAATAAAAGGACCTTCAATTATGAATTTACAATCTAAAATAAAACACTACGCAATGAAATAGTGAAATAAAACACCGTCAATAAACTGAAATAACACACTGTTCGCCTATAGTCTGGTCTTTACCGCATGTTTTAGCAAAGCTTTATTTTTTTTGACAAAATTATAACTCGCAAAACCAGCCAAACAGTCGTATTTTTTACGTCTATGCTCACTTTAGGTCTGAATTATTTATTAGGCCCAAAGCTATTTAATTGTTCTCAATTCCAAAATATTTAACAACCTATTTCATCACGTTTTTTTTGTTTTTTTTTTCGAACCAAATATCCTCCAGCTCAATAAAAATAAAAAAATATTCTAGTTGGATAATGAGCAAGCTATCGCATCAATAAATGTCGGATTTTCTGTGACATCATTCTGCTACTCCAATTGGACATCATTTATGTCAGTTTGCTCTAATCTACTTAATCCTCAAAACTACATTTGATAATCTCAATTCAATTACTAAGGTTGGATGAACATGTAGATTAAAGCTATCCCGTTTTAATAGCTAAATTACAGCGTATATAAAACAAACAGCATATTATTATCACAACGAACAGTTGTAATCCTTTACAATCGTTTACTTTACCGTTGTTTTGATCATTTTACAATATCTTTTTCCCCCCTGCTTTAAATAACTTACTAATCTAAATACTCGGAGGATATTAAATTGTTCACCTCATACTCGTACGTTAATGAACAATATTAGTAAAACACTGTTGTTGATATTCTTATCATTATTGTAACTACTGACTGATTATTTTTTTATTCACAACTTTTGCAATGAATCTCGAGTTGTGGCCAAATGGTAATCGATATTTTGCTGCAGCTCAACCATGCATATTCTACAAAAAAAGGAAACATTACCTGCCCACTATTCCTAAATGGCTTATAACGCTCAACTATACGCAATACCCCAAAAGTTGTTTCTGTTTTTATGTGTTACAAGACCAACATTGCTGTGTAACTTTAAATACAATGTTACTAATGGTAGCATCCGTGAATATATGTGAGGATATGTTGTCTTTAATTCGCATAGGTTTATGCCGCGCGTTGTTATATTACTTTGACACAATGTGTCTGAAATCAAAACCAAAGCAGCTTTACCAAACTCTGCTTCTCGATCACTGTAAACATACAGCTGTTGTTTTTTTGAGGTTGATACTCTTGAATTTATTGCTAGCGCTAGCCAGAAGTACTGTATATTTATTGTTGTTGCTGTTTTGCTATTACATATGGTCCAATGTGCTCCCATTCACTCATGTGAAAAGAGTGCATTGTACCATTTGCCGATCATCACCTATTTATATATTTTAATAGCCTTTTTTGGCATATATTGTGCTCGCATGTGGCACAGGGGCGTTTATTGAGTATTATTAATGTTTTGAATATGATTTGGGTACTTCAAAGCACAACTATTCCGGCATATAGCTGTTTGTTCGTAGATGAGAAGAGCTAATACTGTAAAGAACTTTGCTCAATAATCACGGAACAAGGCACAAGTTCAGTAAAATCGAATATAGCCTTCACATATAAACCACGAACCTGTTTAAAGAGCTTAACGCATATACTAAACACAGCCACACCCAGATTAACATATACCAAAAGAATATACAAACGAATCACAACCAGGGTAGATATAGGTGTTTTTCTCTGGGCGTATTGAAAATCCGTGCTAAGAAGGCAGGTGTAAATGTAATCGTTTTCAAAGTGCAGTTTGTGATTTTTTACCGCGGCCACAGTCTCACAATGAACTTGTGTATATATTTTATATTCAGTCTTATAATTACGATTGTTCAAGGCAGGGTAAATGTTCGTATCTATAAGTGAGTTGGTTGTATATCAGTACTTTGGAGGATCCAGCTAGAGCACGTTTAAGCAATTTACTTCCAGTAAAAAAAAAAAGGTAGAATATGGTGTTAACGTTATTAATGACTATTGGGTGTGTTTGTTTTGGTTTGTAACAATGCACGCTTTCAAAGTGAAAACTGCTCTAGAGATTTAATTAATTAAACTTTTATAGGCGCAATTACATACACTGAAAGGAATGTTCGAACAAAAAGAAAAAGTTTTTTTATTATTGTGAGGAAATAGCTTTTTTTGAGCGGAAAAAAAAAATAAGCAAATAGAATGCAGACAAGAGCAACAAGTAATTTAATCAGGCTTGGACTTTTTAAGAAGTTAATAAAAAAGGAAAAAAGGAAAAAAGAAAGAAAGAAAAAAAGGAAAAAAAGGAAAAAAGAAGAAAAAAAAAGAAAAAAAAGAAAAAAAAGAAAAAAAAGAAAAAAAAGAAAAAAAAGAAAAAAAGAAAAAAAAATCGAATTAGGGTGAATAAGTGAGAGGTGATGTAAATGTGGTAAAGCAAA
Source organism: Capniomyces stellatus (assembly GCA_001661515.1). Lineage (NCBI taxonomy): Eukaryota > Fungi > Kickxellomycota > Harpellomycetes > Harpellales > Legeriomycetaceae > Capniomyces > Capniomyces stellatus. The sequence continues at coordinate 68,118 of LUVW01000010.1, read as the reverse complement.
AACAATGATTTCAAAAGAAATTTAGTGGAGGATAAGGGAGCAAAGGGGTTGGCTAGAAACAAAATTTGGTAGGAGAGCCAAAATTGAATTGAATTACATAAAACTGGTGGGTTTAAAAGTTAATGTTGTGTGGAATAGGAAGTATTAAGTTGGGAATGGGAAAGGGGAAAGTAATAATAGTGGTGGCAATGAAGGGAAATGGGATAATCATAAATCCTAGATTTGAAAATCAAGAAATGTGATTGTAAAGTAGAGATGAGTAGAGTAAGAAAAATAAAAAAGGCGAGTGTGGAATCCCAAGGGAAGATGGTAGGGACGTAAAAGCAGCAGAAAAAAAGAAAAAAAAGCAAGCATATTAATAGAAGGCTTGAATAAGTAGAAGTTTTTTTTAAAAAAAAACGCAAGAGGTGGGATTCTAAAGTTGTTTACTGGGTCGTTTTATTTCCCGGTTTATGTTTGGTAGTTTTCAAAAAAGGGTACCGAGAGGTAAGACGAGTGGTTCAAGAACACCAAGTCTGTAATTACAAGGATATTAAATAGATGTTAACAACTGAAAAAGGTAGTTCGTTATGGAAAAGTAGAAAAGAAAGCATTATTTTGACCAAAAAAGAGAAAATCTAAATAAACAATTAAAAAAATGTAAATTGGTTTAAACAGGGCGATTTTGAAAAAATAAACAAAAGGTGAGGCAAATAAGCGATTAAAAAAAGTACAAGATATCAAGTAAATAAGGAGGAAAAAATAGGTTGTTTTAAATTGAAAATAATAAAGAAAAGGAAGGGGCTAAAAAACAAATAAACAAACACACATATTTTATTTCAGCAACAAGATATAACAGAGCTGTAGAACCGTAAACACTTGCACGAAGGGTGCATCGGTATATAAGATCTTCATAAACATATATAGTCAACAGAATAGCTAGGCAAAAAGAAGTAGCAAAGTGTTTTTTTTGGCTTGGTTTAGGGCTCTCTTATCTTTTGTACGGCTGATCTAAAAGAACTGTGTAGCGGGGTAGAAAGATATAGCGAAAGTGAAGAAAGAAAGTGGTAAACAAGAAAGAAGGTGGTAAACAAGCAAGAAGGTGATAAACAAATAAAAGCACGGAATAATGGCAGGATTAGTGGGAAATGCGAGCTGGATAACGCAGCACGAGACAAAGTGGAACAGCGTGTTGAAAAGGAAGCTTGAGGATTTCGAAACTACTATACGCGAAAATGAGTTGTGGGTTGAAAGCTATGTGGAGTTGATGAGAAGAGAGTGTAATGGAAAGCAAAGCAAAATAGCCAAGTTATCAAACATACTAAAGACAAGTTCTAACGCCAAGAAGAGGCACAGGAATAGGGTAGATATTAGAAATGTGTTTGAGATGGATAACGCAAAAGATCGCGTTGTGCTTGAGGCCGGCAAGGGAATGAAAAATTCAGATTTAATAGAGACGAAGGATAGTAGGAAAGGGAATGGGATCCAAGAGCCAGCGGTGCAGCGGCCAGCAGCAATAAAGAGATCGACTTCGCAAAGGAGCAGTAAGGATATGGAGAAAGTGGGAAGGGGGAAAGGCAGTAGGCAATCAGACGCAAAGAATTCGCGAAATTCAGGTTCAATGGATCTGGATTTAGAAATGGAGAGTTTTACATCAACGCCAGGAAAGAAGCACATTGTGGAGGTAAAGATTGATAGCGTGCCAGATAAGCTGAAGGCAGACTACATCAACACGATAAATTGGAACGAGCGTAGCGTGAATGCGATTAATGGGCTGAGGGACAGGAATAGCGGAGGGGGCAAAATAATTAGTCGAAAAGGCTCAAACCAAGGCGGAGTAGGCGGCAACTCGGGCAGAAGTAGTTTTGGAAATAGGTCAGATAGAGGGAGTATGGATAGTGATCGTAGTATTAGTGTATCAAAGCTAAAGCTCAAGTTCTCAGCATCGGGAGATAACGAGGGGGGGAAAGGTGTGAAGGTGAAAGAAGAGGTGGTAGCAGAAGCAGCAGTGAAGAGAAAGGCAAGAGGGAAGGGAAAGAAGGGTAAACGGGCAACGCAATTGAAGGAGATGGAAGAGGAGCAAGAGGCGATGAGGGCGCATGACGAGGCGTATAGAAGTATGGGCGGCAAGAAGCAGGGTATTAATCCAGTTACACCGGTTCCGTCACTAAAGGCAATGTTAATAAGCGAGGTAGCCTCTTCAACACGGGTTAAGGGTAGAGAGCTAGCAGGAAAAGTGAATGGGGCGAAGGGTTATGGTTCATCAGGAAGCGAGTCAGAGTACAGCCTGGTGAAGAGATTAGGGAAACTGCGAGCAAAACTTCCGCAGTTGAACAGGGTGTTTAAAGATGCAGAGGAGGTCAAGCTATCAAACAGTTTAATTGATATGGGTAAAGGGCTGCGAAACGATAGCAAGGCAAGTCTGAGGACAGGATACTTGAGTTTAAATAAGTCTAGGTTGATAAAGGCAGAGCATAGGTTTGGGCTGGGGAAGAGCGGTCGGTTGAATGAAGAGGAGGACGAGGGAGAGGAAGATGATGAGAGTGGAAGGGGGGAGGTGCTTGAGGACAATGACGATGACGATGATAGGTACAAGGATATTTTGGCGGATCTTGACGACCCAATAGAGTACGAAATGGTGTTTGAGTCGGGAGAGGACAACGAAACAGATACAGGGTCAGAAAGAGATGCAAATGAGTCGGAAAGTGAGACGGGAAGCGAGAAGGAGAAAGGCGGAGGGATGGGGGCACGGGGCTCAAATATGTTGATGGGATCAATGACACCAAAAGAAGTGAGAGTAACTGTTGATGGAGACACCGTTTCGCCATCGTTGCTGAATAAGAGCATGATGGCAAACGCAGAGACAACAAGCAACTGGATATCAACAGATCAGGCGAACATAGTGATGGCCCAAAGGATGTCGATTATAGGAGGAGAAGGGAATAGTCTTATGGTCAACAATGCAAGCTTGTACATGGGGGCAGACGCGCTGAATAATAGCGGGTCGAACTATAACCCAATGTTCCGGATGGGGTATGGGCAAAATGAGTCGGCAGCACCGGGATTTGCAGGAGGTGGACAGGCGGTGACCGTGAGGGGAGGCAACATGAATCCGGCCATGACTTCACCAACAGATATGGGCCGGGGAATGCAGAGCATGAATGGGATAATAAGTATGGACCAGTTTGCGGTATCGGGTGGAGTTGGACCGAACGGGGGAGGAGCGGTGGGAGGGGCGAGTGCAGATCCATACTCGTTGTCAGCTAGTAGCTATAGCTACTTGAACAACAGCATTTCGAGTATGAATTCAATGGAGAACTTCAATACGCTGGGGAGTTTGGTGGGAGCGACTGGTTCGATGGGTTCAGCATCAGCATCACCTTCAGCATCAGTCCCAATGTCTGTAGCAAATCCAATGCAGTTCGGCAACCAGCAGGCCCACAATCAGTTTAGCCAATCATCTCCCAGCAATCTAGGCGTGGGGATGGGAATGGGGATGAATATTGGTATGGGCGTTGGGCTAGGTATGGGGATGGGAATGAATATTGGTGTAGGAGTTGGGCTAGGCATGGGGATGGTAATGAATATGGGAATGGGACTGAATAACGGAAGTGTAAGCAGTAATGGAGGGAGTTCCAGGGCAAGTGGTTTGATGCTGGGTGGAAGTTATAGCGACTTGAGTGTTGGGCAGTCATCACAGGGCGCACCAAAGCTAATAGAAGATTCACGGATGATTACGAATACATCGACTGGAGACGGCAATGGCGGTTCTGACAGCAGCGGCAGCAGTAGAAGCAGCAGTAGCAGTGGGGACTCGGAAATAGAGCTGAATACTGGGCGTGTGGGTGTGCCAAGATTTGATGGGCTGAAACCAGCAGCGATGAGGAGTTCGTCGGGAAGCCAATCGGAAGAACCGATGTTTGGGTCAGAAATGATCACGTACGTGGAGAAAAACAGCAGCAGTAAAGGAGGCAACACACACAATAATAGTGCTACCGATGATGATAATGTGGTGGGCACAGGTATCAACAGGAACACAGGTATGGGGATAGGGATGGGAATGGGTATGGGTATGGGCATCGGAATGGGGATGGGAATGGACATGGATATGGATATGGATATGGACATGGGATTGGATATGAATATGGACGGGAGATTTGATGAAGTAGTGGATTATGAGGAAAGAGCGTATCAAGAAAGAGAGCCGGGGTATATCAACGAGATCGAGGATGACGAACAGGAGGCTGTAAAGGATGAAGTGTTGGCGTTAAGTGATGAGAGCGGTCTGTTAAAGGAAAGAGAGCGATTGCAGCAAAAGTGTATAATTGAGATTAATGATGATGACGATGAGGATGATGAAAAGGATGACGAAGAAGAGGTTCAGAAGGTGATGGGTGGGGAGGAAAGTGGAGGTAACGCGATAACAGTTGAGGAGACTGTAAAGGACAGTTTGAACATGTTGAAGAGCAATATGATGAGGGAGGATCCAACCAAGTATCAAACGCCGCCAGTAAAAGAAAAGAGTCAGAAGATAAACGGACACATAAGTATGTACGAGAAGATGGGTGGGGTTGGACGGGAAGATGAGAAAGAAAAAGAGAATAAAGGTATGGACGATAGAATGAGTGTAAAGAGCAACGAAAGAACGCCCAACAATATGGTGGATATGAGTGCTGGGCATACGACGATAATACCAAAGGGAAGAAACTCGCCGCCAGAGATAGAATCAGACGATAGCGATACAGACAACGAGATGTTGTATGAGTACATGGATGAGATTCCAAGTGGGGCGACGAGGGATGATGTGGCGAGGATGAAGAAGGAGGCAAAGAAGCGGATGAGGTATGCCAAGAACCCAGATCTGATAGAGACGCCAAAGTGGGCAAAAACGCCAAATTTAGTGAAACAGTTGGGTGAACAAAAGGAGGTTAATCCGGACATGGTGTTTGGGCGGGTTCGGGCAGTTAGGGTGGAGGAGATATTTGACCAAAATGGTGGGGTGGGTACTAGTAATGGTAATGGTACTGGTACGGGGGTGTATGGACAGAGTAGGTTGTTTATGAATGCAAAGAGCCGCAAGTCAAGTGGGGTTTGGGTAGGTGGGGATGCGTTGAGTCAGGAGGAGATTGACGAGTATAACAAGAAGATGGGATACAACTGATCCAAAAGTTGTAACAAGTGTTACTATTTCAATTACTTTTATTATTTACCACAACCTGTTTTAATTATTCTATAGTCGTAATTTTAATACATTTTATTTTATTTTACTTTATTTTATTACATTTTATTATTGAAATTAACATTAAACCAAGAAAATAAGAAAGTAGCGACAAATGAATAAGCAAATGAACAAGTATATTATTGGTAGTGGTAGTTGTCGCAAAAGTAAATGAAATAGTAAAAACAAACAGTAGTAGTGAAAAAATAATAAATAAATAAATATGTAGATGAATATTTAAATAATAAATAATAGTAAAATAGAAATAAAAAAAGTATACTTTGTATTACACAGCTCTCATCAAAAAGTCCTAATCAAAGTTGTTATTATACGGGGGGTGTTGGGTACAAAGGATTAAAAGGGTTGTAGTAATTATATTACTCTTCTTCTTCTTCATCATCGTCTTCACCTTCATCCACTTTGTCCTCTTCATCATCGTTGTCTTCACCAGTACTTGACCCATCATCGTCATCACCTTCACCTTCATCTTCTTCACCTTCACCTTCACCTTCTTCATCACCAGATACCTCTTTTTCACCTGATCCTTCTTCTTCACCAGATCCTTCTTCTTCACTACTACTGTCTTTACCATCACTAGATCCTTCATAATCATCGTTATCATCATCATCATCATCATTATCACCAGACTCTTGACCTTCACTTCCACTCGATTCACTGTCACTGTCAATATCACTATGATTGTCGTTATCACTGGTATTCGACTTGGAAGATTTGACAGCGTTTCGTTTATTTTTACTTTGTGTGGTGGGTTTGGATTTGAATTTGGGTTTAGATTTTGTACTAGGTTTAGATTTTGTACTTGCTTCGGATCTAGTTTTGGCTTTGGCTTTGGCTTTGGCTTTGGTTTTAGTTTTAGTTTTAGTTTTAGTTTGAGGGTTAGTTTTGGAAATAGATTTGGATCTAGTTCCAGTACTGGTTTCAGCTTTGGTATTAGACAGAGACTTTGTTGTGGACTTGGTTTTGGAGTCCTTTTTCTGTTTAGCCTTTTTTGAATCACTTGTAGTTTTCTTTTTCAAGTTGGATTTAGATTTAGATTTAGATTTGGTTTCGGATTCAGATTCAGATTCAGATTCAGATTCAGATTCGGAATCAGATTCAGATTTAGGTGTTGGACTCGACGCTACTTTGTGCCGATTTCTGGATCTGGTATCGTGTTTTGAATCGCTTTCTTCAACATCCTCATCTTTACCATTCTCCTCTTCATCCTCCTCATCCTCACCCTCTCCAATTTCAACGACATCTTTTTCAACGTCATCTTCTTTGACTTGTTGTTCTGGCCCAAGTTCATTGTTTACATCATCTAGACTATTTCCAAGATTATTGTCAGATTGAGCGCTAATGTTATCAACTGGATGATGGAGTTTGATCTTTTTGTTGGCACTACTATCGACAGCAGCAGCAGCAGTACGGTCATGATCGCCAGAGTCGTCAACATTTAACCCGGAATTTGTAGAATCATGATTGGAACTAGAACTAGAACTAGAACTGGAACTGGAACTGGAACTGGAACTAGAACTGGAACTGGACTCTGATCTTGCTCTTTTATTGGTGCTAGCTAATTCTGAATCATTAATGTTAGTAGCTGGACTGCTGTTGTTAAAGTTGGCAGCATTACTGGGCTTTGGACTTGAAGAGACTAGGTTGGACACAGCACTGATAACAGAGCTTGATATTGAAGAAAACGCCTTTTGAAACTGGGATTGAATTTGAGTTGTTGGAATTTGGGCTGTTGGTTTATCACTTTTAGCTTCAATAACAGCTGTATTAGTATCTGCGGTTATATCAGTTTCCGTTTCAATTTTAGATTCTGTAACTGTATTTGAGGTTTGGTGGTCTGTGGGGTTTGCACTTTGCGGTTCAGGTTCAAATTCAGGTTGAGGTTCAGATTCAGGTTGAGGCTGAGGTTCGGATTTGCTTTCGAGCTCAACTTTGGATTCAGATTTGAGTTCAGAATCATTTGATTTGTGGTTGTAGTTGGCATTGCTTTTATCAGCACCAACATCAGCATCAACATCAGCATCAGCATCAGCATCAGCATCAGCATCAGCATCGACATCGACATCAATATCAACATCGACATCATGGGAATTAGAATCTTTTTCTTCATACTCTGTGTCATCATCATTCACGTCATCAAGCTCATCAATGTTCTCATTATTTTTATGATTGTCAACGTTATTGTCTTTGATTCCATCCTTTTCTTTGATTTCGCAAGTATCTGCAATGGTATCAACATCCATTTGAGATACGTTATTGTCAGGGATTATAGAATTGGTGATTTCAACAGGTACTTGTTTGTTGGTGGTGCTGGTATCGGCGCTGTTTGGTTTGGAAACTGATGAATTAACCGTCAATTCGGCGTGATCTTTTCTTGTTTCTTTTGGATAATCAGAAGGTGAATTCTGTTGAAGAGGTTGATTAACACCACTACCAACACCACTACCACTAATATTAATGTTGGGGTTGGGGTTGGGCGATAAGGTTGTGGAGGTTAAAAATGCCATGTCTGTATAGTTTCTGAAATCCAAATCTTTTGAAACGTCTAGATAGACAAATTTGAGCTGGACAGGAGTCAGGGTTTTGACATGGGACTCTACAAGCTTTGAATACTCGGCAGAGTTCTTCCACACCTTTGAACACGGGTTGAACCTTGACCCAAACCGGCGTTTTGTTTTCATCAAGCTCAACAGTGGTTCGTTTGAGCTTGTATTTGTGTTCTGGTTGTTATCATTGGTGGCTGGGGTTCCACTAGTACCGCTGCTGCTAGTGCCACCAATGTTGTTAGCGTTGATGTTGATGTTAACGCTGCTGTTTAGGCTTGGTGTTGGATTCAAAAACTGCGATTGTGCAAACCTTATAACTTGCCAGTCCTCGTCTCTCAGCAGCCCAAACCTAAACGCACTTTGTTTAATTTCATCATCATCATCAGCATTAGAATAGCCAGAGTTTTCGGCACCATCGGTATTGCTATTAACGCTACTGCTGGGTTTCTTGTATTTTCCTCCCCCACCAACACGGGAACTGGCAGAACTAAAGTCAAAGTTACATTTGAAGCTAAATCCACGGTCCGTTCCATTTAACTGGTGCTGATGGATTTTGTTTGCTGAATCCAAACATTTTGATAGCCCAGAATCCGGTCTCAGCGGAACCACACGACGATCCACAAACAGCCTTCCCAGTCTACCACGCCTCAACCTCACACCCTTTCCACCCTTTCCGTTCTTGCCGCGCGTAGATGCATCCGAGTTGGCGGGAGCAAATGGTTTGAATTGGCTGTTGTCAGTGTGAGAGCTATACATTGATTCGTAGGACGCGTCCAGGAACGTCCGCATGCTCTCCATTCTCTTCTTAGTCTTTACGCGGATCCGCTCGCTCAGGTCACGGACGCGTTTGGAAACTGTGTACACCGGCACATCAACAGTCAGCGGAACCTTGCTGACCTCAGCTGCCTGGCCACTGCCAACTTCCCCGCCCACCTTGTTCCTGGCCTTGTTCTTCTCCCCAACAGCCCCAGAACCTACACCAGAACCTGCGTCGCTCCCCCCCAAGCTGCCCCCTGCCCTCGCCACCCCGTTGACCTGACTAGCATTGCCAAACACGTCGCCTGTATTCACGCTTGCTCCTGCTGAGCCCAACTTGCTGAACTTCTTTGACTTGGTCATCGCTGCAGCGTCATCGTCGTCGTTGTTGTTGTTGCTGTCTTTAGCTGTGCCTGACGCCCCGTCTCTCTTTAAGGCCAGCTGCGACGCTTGCTGCTGCTGTGCCAGCAATCGCTTCCGCATTGTCGATGCCGACACGTAAAACAGCTCCTTTATGTTGAGGTCAGTCATGTTCAGGTGTCTCCTCATTGCCAGCACCAGACTCCGCTGCTCAACGCTCTTCCTGCCCAGCCCCAACAGCTCCAGCTTCTTTCTCTCCCTCATCACCGTAATGTCCAGAATCTGTGCCGCATTCACCAGGTTCAGCTGCAGTTTCTGTAGCTGCTCAAACGACCTCTGGTCTGCCCGCCTTGTCTTTCTCACCTGCCTCAGCTCCCTCTTCCTAAAACACACATATGGGTTTATCTCGTTTGCCTTTGCCCCATCCTCTGTCTTCAGCGCTGGCATCACTTGCCCAAATCCCACCAGCGTTCGTCGCTTCTTCCACTGCTCATACACTACCTTTGCCTCCGACGATAAAATCTGCCCTTTGCTATTCGCATGCTCTTGAAGCTTCTCCAGCGCCGGAATGTCACTGCTGCTTGTAAATATCATGTCCACCGTCGCATTTTCCAGCTGCTCCATCAGAATCTCAAACCTCTCCTCGCTCAGAATCCGACTTCTTATCTCTGCTATTTCCCTCTTCAGTCTCTCCTCTCCACCATCTCCCCCCAATTCCCCCACCTTCCCCTTGCTACCCCCCTTGCTTTTCCCCTTTTCTTTTTCCTTTTCCTTTTCCTTTTCTTTTTCCTTCTCCTTCTCCTTCTCTCTTTCTAGTTTTGCTTGCTTTTCTGCCTTTGTCATTTTCCCCTTCTTCCCCTTTTCATTCACCCCCTCTTCCTTTAGCCTACTCTTGTTTATCTTTTCTATCTCTGCCTGAATCGACGCATTAAACTCATTCAGCCAAACCTCGTCCTCCTCATCCATACAGTACATTGGCCCGCATGTATCCTCTACCGTCGCCGACGACCTAATCAAACTCTTTGGCTGATTAAACTTCTTCTTATACCATCTCGCTCGCAGCCCCAAATCCTGCCGCGTTTCTGGCGTCGGAATCGTAAGTCGACTCTTTTCCTTTTCCTTTTCCTTTTCATCCTCTTTTTCCTTTTCCTCTCTCTCCCCCTCTCTCTCTCCCTCTCCCTCTCCTTCTTCTCCGTTTTTACCATCCTCCTTATCTCGTCTCTTATTTCGTTCCCTTTCCCTCTCCTTTTCTTTGTTTTGCCCCGTTACTGCTGCATGTGCTGCCGATATCGCTGCCTGCAAATGGTGCTCATCTTCCTCCTCCTTTTCAACTCCCGTCTCTATATCCAACGTCCTGTTTATCTCATCTTTCTCCAAATCTGTAAGCTCCGATGCCAAGTACACCGCTATCGGCTTCTTCAAATCTATCTTTCGCGCCCGAAACCTTGGCGCGCTCACCATCTTTTCTCTATTTCTTTTATTCCCTTCCTTTCCTTTCCTTTCGTTTCTCAAGCTTTCGTTTCTTAAGCTTTCGTTTTGGTTTTCTGTTTTTACGTCTTGCTTCTTATTTCTCCTTACTTTTTCATCTTCATTGTCCCTTATCCTCCTTTTCCTTGCAATCCTTATTCTTCTTCCTCCCTATTCGTTTTCTCCCACAGTCTTCTATTCCTATTGTACATATTCATCCATTCCACACCCATCTATTTGTTTAGTCACTCTTTCACTACTCAAACGCGGGCTTTACGCGTTATTTATCCATCTCGCGTATATTCTAAACTCTTTTCCTTATTTCACGTTGATTTACGCCTACCACCACAGATTTATTCTCGCTTTTTTATTTTTACAAATCTCATTTTTATTTTTTTAAATCTTGCCTTCTTACCTTTTACTGCTATTGTTTCAGTTATGTCACTATGCTCTACTTTATCCTCGTTTTACACTTTTACGTGCATACAAAAATAAAAGCTCTAGTAATTTGAATTTATTTTCAATTTTATTTGTTTTTTATTTTTCTGTTATTTTATTTTTGTAAACAATTGCTTGTAAACAAAAATCATGCGGATAATGATGCTACAATTCCACTTTGCTCTGCAAAAGCACTCGTCATCTGATGCGTATTGTTTACCAATTCCTCTCTCTCGCCTTTAAATCCAAGTCTTGTTCTATTTACCACCTGGATTGCCTAGAAAAAATTGGTCGAATAATCCAATCTATTCAAACTACTAGTAAAATTAATTCTTTTTTCCCTTTATTTTACTATTGTAACGAGATTATTGGGGTAGTAAAGTAGATGAGGGTGGATTTGGCTTAGATTAACAAAAAACCAACTCTTCAATCTTGAATTTCCTTCCTAATTGATGTTGACTTTGTCCTTTTACTTTAGTTTTGCATCCAAATCTTTCTTGACTTTGGCCTTTAATCTGTACTTGCTATTTTCTTTGTTTTTAATATATTATCTTTTTTTATTTTTTTTAAAAAAAATTTATTTCCCGTTCTTGTTTGTTTCAAAAATTCCTACGCCTTCTAGAAACTATCGCTTTTGTTTTTTTTTTAATTTGGTTGTTTGCTTCTAATCTCGTTTAGATTATTTATTTTGTTTCTAATTGCAAAGCTGTTAAAACCTGCCAATACAATTATATTCACCATCACTTTGCCCAACTCATCCCCAAAGTCATTGAATTTATTTATTTTTGCATCTTTTTACCTTCGAACGTTTGACTTTGGTTCATTCACTGATTATCCCTCCTTTATTTATTTATCCATAGTTCCACTAGTTTCACTTTTTTTTTACTTTTGTTTACTCGTTAATTTGACAAACCTTTTTTTATTTTATTTTTTAAAAGTATTCTTTTGAAATGAAAACCTACCAGGTGAATAAATTAAAATCTAATTCGTTACTATTTTTTCTAATTCGCCAAAATGCGCCAACAAAGACAATTTGTTCGAAACACTTTTTCTTTCTTTTTTCTTTTCTTCATTTTTTTGCCATTTCGTCATTATCGCGAAATTATAACCATTTAAATTCCAAAAAAAAAAATTTCATTGTCCAAGTATATTTACTTTTATTTATTACTTTACATTTCTGGCTTTTTTATTTATTTATTTCTTTACATCTCAGATTTAGTTTAAATGTGATTCAATTATTCACTGTTGATTATCAATATCACGTTATGAATCATAGCAAAAAAAAGTTGAAACACTACTCAATGAGATATTAGTGGGGTATATTATCATGTTTAACCAAAATTGCCTATATAACAAACCTAGTCGTAAATAAACGTATATTCAAATGTTTAAAGTTCAAGGTTTACTATTTAATAAAGGAAATAATCAAGTGAATTGGACTTCAGTAACCACAGAAATGTGGCCTGGAACTGTATTGTTGGTTCCAAACACAAAGTGATCTGTGGAGTCATTAGAGTATATACTCGGAAGTATTGAGCCAAGAAACTTGTAGTATTCACTATAAAAGCACTGCAAATTAGTCTTCCCAAACCCATTTCCATCGTGCTCAACATAAACTATCCATTCGCTCTGAGTTGCTCTTGATGTCATGTACATTGACTGGCAGCATCCTCTCGGTGCATTCATGGCAAAACTCTGGAATCTTGACTTTATTGGATCAATAACGGTATCAGTTATGTTTGATGACGTAACTGATGGCGACTTGAAGTTTAGCAATGGACTGGGTCCGGTTCCATCACCGTATTGTGGAATAACATAGCTGTAGACCGGATTGTTGGTTGTTGACAGCTCGCAGATCTGAGACCCTGGCGCGGTAATGTACAGCAAATAGCCGTTGGCTCTGTTTTCTGTTGGCCCAGCAAACCCAGCTGGTATATCTCTTGACGCTTTGACATTGACAAATGATGTATTGGATCTGACAAACCAATCTGCAATTGTGAGATTTCCGGTGTATTGGACTTGATATCTTCTTGTAGAGTTTTTACCATTGTATTTATAATTAGAAATTCTGGCCGAACTGGGGATATGTACTTTATTTATAAACTCAGATGACAATATACCTTCGTTATATGCCAAGTTGAGCGTTTCGACTTTTTTATCCATGTCGTAAACGGCATTAAAGTATATGTGGTTTGGAGTATCCGCGCTGAAGGGGTCTTTAAATATAACAACCATGGACAGACACAAGAGTATCACAAACGAATCAATTGAAAAGTGCATCAAGTTTCGCTTATCATTGATGACAAAGAACGGAATAGAAATAGAAATGATGGTGGTGGTAAAGAAGCCAATCATCAGGTTGATTAAGTATGACGGTGTTCCATCAATCACAGTCTGTGCCATAGCATTGACAATTGTGTACAGTATCTCGGTTGTAATCAGTGCAGGCACGGCAACAGCAACAATTAGTCGCGAAACAATTAAAGTGTGCTTTACACGCTTTCTGGCCGAAAAGCGAGGCTCGATAAAGTATGCCCAGAGCGCAGCAAGGATGGTAAACAGCCCGCAGTATACTGTATAGTAGAGCATCCCAATTTTCATAGCTGAGGCAGCCACACAACCAAGAAGCATACCAAAGAACCACACGTACACCTGGCTGTATGTCATAACACGCGACCTCACGTACCTGTCCATGGACACTGGTGAGCCACTGATCCTTTCTTCAACACGCAGGTATGCGTAGCAGACCAAAAATATTGTGGCCAGATTTGCAAATATATGCGCACATACAACATAGCTAGTAGACCCATACATGGAGAAAAGCTCGATTTTGGAGTAGACCAAACCAACTGCATAACTAACTAGAATCGACAGAACCATCGCCAAGCAAGTAAATCCAAACCCTCGAACAACAGTCCACGCTGAAACATCGCAGTTGGCGCCTTTAACAGCATAAAGATCATACTCAGTTGTGTGCATCTTCTTTTTCTTGTAAATATACAAACCAACTGTACCCAAGATAATAATCACCAGCAATGTGACATACATTGCAACCATTACACCAAAACTGTGGGTAACAACCACGGACCCAAGAATATCATAGTAGACCGACGATTCGTTAGTTAAACCCCTGGGGCTTTGCATCAATTGGTCGTCATCTGTGATTGATTTGATAGCGTTAAGAACAGTTGTACCGACTTGGTTCAAGCTCCCAACACCTATGTTAACCGAGTTATCAGACGATGTATGATAAAAGGCTCTGTTTTCGTAGAACGCAAGATCAAGCCCTGGAATGCCGTACGTGGTATAAACGGTGTAATCTGTGTCCGAGTTGATCAGTCCAAGCTTAAAGACGTCATTCGCAAACACGTTTCCATGCGGCCTCCAATCATCTACATAGTTCTTGTTGTACTTTCCATATCTGGACACCAAGTCCTGATTCGATGCTTGAAACACCATAGCCGATCCTCCAGCACCAGCCCCCTCCATATTGATAAAGGCCTTGATAGTCTTTGCCCATGGGTGGTTCATAAATGCGAGTGCCCCGTTTAGCCCAAACTCTTCGCCGTCGTTAAAGTTGAAAACAACCGTGTTCTTTGGCTGGTTGTGAACCAAGTGTCTAAGCATCTCCAGCATTGCTGCCCCACACGCACCGTCGTCGGTTGCTCCATTGCTTACTGCTACCGAGTCCAAATGGCTGTTTACCATAAGTGCGTTGTCGGCCGTTCCTGATTTCCCGATGATTCTAGCGAGCACGTTTCTGCCTTCAATGTACACGCTTCTGGTTGCCGTTTTGTTTGGGCCCATAGTGTTGGTCGCCAATCTTTTGGTGTTGAGACTGGTAAACGCTGTTGGGTCGGACTCCAGTACATCGACTTATATGCCTTTGGCTTGCGCAACAGATTGTATCTGCTTTAGCACTGTGAATATATACTGTCTGTTTTGCTCATTTGCTGCAGTGTTCCATGGGTGAGGAATTCTTGCCAAAAATATCAAGTGTCGATAGGCTATATCTGCTCTGAAAAAGGTGACGTTGCTGGCCATAGGTATGGCGGCCAAAGGTAAAATATCCCTGTCATCAAGTATTCGACTGTCCTCCAGAGGAGGCGAATAGTTCAGGCTACTTTTTGCGTCAAGAATTGTTAAAAATATAGCCGAGTATACAACCAGAATAGGAAGATAGTAGATCCAATACTTTTTTCTAGAGTTTGGCTTTGCATTGTCGACCTCGTCTATGCTGCCCATTAAGTCTGGGCCAGAGTTTCTTCTGCTTCCTGTCCGAAAACGCAGTTCCATTTCTTGTAGCTTGGTTTAGGGCGGTGTTATTTCTTTATCTGTTTAGGGTGTTTTATCAAAGTTTGTTACTAGGAATAATAGAGCAAAAATTAGGCAGATCTATATGTTCGGCTTGGTAACTTTGTTGAATCAATAAAAGTTTAGTTAGCAATTTTAAATGGTACTCATTTAGAAATTAAAGAATTGACTGAGCTGATAGACTAACAAAAAATGTACGTTTCTGAAAACGAGACCCAAGTTGAGGGTATTTATGTCAGATATGTTATTGTAATGTGTGTGTGTTATTGACTTAATTTGAAAGAAGAAAAATTAATCAGCCGGGTAAACAGGTAAAAAAAAGAATCGCACTTTCAAACTTATGTGACATCTAACTGGGCAGACAAGTAAATAAAACACATCTTTAAATCCAATTTAGAATAAAACAGATCACAAATAAACAGATTCGATGCAATTCGGTGAAATTATGGTTAAATTAATGTGCTGTTTTGAAAATTGTTGAAAGTTGAATTGACCCAATTCATCAACATTAAAATGAAAACAAGCAAATGGCAAAGCGGATAGCTAATTACTGAGTATTGTACATTTTACACTATCACATACTTTGTATAAAACCACAGTGCAGCTTTGCAACTTTGTTTGAAGTCAAGAATTTTGTCATTAAAAAGTTCATATCGATCAGCTTAGTAATCGACTTTATAGTTAAGGAAGGGTCTTGACAAAGCCCACAAAGCCCACAAAGCCAAGAGAACATGTGATTGTAAGTATTGTAGCCATTTGGTTTTAATTTAGCTTATTTTAGTTTATTTTGAGGTTGAAATATGGGTGTAAAAGTTCTAATATAGAATTTACCGATTATAATTAAAGAAAGGGTAAGTTAATTGATAAAAAGTAAGAATAGTAAGAGAAAAAGAAAAGTAAAAGAAATGTATATAAAAAGTATATATACAAACTAAATAATAGGGCAGGCTAATTGGACGTAGCAGGAATTATAGCTGAAACCAGAATAAAAAGAAAAAAGATAAAAGCGAGTTGATTACTCTTCTTCCTCCAAGAAAAAGTAGTTACCAGCAAGTTTCTGTTCACGATCCTTGAGGGAATCGAGCTTATTGATTCTTGGGCGGAAATTGGTTGGGTCACGTCTGAAGGTGATGTTCAAGGCCTTGAGGAAAGTGTTCATTCCACTAAGCAGTGGCTGTGGGGAGTTGGCGCGGGCTCTGACAGAGGGCTGGCCGTCCATGACAATGACGCGGTCGGCGAGGTAAGTGGCCATGATGAAATCGTGCTCGACAATAAAAGCAGTCTTCTTGGCGTGGAGAATAAATCTCTTGATGACCTTGGCGGCAACAATACGTTGCTCTGAGTCCAAATAGGCAGAGGGCTCATCGATAAGATAGATGTCGGCAGGCTGGCCAAGGGCCATGACCAGGGCAACACGCTGTAACTCACCACCGGATAAAGTCTGGACGTCGTTGTCGATGATTTCCTCGATTCTCATTGGCTTGACAACATCAGTTTGGAACTGGGGATGCATAAACATGTTTCTGATCTTTTTCAGCATCAGCATGCGGACAGTTCCTGTGAACTTGGGGGCGATTTTCTGGGGTTTGTAGGAGACGTTGAGCTCAGGAACCTCGGCAAAGCCATCGGGCTTCAGCAAACCAGCAAGCATTCGGATCAAAGTGGTTTTTCCTGTTCCGTTTTCTCCCAGCAAAACAATGATTTCCGAGTCGGTAAATGCACCAGGCTCAACATCAAGTCTGAAATCACCCAGAACCTTCCTCATCTTGTCGTAGTTGTATCTTCTCTGAGTGATCACCTCGTTGTCGTCAGCTGTCTCGGCCAGTCTGAACGACAGCGATTCGTCACGGAACCGGAGATTCTCGGTTGGCACTTTGCCGTCCAAAAAGATGTTGATTCCCTCACGCACCGAAAATGGCATAGTCACCACTCCATATACTGAAGCCACTCCGTACAGCACGCAGATAAAGTCTGACAAGTAATCCAGAATCGACAAATCATGCTCCACTACTATCACATACACCTGTGGGCCCAGCAGGTTTCTGATCACGTGCGCTGCGTTCAAACGCTGCTTGACATCCAGGTATGATGAGGGCTCGTCAAACATGTACACATCTGCTCTTTGCACACACGTTGCTGCTATTGCAAACCTCTGCAACTCTCCTCCCGACAGCTGTGCAACCTCACGCGTCAACACATCCTTCAAGTCAAGCATCGAAATCAACTCTTCAAAGTTGTTCATCTCGCATTTCGCTTTAAGTAGCTCTCCAACATGTCCCCTCACTGATCTTGGCATAGCATCAACCCACTGTGGTTTAATGATTGCCTATATTTCCATTTCCATTTCCATTTCCATTTATATTCATATATATGTTTATATTTATACTTGTACTTGTATTTCCATTTATATTTACATTTACTTATCCCTCCATAGTCTAATACCACTTAAATCGCCTCTTATAATCTTATTTACCTTCAGGTTGTCTTCCAAAATCTTTGTGAAATAGTTTTGCAGCTCCGATCCTCTAAAGTATTTCAAAATGTCCTGCCAATCAGGTGGGTTGTCAAACTTCCCCAAATTTGGCTTCAATTTACCAGAAAGAATCTTCAACGCCGTCGATTTACCAATACCGTTGGTTCCCACAAGCCCAAGTACCTGTCCTGGTCTTGGTGTAGGCAATCTGTGCAACTTGAACGAATTTCCTCCATATCTATGAGTTGTATCCTTTTCCAGATTCGTTGGCAAGTTGATAATCATAATTGCCCCAAACGGACATTTCTTCACACAAATACCACACCCAATACACAGCTCTTCCGACAAACTCGCAATCTTGCTTGACGACTCCACTTCAATGCACAATTTACCTAAGTTTCACCAATAAACCAGTCAGTAAATAAATCAACCTGTCATTCACATAGTTTGGTCTTTTATTTTTATTTTTTAGCTTCCAATCAAGTCCCCCATCTCAATAGTACTGCATTCATCCATTTAATTATGTCTCCTCTTTTCCTTTCTCTCACCACCCCCATATACCACCTTGCATATTATACATTTCATTTATAGTACTTACCCATTCTGTTAACTGGACAACTCTTTTTGCACTCCTGTCTACATTTCTTGGGCTTGCACTTATCATCGTTGATGATCGCAATACGTGTGTTCTTTGACATTGTTATCTCTCAAGTATCTATATTACCTTTCTATTCCTATTCAAAAGTTGATCGCAGTATAGTTATCAGCTTATTTACTTTACATTCTATTGAATCTATCCAGAAACCACTACATTCTCTCAAAATTTAGACGCCAAATCTTTTTTTCCATCCTCTTTTCTTTTGCTGTTTTTTTAATCAGACTCACCTTTGATGATCGTAATCCGAAATGATCAGAGCTTGATGCTTTTTTTTCTGTTTTCCTATCCTTGTGTTTTAGTTCTAAGCAAGCGTGAACTAAATTGTTGATCTAAATTGTTAAATAGAATTCTAGCCTTTGTGTTGAAATTTAAATTAACTTAAAAATCAAAAGCAATCAGAAATGTATACAAAAAAGCAACTATGCTAACTACTGCTCTTTGCTATTTAATTTTTCATTTTCAACTCCTCTACTAGACTTTTCCTATTATTTTTTTAAATTTTTTTTTTTTTTTTACAAGTGTTCTACCCGCAATTTAATTGCTTGATATTGGTTGTTTTACATTGTTAACTGTTTGCTTTTTTCCTTTGTGACTTTTTTACCGGCTTTCAACTTTTTTTATTTTATTTATAGTTTTCATTTTTTTTATATAGTTACCAATTTCGATTTACAACGAATAATTAGCTTTATCTGCAAGTTTTTTTTTTAAATGAATCTGGCTATTATTACTTTTGATTCTTATTCGCTGGGGCTACAAATTGAGAAAAATTTAAAATCCCAGTACTAAATTTGCTGAGTTAACATGCTTGACCAACTCGATTTCCAAGTGGTAAAACTTGATAAAGTTTCAGAAAAAACTTCAAAAGAGCTAATAACCCACCCTCTTCAAGAAATTTGACCTTTTTTTCAAATAAAAAAATTTATAATTTAAATTTTAAAAATTTTCGTTTTTCGTTTTTGTTTTTGACAAGGGGGTCAGAAATCCACTATTATTTACCAATTGGTCTACTTTTGACTATTTTTCTATTCATCAATCGCTAGGCTAATTTACAAACTTTATAGTTTGACGGATTAAAGCAGGTTTTGCATTGCTAGATTAACAATTGTTTCTCTTGAACGTTTTAGCTCAATCTATTGTGCAATTAGCCAGTAATATTTTGCAAAAACGATATACTTAATCATTTCCAAGCGCGTTTGTCTTTGCTTGGGAAGACTTATGGAACAAAACATTAAATTCAGACTTCTGCGAACCGACCTATAACGCCAACAACTTGCCAAAAGTTATATTTAAGATTGTCGTGCATTTTAGCCAAGCCACTAATCACAAGATTATTACCAGTTTATTAAACTGGACAAGTGCATGCAAAAATGAAAATAAAAGAATAGTCACAAAAATATTACAATTAAACCAAGGTTGCTTGTAAATTATTAAAAAGCCCTTGACCTGACAACTAAACAAAAAGTGTATTATGATTAGCCAAATATATGTTAATGCATTGTACCACATCACAAATGCGCTACTATCTTTTTTAAATACATTTTCAGGCCAAAGAAAAAGACTGTCCTAATAGAAAAATGGAGCAAGTCAATTATATCTAAAGCCCAAACGGCGGTTCCAAATTTCAGGGTGGCTACTATTTCACAAAGGCTACGGACAAACAGTGCGAATTATAGCCCCGTGATAGTCAAATTCGGAAGGAAGATCAAACTTGGAAGGAAGGATATCATCAAAGTTTGAGATGCGAAATGGTGCCAAAGCCACTTGGTTGTCATATAATGCTGTTTATTCGCTAAAGATACCATATTTGAAATTATTTAGAAATATTTCCAACTTTGAAACGTATGTTTGGCAAGAACAAGGATAGTAGTAATAATGTAAACCCATTAGTTGTATAGTATTGGACTACTCTGCATCAAAAGCAGAGCCGGTCCTGTCGTTGGAACCATCTGTGCCTGTTTAAGTTTATGCTCTATAATGGAAACAATGTCTCTTTTAAAGTGGGTTACTTCGCCGGTTAAGCATGGAAAGGTTGTAAAATTGGTTTATTCGGTTTTGTGACTTTCATAAAGATCAACTATCGATCTTTCTCAATAATACTAATCATCATTCAACAAATTTAGTACACCAAGCCAGCCCAAGAAAGCAAATATTTATTCAGCAGCGCTGGTTGTTAAGTTTCTTATTGTATATCATTGAAAAAAATCAAGCGTGCCTTTCCAATAACGAGAACACAGTAGTTGGTGGTTCTATCTTTTTGCCTCGAGCCAAAATAAATCTGTATAATAAAAAAAAGAAAAATAATAAATAAACCTGTATTCACTTTTCCATTATTCATTATCACTTTGTTTTATTATACAATAATATGAAATTTTGTGTCAACGCCGACACATAATATATTAGTCTAGCGATTGCTATGCAAGAGCTTGGCCCGCTTATCGTGGTATATATTTTATAACATACTTTATGCGATTCGATTTCAGCGTAGAGCTCTACGCCATACGGGTTGCTCACATCCGATTTCAGTTTAGAAGGGGTGGGCCAAATTAAGTACACGTAGACTATTTTTTTTACTTGAGAATGCTGAATGTCCCGGCTTATACACAATGCACTTGATTTATATACTAAGGCAGTAGTCGGATCAATTGGCCCCTACGTCGGCTTTTTTCGACTTATGAATCCTTTTAATAAATTATTGTTTTTGCAACTAGTTTAATTTGGTTTATTTTTTTTTTGCAGTTTGTTTTACAACGAAAGAAAAAAAATAATGTTTTGCCAAGTTCAAGGAGAGTTTAATTTCCGAAAAGTCGCAGTTTTTGTTTATTTATGTAAATATTGTTTTCATACAAATAAAGGAACTCGCACTACCACTACTGACCAATGTGCATTATAATGCCAACCAACATAAACTTTGGGTATTAATGGTTATTCAGTTAGTTTTGATATATTTATGCCTAACTCGAGTTGGTTTATTCATTATTTGTGATCTTGTGGGTTTTTGGCAAATAAGAAGAGCGTATCGCTGTCATCATTTGATTATTAGGCCGTTTAGTGAATTTGATTGCATTACAGTATTAAAAATACCTAAAACTAGGGCCTATCACATCGGATTAAAATCTCAAACCAAAAGTTCGTTTACTTTAGTGTTTAAATATCGATTTCTGGAAAAGTTAAACCAGTCGAGTCATTTTTTATCCGCAAATAGTGTTAGTCACCATACAGTCTCCTATATTAAAACATGTTGTACCTCAATAAAAATAAAGGGCAATATTGGAATTAGCTGTAAACTCTAGATCAATTAATTAAAATTGATAATAAAAAAACATATCAAAGGAGGTACTTTTCCCATGCAATTAGTTACTAGAACCTTAAGATTATATTTTCTAATATAAACCAAAAAGAAAGAGAAAAAGAAAGGCATCAAGAGAGAGACGCAAAGAAAAGAAAAGAAAAGAAAAAAGCATCCTAATTCGAGCAGGTCGATAGGAAAAAAAAGACACAGGAACAAAGAAAATACCACCTTGGAGGTTTAGAAGACAACACACTCAAGATATAACAGCCAAAACATTTTTAAATTGTGCATTCATATACTTATAATCGGAGGGAGCACAAGTCGTATGGTATAGACAAGGCCAGGGAACCTTGACACATTCGCACCGTTTTTACTTTAATGCTGAAATAAAACTAAACCGAACGAATAAAGAAAACTGATAAATGAGCAATAGGCGTGTGCCTTCTTTTTGGATAACCGACCAAAAATTTACCCTCACCCCCCTACCGTTGAGTGAATAGAGAGAGATAAAGTTAAATTTAGAGAAATAGCAGTACAATGCTTAGCTTTAGCAGGCATAATGAAGGCCAGAAGAGCACAAAGGGCTCACAGTCTGAAAAAAACGATGTCTTTCTAGAGTTTGACACAGATAGCGAGGGCGTAAATGACGAGTACAGTGAGTCTGAAGGGTTTAGGCTAAGAGAACTTGATGTTTTGACAGGAAGGAAACCCGAGTGTAGCGGGATGGATATAGATAGCGACAACTTGAACTCTGCTACTACGGTTATAGAGGGGAGCAAAAATCCAGAGGATCGCACATTGGAACCTGGCCCTATTACTTCTTTAAAGGAAGACACTGGGAATCGAAGCGAGTCTAGCTGTGACACTATTAGCGAGTACAATATGGCTATTAAAGAAAGTAATTTAATAGCAAAGGAAAGCAGCGTAGAGGTTGCAACCAGTAGTAAGAACCAGAGAAAGCACAGCCTGGTGAACTCGGATATGGGGGTGCAACCTCAGAATAGCAATAGGCTAATAAGCTCTACCACTCAGAAACAAAAAGACGAGACCGCCAAGTCTAAAAAGAAAAAAAAGTCGAGAAAGTTTTCTTTGCCGTTTTTCAGCAAGCTGACATTGTATTCCCACAAAAAGTCATTTGAGCCCAGTGCCATCCATAATGATGTTTACATGGGTGCAAAAGACAGCTTTGTAGAAAGACGAGAAAAGTTGCTGGGAAAGTTCTTTGGGGACGATATAGATACATCAGAGATAAAAGACCAAATAAAAAAGTCGGAGCTAAACTGGTTTTTAGAGCCAGAGTACGACAAGTTTGATATCAGTTTTGACATGGAGGGTAACGTGAATGGCGGAACTTGGGATGCACTGATCGAGTATCTGACACCGCCTGGAAAGAAAAGAGGTAAGTATTTCTCAATTGAAAATGTATAGCAGCTGGTGACCAAATTATGGTATGCCGTATATTATCAATAGCGAATAGATACTACCACACAAGCTTGGCAACTAAAGGTGTGGGTGTGATGAATCTGTGACAAATTAGAGGAATTTACACTGGCGTTCATGCTGACTTTCAGAGTATTTGCCACAGGAAAGCTGCTTATTGAAGCCCTGATTAACAGGTTTAACAAGCCACCGCCACCAAAGCTGACAGAAGCGCAAACAAAAGTCTGGCTTGAAAGGAAATCCAACCCTGTCAAAATCAAGGTTTTCAACGTTCTTCTAGACTGGGTTAAGAACCACTGGGTCTTTGAAGAGGATAATATATGTTTGCCCAGGATTCATCAGTTTTTAACAGAAATAGCAAAGGATTCTTGTATTCCAAAAAAAGAATGCCACAAGGCGATACTAAGAATCGACAAGACGGTAGGTGGTGCAATATTTTTCTTTTTTAGCGCATGGCCAAACTTGGAAATGTATTGGAACAGAAAGCTCTAATCATGCCTATTTGTAGCACTGACTTGTGAAATTTAATTTAATTTGATTTAATTTTTCATTGTCTAAATCTTATTTTTACTACATCCTTTTATTTACAATTCAGCTTGAGGAAATATTGGATCTAAACGAGGGGTGGAACGAGGAGCTAGAGATTATGGATGAGAAATATCTCAAAAAGTTGGAAAAGAGAATGTCCAACATTTCGCTTTCAATGGAAAGACACAGGTCAATTCACAGCGAGATCGAGTATGTTGGGTTGGCTGATGAGATTAGGTCGGCTGAACGAGATTACCATAACGAGGAAAATGACGTGGCCGAGTTGCTGCGGGTTACGATTGGAGTTGATCTGTCGTTTGAAGCTTACAAGCACTTGTCACACATAGCGCAGATAGATCCTGGAGATGTGGCGAGCCAGCTTACTATCCTCCAAAGCGAATGCTATTGTAAAATCACTCCGGTTGAGCTGATCAGAAATGAGTTTGGCAAAAAAAGTGGGTCAAAGGCAGTGAATGTCAAGCAGATGAGCACATGGAGTAACCAGATATCACGGTGGGTTGCAGCCCTGATATTACACGAAAAGTCTCCTGAAAAGCGGTCGCGGGTCATCAAGTATTTCCTGGAGCTTGCTATGGAATGTCTGCGTATCAAGAACTACGATGCTGTGATGGCTGTGCAAGGCGCGCTAAACTCCTCGGCAATACTTCGGCTTAAGAAGACATGGGTGCTGCTGCCTAAAAAGGCCGAGCTTATCAACCGCAAGCTACAAAAAGCTACAGACCCTAGCCGAAATTACGCAAAATTTAGGGCGGTGTTGAAGAAGTCACACCCACCGCTATTGCCATTTTTAGGATTGTACTTGACTGATATTACGTTTATCTGCGACGGCAACCCAGACGTGCGTCAGAGAAAGCTGGTTTTAGACTCGAGATATATGAACCAGGCGGGTTCAAGCAAACAAGTCATAGACATTAATGTATTGCCTGAAGCAATAGACAGTGGGAAAACAAATGAAGTTGATATTAGGTCAAAGGAGATTCTAATCAATTTTGACAAGCATAGCAAGGTTGCAAGAATCATAAGGGAGATTCAAAAGTACCAGATCCCTTACAGCGGAAATTACACCATGGCCATCCCTGGTCTGCAAAAGTATATTTTAAAGCAGATTGGGTATTGGGATAAAGAAAACTACGACGACGACAAGTTGTATAACTTGAGTCTTGAGCGCGAACCAAGAGCAATTATGAACATAGCAAAGCCTGAGACCAAACCCCAAAAAAGGAAAGAAAGCCTAGCACAAAAAATTATCCAATCCCGAAACGGCGACCCCAACTGATAATAAAAGTATATGTCAAAAATCAAGGCCAAAATCCCGAAAACGGCTGAGGTTTATTTTTGAAGCTTTAGTCCGAGAAAGAAGGAGTATAGGATGTGTGGTACTAGCATATGCTTTATCATAACAATACAGTTAGCTTTCGCTAACAAGGGTATATCCGGTGAATGGGGGGGGGGGGTGATATCTCCAGTTGCTTTTATAAACAATCAAACAAAAATTGCTGCGTTTTTATACCATACATCATAGTTTTTTCTTTGTGGTAACTAGGCGGTTTTCCAAACGCATTTAAACTGTATTATGCTGTTTTTTCAGCTTTTTCTTTCTGTATTTTTTTTTACTTTAATATTACTATTAAACCCTGGACCAATGTCCACCGGATACAGACGGTCTAATTGATTGAAGGGGGATGTTGGCTAGTAGAGCTCGTTTATGATATCAAAACAGCACAGTGTTTTATAGTATTTCTATGGTATTGTTTGATATTGCAAGTTTTGTTGTGTTGACTGTTGCCAATAAATCACATATATAGAATAAAATAAAATAAAAAATTAGCCAATTAGCGTGTTTTGCAAACTACTACAAATTTGGTGAGTTGTAGTATGAAAAAAGCAAAAAAAATAGAGATACTTATTAAGAAATAAGCAAAATCCAAGGTTACGTCATTAAAACTGGAGCATTGAATTAATTTCAAACAGTGAATTTTAAACATTTAACCAAACCCCAAGTAGCCTTTGTGTTTTGGGTAAAATACCCAAAGAGCTGTGTAAAGTTGTGGAGACTTTCTGCGCTAGCAAACGCATTAATTAGTTGAATTTACTGGTCTCAAACATGATAAATTGGGGCCTCGCCCGGGAATACTATTTGTTTATTTAATTTCGTACGTAATTCTAAGGTTTTGCAAAAAAAGCAACAAAAGAAATGTAAATAATTGAGGTAACAAACTAATAAAATATGGAGTTTGATTTATAAACAAAGAAAAAAAAGCAAGTTTACTTTACCAAGTTGTAAAAATCTATATATTATATCAATTACAGTAATTAATATACACATACATACAACCTTTTAACGAAATACAAGGCAAAGACAGAATAAAAAGACAAGAAGCATTGAATAAAAAAAAAGTAGGACTAGGAAGAGATAAAAACAAAACATCACAAAACAAGGATGAATTCAACCAAAGAAACAGGAATCAATAGCAAAAGCGTCACCGAGGATGGAGTGTATAAGCATACAACGTTAGTACAAACATACTTTAATATAATTGATAGGCATATAGTAGAAATAAAGGTCTAGATTTGCTGCATGCTATTTGGTTTTAGAAAAGCAAATGCAACGCAAGAGATTTTAATGTCTCACGCGAATAAGTTTGCTCGTTTAAAAGGGATGAATTGAATTCAGATTGACAAGAAACTCTTGCTACTAATATTAGTTCGCCAATTGTCACTGGAACCTCAGTTTTGGCAGTAAAGTATAAAGACGGAGTTATGATGACAGCAGATTGCTTAGGTAGAGTTGGATTGCTATAACAGCAAAAGGATAAATTCTTTATTTTTCAGCTTTTGGATTGGAATCGCTAATGGTCTCACCAATTCAATAGAAATGACAAAAAATGCGATTGCGTATTAACGTATTAATGCATCAACGTATCAATGTATTAATTTACTGACGTATCAACGTGTCTGTGTGTTTGTGAATAGCTTCTTATGGAAGTTTGGCCAGATTCAGAAATGTGCAAAGATTGCATGAGGTTGGAACTAATACAATCATAGGAGCTTCAGGCGACATTTCAGATTTCCAATATATGCAGAACCAGCTCGAAGGATTGATGTAAGTGGGAGTCTCACGGCTTATTGCTATTATTATTTTAATAGAAACGTGACACCCAAGCCAATAAACACACTCTTTGCTGGGTGGTTTAATGTTGCATTATGTAGTTTATAAAACATATTCTCGACAAAACGTCTTTATATTATTTTTTTTGTTACTGAACATACGGTTTAAAGGCTGAAAGAGTATGTGCTCGATGATGACCAAACGATTGGGACCTCTTCAATCTACCGCTTTATCTCCAGTATGATGTATGCTCGAAGAAGCAAGGTCAACCCATTGTGGAACAAGTACATTGTTGCTGGTGTTGAGGATGGCGAAACGTAAACACACGATTTATTTAGCAATACTTACAAGTGAATATAAGCACGCCTTTTCTTCGAATAACACAGCATAACATGACCTTCAGCCCTAATTAACGGCTAATTATTTGTTTATGGGTGGTTGGTGTAGTATTCTGGGATATGTAGATCTTTTTGGAACAACGTACAAGTCAAACGTTATCGCTACAGGATATGGCGCCCATCTAGCACTGCCAATTCTCCGCAAATATGCAGAGAACCGCAGCGACGATCTGACAGAACAAGAAGCAAGCGAGATTTTGGATACTTGCATGAAGGTTCTGTTCTACCGCGATGCCAGATCTCTTAACAAGTTGCAAAAGGCCAAAGTCACAGCTGCTGGTGTTGAGATCACAGAACCATACTCGCTGGAAACTAACTGGGACTTTGCTGAAAGTATTATCGGCTATGGCGCTTAAATTCTTTGCTCCATTGCATTCCATTCCGTTTTACACTTTGGTTCTCTTTAATCAGATTTGTTTTGTTTTGCTTCAATACCTTTTTTTTATAATTTTTTTTAATTATCTTATCGCTAATACACTTTTAACACGAGCTCTTTTTTCTTTTTCATGAAAAAAGAATTCAAAAGCAATAATTGAACAAAAAAACAAAGCAAGGTTAGTGCAGAATAACGGGAAGCATGTTTGATTTTCTTCTTTTCTTTTTCGAATATTTAAATCATCTATAGCATAATATCTATACGCAATAGGAATAATTGCCAAGATCAACTATCAAATGAACATATATCCAACTAAAAAAAAACCTCCCAAAATATTCTGATTATATATATATCACTCTTCAAATCAGGTATTAGCAATTAAAATTAAATAGCTAGCTCAGTTCTGGTGTTACGCAAAAAAGCAACCGGAGACCTTAAACATGCGGCTCTAGAGCATAATCACATTCTGAGCGACTGCCAATATTTAGCGCGGATGGTATCAATGGTGTATGTCAAGTAATCGCAGACCTACAATCCAAAATTCACAAAAAAAACATGGGTTTAGCGCTGATACACAGTACGCTTTAATTTCTGATTTCGTAGGATAAACAAGTAGACACAGCCGTGTTGTAGCTTACATCGTTGGCCTTAGTAACCCACTCGACAGCAGTTTCAAAGCCTGAATCGCTCCCATTGAGTTTGGCCTGGTTTTTGTAGTAGTTTAACATGTAGCTCCAGTAAAACCTAGAGCTCTGAAAAAGCGTCATTTTTTCCGCCGAGTTTGCCAGCAGATCAATGCTTTCAAAAAGTCTAGTGTACAACATATCTGGAGAATGGATCCTCAGCAGTCTAGTCAAACACATTAAAGCAATTTTAAAAGCCATCGTAAGTATCAAGACAATACATCCAGGCAGTAATAACTCGCTCAATATATACCGACGAGCAAGAATGTTGCAAGGTAGTAATTAAAAACTAACGCGACTTACCCCTGGATGTAAACCCAAGGACTTTCGTTGTTGGGTGCGCTTGAAATGATATCGACCGAGTACCTACAAAAACGAGAATATCAATGACAATGATAATGTGTTTTTGTTACCAATAGAAAAACAAACACGTCGTTACTCTGGTTAATTGTTTACAAGTTTACTCCCCCCCCCCCTTCGTCTAGAAATAAATAAATTATATGGCATTCTTGAGTATTTATTATTATCATTCTTATTTACTTTATCTCGTTTAACAAGGTCGCGTTATCTAGCTTTGTTTCTTTTGGAGCTGATTTGAGCAGCACAAAATATCGCTGATTCCAGGCCGAGTTGTTACGTATATCCTCGCTTATTTTCTGGTCAACATAGTCCATTTCAAACTCCCACAAACCAAAAAGCTTTATCAGGAATTGCCTATGCGCAGATAATTTACAAAAATTAATAGTGATACATGTGCAGTATAAATGTTTTGTCAAGACATACAGTTTGGAGCAGCAGTCCTCCGGCCGCAGTACAAATATGTAAATAATTTCATCCCCCATACCTATACGCCCAAGCGTGAAAGTTTTTACTATCTCCTTTAATTTGTGAGTTGCAAAACTCAATCTCAGTTTCGATTATTTTATTACTCAGCTTCCATCGCTTTCCTACCAAGCCGCCTTCTGGCACCGGGTCCTCGCCATTTCCCGTACTATCAGCGTCCTTTGCCTTTTGTATTTCCGTTGGCCCGAATTGCTCTATTTTGTTAGACTCCACTAATTTATGAACAATCTTCTCGCGATGATGGTACAGCTGGTAGTTCTTTGGATTGCTTGACGCTATTTCGTTTACCCATTCCAGCTCTTTAACACAATCCTTGTCCAATTTCTCAAACAGCTCCATTCTGTATAACCTAAATGACAGTGTAATCAGCGTATACATTTTAAATACCACATTTACGTATATTTTTTTTGCAAGTAGCTGTAGCTAGTTGAATAAATATCCAAACAGCTCCGAGCTACTTTTTATTTAAAGAAATATACATTTTCCAGTGTGATTATTCTTACCAAGCGGTGTAGTTTCCGGGATTCATTTCTATCGCGCTACTTACAAGCCCTAAGCATCTTTCTGATATCTCTCCATTTCTCATAACTGCTCTCAAATAATCCATGGTATTGCTGACTATTATTGTAGGGTTGTAGCAATTCCAAATATATTAGTAATTCGAATCGACTAAACACGTTTCTTTTGCACCACTTTACTCAAGGCAATGTATTCGATTTAAAAGAAAGAAAAAAAGAAAAGCTTGTTTCTTACACTCTTCCGTGTATGCGATTGGACATATACTATCGTCCTTTTCGTTGACTTTTACAGGAACTACATCGCTCCATTCACTTCTTTCTCCATAAGGCACAAATTCACCTTCACCTTCCGAATCTGACATTTCTGCAACTTTTTTCAGAACTCCTGATATCTTTTTGAATCTGTACTTGTCTTTTTTACTGGTGTTTCGGATTTCAAAATTGATTTTTTTTGGTCTACTAACCCTCATCAAATAATCTCTTTCAAGAAACAGCAAAGCCCAACGCTTTCTCTTGTAACAAGTAAATAGTTAAGTAGATAAATAGTCAAATAATCAATTAATCAATTAATCAATTAATCAAACAAGAAGTGACACTTTAAATACGGGGATTGTAAAGCTAAAATTCGATGCAATCCAGGAACTATCGAACCTAAAAAAACCCCCACCAAATAATAGTTACAACTAGAATAGTTGGCTTTTGAATCAGCTATAAATAAATTCGCAGGGTTTCCAAGGTAAATTGGCCTAGAAATAGCGTGGTTTTTGGTTCGGGAAACATCGACTCCTGAGCTGTTAGCCAGTACCAACCTCATTTTGAAATTACAAAGAACAGCAAAGTCATGCAGATTGAAAACGAGAGAACCAAGTCATAATTATAATAGCTTGATTGGCTGAATCAATACTTGATCTTATTGGTATTGTTTTTACGCTATTTTTACAACTTCAAAATTTTTTTTCACTGTAAAAAGTTTAATTGAATACAAAGAAAAATCAAAAAGTCAAAAGGACAGCAAAAAAAATGGTATCTTTTGCCTGTACCTTGTTCATTCCAACTACGAACGGTGCTTTTCATACTGCAGAATATAAAACCGATACATTATTTAGAAAGTAGAACGAGTAGAATTATTCAGGTCCACAACAGAGAAAAAAATATGGGGGAAAAAGCAAAGAGAAAATCTATAGAGGGAAAGGGAGGTGAAATGAACAAACTGAAATCAAAGCCGGACATAAAAAAAAATAAGTCTTCAAACGACCATGGCCCCAGCAAAAAGTCAAAAACAAAAAACTCTGAGGGTACTATAAAAAACACACCTAAAGAGGAGCAAGCTTTAGATTCTGGATCCGAAGACAGCACCAATGACGGCGATACAAAGCCCACCGAAAAAACAAGCCAGTCTAATTTGAGTACTTTGTTTGATTATGAGATTTCCAAAGCGCCTGAAATGTGCAGCTTTGAGGATTTGGGCCTCGATTCGTGGATTATTGACGCTTGTAAGGCTGTGGAGATAAAAGCGCCAACCGAGATTCAGCGCGCCTGCATCAAACCGATTTTAGAAGGTAAGTCAACTGCAATTGCCATATTTGTACAACCTTTATTAAATCAATTGCTTTTGTGCATTTGGCGCCTTTGATTACCAAGCAACAGCCACACTTTGCAAAACATATACCTTGGTTTTATTCAAAATGAAAAAAAAAACCAGAAAAAAAAACCAAAAAAAAA
This sequence comes from Capniomyces stellatus, assembly GCA_001661515.1. NCBI lineage: Eukaryota > Fungi > Kickxellomycota > Harpellomycetes > Harpellales > Legeriomycetaceae > Capniomyces > Capniomyces stellatus. Next base: position 36,964 of record LUVW01000010.1, on the reverse strand, counting down.
AAAATAAGTGTAACGCTTTAAATTTCAATGCGATGTTTTTTTTTGGCGATAATTTAGGGCGCGATGTGATAGGTGGGGCTAAAACAGGTTCGGGAAAAACAGCAGCCTTTGCATTGCCTATTTTACAGCTACTTTCTGAAGATCCATTCGGCGTGTTTGCGCTTGTTTTGACACCAACAAGGCAAGTAAAGTACAGATATAGGATATAACGTATATATACAAGATATAGAGATACAAGATATAGAGATACAAGATATATAGATACAAGATATAGCGATATAACGAGATATGATGGCCATTTAAGAGCGCGAACTTGTCAAAAAGCAAGTCATAATAGCTATGGCGAGAGTATACTAATTTTTGATTTATTAATTAAAATAGAGAACTTGCAATACAGATTGCTGACCAGTTTACGGTGTTCGGAAAGTCAATCAACCTCAAAGTTTGCGTAATTGTTGGTGGTTTAGGTAAGGCACCGACGACTTGTACCATAGAAGGGGGTGTGATGAGTAGTAGGGGAGCTATACTAACAGAAATATTGGTTTGCACTTGTTGATAGATATGATTGATCAGGCACTCTTGTTATCAAAGAGACCGCACATTATAGTGGCAACTCCAGGTAGACTAGCTGACCATATGATGAGCTGCTCGGATGTTATTTTTATGAGTAAACTCAAGTTTCTAGTTTTGGACGAAGCCGATAGACTGCTGACCCCTACGTTTGCGGACGATTTAGGGGTTATCATGGATCACATACCAAAGAAGCGACAAACACTGTTTTTCACAGCCACGATGACAAATTCGGTGAGCGAGTATAAGAACCGCAAAAGGCCGGTTGAAGGAAAGGGCGAATTGGGACCTTTTGTGCATTTATGCGATAACGAGATCAAAACAGTTTTAAAGCTTAAGCAGAACTATCTGTTTGTGCCTTCGCATGTCAAGGATAGTTACCTTGTACAGACGCTGCTGGACCCCGAGTTTGAGGATAAGTCCGTAATAATATTTGTTAATCGGTGTCGCACAGCAGAGTCTATAAATATAATGCTGAGGCACTTGGGTTTTAAATCCACATCTTTAAATTCAAAAATGAGTCAACAAGACAGACTAAATAGTATCGGCAGATTTAAAGCCCAAGCGGCCAAGGTTCTTGTTGCAACAAGTGTTGCTAGTAGAGGTTTGGATATTCCGGTTGTTGAGCTGGTTGTAAACATGGATATTCCTCGTGATCCAGATGATTATATCCACAGAGTGGGAAGAACAGCTCGTGCAGGTAGGCATAATTCTATATATTGTTTTTCCAGAGCTTTGGCTGTTTGCATGTAACGTGCTAGACGTGTCGACTACAAGAACGTAACATTATCTGTATTGATCTAATCTTAACTCAATTTAGGTCGAGGTGGACAAGCAATTGCAATAGTATGCGAAAACGACATTCAGCTAATACACAACATCGAGTCCAAGATCGGAAAGCAGCTTGAGGAGTATAAAGTAGAGGAAAAAGCTGTTCTTGATTTGCTAAGCAAGGTCATGGCCGCAAAACGTGTTGCTACAATGCACCTACTAGACTCTTCGTTTGGCGAAAAGGATCGGACCAGAGTTAAAAAGAAGATGGCTTTAAATAACTAGTGTTTTTTTTTCTCTTTCTTTAATCTCATTTTTTTTTGGCTAGTCATTTTTGCTTTATAAATATTGGTTCTATTGTTTTGGTATGCGACTATAACTTTGATTACTTTATAAATATTACAATAAAATAAAATAAGAACAAAGCAAAACAGAATAAAGCAAGACATAATACTTTCTATACTACCAATGTATCATCATTGTGAGTGTGGTAGGACCTTTTAATGTCCACTCCAGTCTAACTACATTTTACCGATATGGCTAAGCATTGTTCGTTGGCAACTCTTTTTTTCACCGTCTATACACATGGCTATATCGGGTATCGACCGGTTTCGGTATTTGTGCATATTGAAGTCAAGCACGACTAGTGGTTTCTCAAAAATTCGTTGATTTTGTCGATGGCCAACCTACCAAGTAGAAATGCAACTTTGCTTTTCTCCGTGTCAAACATGTTCATGTGTGCAAAAATCTCGTCCTCTGCATCCGACTCAATGCTGCTAAAGTACATCCTCGCTATCTCGCTGTTTGGGGGCAAGTTGATAAAGTATCTCGAAGGCCCAATGTTTGAAAATAGCCCAACGCCTTTTCCTTTGTCGCCACTCAGCTTGTTGTAAAAGCAGTGGAATCCTACATTTTTGCTGTTGGTTGCGTCAGTCACCCGCTGCTGCATCTCATTGGACCTATAAAGCGCACTGGCAAATCCTATATGCTCTGAAAGGTACTGTGTCCCGCTGCTAATCTTGTCCTTATTCAAGTAAATTGCCGTTGCCAAGCCTGCCGCTACAATCCCGGCTGCTGCAATTCCAGCTGTGGTGTAAACATTCATCTCTGACTTTTTCTCCTTCTCCGGTGTACCCTCAGTATTCTTCTTGAAGAATGAGGCCGCTGCTTCGTAACCCACACTTGACCTATCGCTAGCAGACTCTTCAGGTTTGGGATTGTCATTCTTTGCACTGCTCGTTACAGCAGCGATAAATGCCGTGCTTTTAAGAACATTGCTAGCAATATTCCAGCCACTAATTTTTGTACCGGCCTGGGACTCTGTAGTCTTTAGATTGTCTCCAGCATTCACACTCGTCGATCTACTGGAATTAAACCTTGAAAAAAACGATCCCTTTCGGCCACTATCAACCTTTGAAGCCGACTTGTCGCCACTGCCCTCTCCCCACGCACTATTAAAGCTGTTTACCAATCCCATACCAATAGATGCCACCGAGTTAAACTGGCTAGTTATGTTTTGTGCCTTTTCTATTGCTGTTTGCGACAACACATTATGGTTTATCCCATAGAACGGCGTATCAAATGCGATCACGCCTATAATTCTGGACGTCGACCCATTGTTGCCTCCAAGAATTTTTTCTACAGACAACGACCCCCTTTTTTCTCCTGCTTTCAAGTCCGAATCCGAAGAATACGAAGTGTCCGAATCTAGGTAATCAACTACATTTTCTTTGCCTCGCTTTTCCCTTCCACTCATAACATACCCCTCACGTTCGCGTTTGCTGTGGCTCATGGCACTAGCCAAGTCCAGCCTCGGATTGATTTTAAACGCAGAATCACTTGCTAATAGCCCTCCCATAGAATGACCCATCAGAACAACTTTGACATCGATTGGCGTTTCTTTTTTAAATGGTTCATACTCGACTCTATTGCTGTGGATATCGTCTATCTTTCTTACCAGCCAGTTGTCAAATTTTATCACTGCGTCTTTAAGCTCTCCCCTGGTTTCATATGAGGGGTAGGTTATGCTCAACACCTTTGTCTTACTATAGCTACTTTGAAGAATGGTTTTTAATCGCTCCGGAAAGTCACAAAACGACTCTTCCTTCCCCATAAAGCCGTGAATGTAAACCAACAACAGCACATCGCCTCGTTCTTTCATGTTATCTAGGTTCTATCCAAGTTATATCTAGGCTATATCTAGGTTCTATCCAAGTTATTGACCGTAGCTAACTATACTTTGCATTGACCGAAATGCTTGCTTTAATAAAAAATGTATTTTCCAACTGTTTAGCATCAAAATTTATGTTCTAAAAAAAATAACGAATTGAACTAGTATTTTGTGTCTATTAACCAAGAATATATTCTTGTTAAACACAAATAAGCTATTTATTTTTCTGATTTTCGCTGGACTGAACTAAGAGCAGCTGATTAATATCAAATCCGCTGACAAGCTCTTTTTTTTTGAATATAGTTTTTTTCAGTTGCAAATTAATTTCTGTATTTTATTTCAAAATTTAGAAAATAGTCGCCAATAACAATTGCTTGATGGATTTCATTTACTTTTCCAAAAGCTGGAGAGAATTTCGTAAAGCATTATTAAACACCAGTACTATTTCTTTGTTTTAAGTTGAACTAGTCGTAACTTTCATTTTATTGCTAGTAAAAATAAAAAAAATCAAGCCCGTGGTTCAGCCAGCCAGACTACTCTTGCTCTTTTAAATTTAAATTTAATTCATCCAGTTTTTTTTATATTTAAAAAAGTAGAATAATTTGTGATTATTGGAGCGTGTTACTTTGATCAACTGGTCAACATTTAAACACTCTCTATACGAAAGCCAGATTCGATTTTAATTCCACAGTCCCAAAACATTAAAAAAACAATTAAATTTTACGGGTATAAAAGATGATCCATCAATTAGAGTTGCCAGGAGCCAGCAAAAAGGAGCCAGAAACACCAAAGCCACAGGTTTTAGAAATTACCAAAAGCGAAACAGTTATCCAGACAAATTTCGAGGCGGCGGTGGTCGAGACAAAAGCAGCGAAGCCTAAAAAAATAAAATCCCAACAGAAAAGCGATAAAAAAGGAGCAGCCGATGGAATCAATTCGGGCACGTTAACAAAGGCCAAGATTCAGCAAGCACAGCAATTGTTGAATAAGCAGAGAGATCTCTTGAGTTTGGTGTCTGAGGATCCTAGCATCACTAATGCAGATTCAGCAAAGCCATCAACGTCTGATGACTCTAACGGACTGGCGTTCCCTAAAAATGCAGCTGGTGGATTAGATGGCCTGGTTGGCACAAAGGGCGGGGCTGACGATGAAGTAGATACAGCCACAATAATAAAGCTGCTAAATGAAGGTGTTGAAAAGGTTCAATCACGTTTAATTGAGTTGAAAGCGAATCTAGCAGAGGTGAAGGACGATGGCAAAAGACACGGAGAAACAATAGAGAAGATTGACAAATTAAATTTCCATTTGCTCCAGGTGTCAAGTTTTGTCGGAAGCAATTCGGTACTATTGGACTCCAAAGTCAGCTCATCGACTGAGACGCTTCCCACTAAAAACGCACTAACGGCTGAATCCTCAGGCAAGAGCAATGCCAGCAACACCGTAGAGATGGGTAAGTCCGAAACACACACACATACATATATATATATATATATTTATATTTAGTTGGTACTTGAACAGCTGCGATTAGATTATCTGATTAATATAAACCAACAACTTTAAATAATGTAGGACTCACAAAGTCGGCTTCAGGATTTTTTCGCCACAACCAAGCCAGCTCCTCAACAGACTACCCAACATCGTCATTGTCTCAGGGATCAATACCGCCAACCACAACAGTTTCGCTTTCAGGGCCCATTTCGCAGGTCAATGCTTTGAACGCTAGACCAGACTCGTCAGTTAACAATGAGAATGGACTGAGAATTTTATCTAAGCGAAAAATACAAGAGCTGGTATCCGAAATTGATCCTAATGAGCGAATTGAACCTGAAGTTGAAGATGTAAGCACATACTATCCACCTGAGTCTGTTTTAAATGTTTTTTCTACGACTTTGATGCGATTCTCTTTAGACAATCAGAAAAACAAAAATAAAAATAGACATTGACATTGACTTTGTTTAATTGATTTTGCTTTGATTAGTTACTATGTGACATTGCGGACGAGTTTATAGAATCTGTGATGAACTTTTCGTGCCAGTTAGCAAAACATAGAAAGTCGAGTGTACTGGAGGCAAAAGATGTCCAGCTCCATTTGGAGCGAAATTGGAACATACGAATTCCTGGGTTTGCTACAGAGGAAATCAGGTCTGTACGAAAAACAAACATACTGCCCACTTACCAGCAGAGAATAAGCGCCATTAACTCTGTAAAAAATCTAAAGCGATTCGACTAATTTTGGGTGCTGTTTGCTTGGGCAAGCAGTACGTCTACTCGGCTATATAAACTCAACTACTCTGATTTTTCATTTCAATATCTTGTTGTACCAACTATTGTTTGCAAATCCAGTCTATGGAAGTGGTTTTGTACGCCACACTAATCTAGCCAATAAATGAATATTCGTTTGTATAATTAATAATAAAATCAATAAAATTATAACGCGTGTACGCGTACGCAAGAGCTATTTTGCTTATTTGCCTTGTGATCATTGGCAAGAAACTAGTTAACTATGAAAGGTGTGAAAAGTGTGAAAAGTGTGAAAATAAGGACAAGTAATTTTGGGAAAAGGTAGTTGATGAATAATGATTTGATTCAAAGGACGTCTCCCATGTTGATAACTATCGAACAAGTAATATATTTACTGGAACGTGTAGCTGCTTAGACCCAAAATCATTTTATCTGGGAATCATTAGCTCTTGCGAGAAAATCGCTATTTTGGTTTATATTATCTACTTAATGAGATACGAAGTTAAAAGAATTGATCTTTGAAAGTCAAGTCTTTTGTATATTGTGTCGATTCTAATAAAGCTGACACTCTTACTTTCGCTGCGTGAATTCTTCGAGACAAAAATGTTTGTTCCCCAATGAAAACCCTCAAAATTTAGAAGATGTCACTGAAAAATTACAAAGTAAATTTCAAACTCATCAAATCAAGTTACAACTGATACAAGTATCAATAATGAATCACTTTAAAAAGTCTGAACCATTTACTTTTTTTTGTTGTTAGTTTTGATATGATTTAGTTTATCGATTCCAACTGCGACTCGATTTGGTTTAATTCATATTACTTTTATTTATACATTTGCAAACTTCTCCAGCAAAACATGGAAAAAGAAATAAATGGGACCAGAGTGTTTGTACAAAACATAAAGGTACTATCGAGGGTTTTGAACCGGGTAACTTTGAAAATTAAAAATTGTAGAGATATTGTTGAGCAGGAAGAGAAAGTTGAAATCGAAAAAAAGAGTAAAAATGATATTCGCAGAATTGATTTTGAATACCAGCAAGGCAAAGAAGGAGTTGAAAAGGTAGTGCTGCACGACAAACACAGTTTGGTGTCGACTGAGGATGGTAAATCAAACGATAGCAGTGAAATAAATAGGGGAAGCCTGGGGTTGTTTGGTGTAGGTGATAGGATCAAGGACAAAAGCACTTATTTTAGCAAGGATAGAGTCAGTAATGAAGGGTTTGTGGCGGACGAGCTTAGGACAAAGATTATAGAAGTAGTTGGCGAAAAAGAAGAAAATAACAATGAGCTGCTGGACAAAGGAGGAGAATTGGAAGAGGCTAGTAAAGCGAATGACAAATGCAATAAAATGGCCAAAGATAAGCTACTGGCATTCGCTGTAAGTCTATGGGCCATATCCAACCCAATTAAAATGGTTTTTGGAGATTTAGATCTTGAAGAGTTGGTCAGTAGTATTGCTGTCAAAGATGGAACAGAAGACGGGGAGAGTACCAAGAAGAGCATTAGCAAGACTTTGGCCATTTTGAAATGCCCGGAGACGGATATTCTGGATAGTAGGGGAGAAGTTGTGCTGACACACACGGAGGTTGAGTGGTGGAATTCGGTGTCAGTGATGGGTTTAACTAGCGGCGTTTTAGACAGCTCGGTGGAGGATGGTGTGCTTAGATTTCTGACAGAGAATCTTTTGGATTTCCTAATTTGCGCTGAATACTCTGGTTTTTTTAGCTCAGGGTGCAAAGAAATATTAAAGCGAGTGGCTAGTGTTTATTTCTACTACGACAAAGATAATAGCAGCTTGATAGACCACAATGGACACAACCTTGAATCAGCTACTGGTGGGTTGGAATGTGGGAGCGGTGCCAAAGGTGCTGGAAAACCTGAAAAAGCGAGTGGTGTTTGGGGCAAAATCCAGTGGGAGGGGTTGATGGCCTTGTTGGGATATATGGACACAGCTGGGGAACTTCAGAACCGGTCAGGCGCGGGGTTGTATGACTACACTAATAGACTTGAAAGTATAAAGCAAGATGGCTTTAGTGATGCTCTTCCAGAAAAAGGAATAGAATACTGCTGGAAAGGCATTAATCAGATTGTGCTGAATGGAGGGGTATCGCTGTTAAAGTGCATGACGAGGTTTAGAGATAACGAGATTGAAGTGGATTTATGTAAGGAAGCGGCTGGGAACACCATAATCGACAAGCGTCAAAGGAAGGTTGAGTTTGAGATAGAGGAATATGTTCGTGTGGTGGCATCAATTCCTGACAAAATATCTCGAAATGTGTACTACAAGTGTATTCCCACAGCTCTGACCAAAAGCAAATATTTTAAGCGTTTTTGTGCAGAGTATTATGAGGCGGTTTTGTTTGCTTCCAAAGATAATAATATAAATGAGAGCACAGAGTTAGTACTGAGTCTGGTTTTGTCAAAGCTGTGTAGGTTGGGGTACTCTGGACTAATTGGCGACCACTTTTATCAAAATATTACGGATCGAATTAATAAGGATAGGAGGGGTGTTAGTGTTGGTGTTGATTTTTGTGGAAAGAGTGGGGGATATATGGGTGCCAGCAGATTGTTTATGCAGACGGTGGACAAAACTGGTCAAATGTACAGAGGGAAAGTCCAGAGTCAGTACTTTAAGCGCATGTTTGTTGATTTGAATCAAAAGATGGTTGGTCTGCGTTTAAGGCTAGAGTCAATGAGGCTACTAGACGATACTGTTGAAGATGAGCTGCAAAAGATGCAAGAGTCTGTTCTCGAGACCAGCGAGGCGGTTTTTGTTTGGTTAAGGGACATGGACCAGGTTGAGGAGATACACGAAACTGTGTCCAAGATGGTAGAGGTAGCCTCGGACTTAGGCTTAGGTTCGGTGGCCAACATGCCTTTACATGGCGGCTTTGCTGGATTTAAAAGCAGAGGTAATTATTTGAACGTTCCAGCGCTGCAGTCAGTGTTTCTGTCACTTTTAAAGCTTGACAACCCGGTGGATGTTGTTGGTAAGCTTGCACTGCTAATTGCAGGGGATTGGGGAACAAAGAGATTTGTTAATCAGTCAAGCCCAGAGCTTTTGCAGAACACAACGGCAGCGTTGATTTTATCGGTTGGGCTGTTGCCTGACTCTCGAGTTGGTGATTTTGGAAGCGATATCCGGTTTATGTCGGCTGTTCCGCTGTACTTTGACCAACCAAATGGCCAAGTCCGACTATCGTCCACCGTTCTAACCGAGCTCATTGTTAACAGGTCGAATAAGGCTGTATGTGGATCCAACAACCCGTCTGAAACTCAAGAAAACCCAGACTTTGGGCTTGACGAAGTCATCCAAATGAGCGAGCTGGCAATTTCAAACAACAAAACCGGGGCGAGAGTCGTTAGCGATGCATACTTGGTGAGACAGCTAAGACTGCTGGCTGATACCAGTAAAAGCCTGGGGCTTGGCGCTCGAGATGGAGTCACAAAAATAGATGTACAGAGTTGGTTGGAGCTATGGGGTCTTGTAGAGAGTTTCAATATTGGAAGGAAAGTAGATGCCAACAAAATCTTGCTCAACGGCCACGATGGTACACCCAGCATCTCCGGATCTGAATACGCCGAGGATGATGGCGATGAGTCGGTATACACTGAAAGGCCGGATACGCTACTTGACAACGAACAAAAGCCAACCAGCAACTTTGAATTTATCACCCACAGACCACCTGTTTTTCTTAGGGACTGCATAAAAATAGTCCGGTCTTCAAAAATCGACAACTGGGAGCTGAAGTTTGACGCTATGAAAAATTTGCCATCTTCAATTGTCACTTGCAACACCAAAGAGCTGGCTGGACTAGTTGGCGTGTTGGTGAAGACTCTATCGCATGTTGTATACAACGGCCCAAACTTTCTGTCTGACAACAACAGCTCCGAACATGACAAAGGCTCTATACTTTTCAGCCAACAGAGCAAGCCTAGAAAAGAAAACCGCTCGTTGATGTGGGATCAATACCGCCAAGACTCCCTTGTATGTGCAGGGCTAAGGATGCCGAGCCACGTGCTGCCCATTATATGCAGCATGGTTGCCTCCAATGAGCTATCGATGGTTGATAGGTCTGTTTTGCTTTCAAGCATTTCAAACATCTCACTGGTGTTTTCTGCAAACTTGCCGCTGCCAAACGCATTCCAGGATGTCATCAGCATCAAGGGCTTCAGCAACCAGAGCGAATCTAGAGCCGCTTTACTTGACGGCAGCCACGACTCAAGCACCAAACTCACCAACAATTCATCCCCAGATTTGATCCAGGAAACACCAAATAGCAACAGTAAAGAAAACAACAGCTCCAGTGACATACATGGACTCTATTCCCCATCAGGAATCTTATCGTCTCAGATAACACGAAGGTCCAGAAAACTTGATATTGCTAGCGAGTCCAGTTCAAAACTAAAGCTGTACCAACAGAATTATGCACTGGTTGGCATAGATATAGCTAGCTACCCAACCGTAATTGGCCCCTCTATCTACTTTCCGCTGGTAGGCCTGCTAAACTTTGAAGACAACTACGATCCAGACCATACGAAATTCCTAGTAAGTCTTGTAAAAGACCTTGCCCTGTTTTCCAAGATTCTCAGCACGATTGGTATTGTAATCCACTCTTCCGCCAACTCCCCGCACCAAATCAAAATTATTTCTGAGTATTTAAACCTCTTCTCTGTAATCCAGTCGCTAAACATATTCCCCTCTACCAGATCCCCTCAAACTTCCCCAAACAAACTATCTCTAATTACATTCACCAACTCTCTGACCTTGGGTCTACATGGACTCTTGCTGTCTAAAAACAGATGCTTATCAACCACGACCCTCCTCTCTTTATTTGGAAGCAATTTACTGGCTATATTTGCCTGGCTAAAATGTAAGTATATCTTTCTTTATTCTTTTTTCCCTTAGCACCGTTACTGTCACCATTGCTTTCTTTCTATCTTTTCGACACTTGGCTTATAATTAGCAAAGTTCAGCTTGATTTGAACTCCTTACTAATCTTTATTCAAATTTTCCGTTTCCCTGCTATATTTTTTCATGCTCATAAAAGACCTGCTCGAGATTGGTTTAATTGTACAGACACAAGCCGACTCTACCGCATACGATACTTGCTTTGCCCTTGCCAGTTTACTGAGCTCATCATTCTCAAATTCCAATCAATTACAATAATTCATCCATTTCCACGTTTACGATACCACAATACCTTATTGTACTTGTTTATTTTCATTTCAAATATAAAAAAAAAACGGCCAAGTATTAGCCCTACTTTTCTTTTAAGATAAAAAAAACAAATATATTAGCTCTACTTTCCATTGAACTGATCAAAAGTTAAAAAGAAAACGCGCAATTTTTTTTATTACAAACAATGTTCGTGGCTACACAAAAGTATTTTTTATTTCCTTCCGCCAAGATCTACGTCCTCTCTCACTCTCACCCTCGCTCTTTCTCTCCTCCTCATCTGTACTGCTACAATCGTATAAATTTAGAGAGCAACAGTCTCTTTCCCGGTCTTGCTGATAACTTCAAATATTTTCTCTTTTGGTAAAGAGGTGGTCACTGTTACCAATTGGTTTTCCATGTCAATATCCACCTTTTCAACCTCTATTTGAAAAATAAGAGTAAAATATACAGGAATTAAGTTAAAACTATCTTTATGATATTAAAACCGTTACTTTTCTTCACTTCTCAAATATCTCTTTTGTAACAATAAAGCATTCTTGTTTGTACTCACCGCTTAGCCTCCCAAGAACCCTATTCACGGCTCCTGAACACCCACCACATGTCATTTTTACGTTGAATTTGTATACATTCTATTGCAAGTACATTCGATATGCAAATCAAGTTAATGGTAATTAAAAACAAAAAGGTTCCCAGATCCCCCCCCCCCCCAATTTAGTACCAAACACAATTCTGCTATGAAAACACACTACTACGCTGTCTATGACTTGCAGCTTGTAGAATTGTTTAGCTTACCGACACCATTTTGAAAGTTATGATTCGTGTTTCAATCTGCGCTTTATACCTGAATGAAAAAAAGTCTGTGCAATGCGAAATATTGTTTTATCTTTTCTCTTTTCTTTGTCAAGTTAGGCTTTGCTATTTATACTTTTTTAAAAATAATAAATTGGAAAAATCAACACTTGGAAATAGCGTAGTGCGTTTTGGATATAGTTCAAGCTGTTTTGAAGCGTGATTTTGTGCTTACATTCGCTTTATTGTCAATCAGGCCCAATTCGAAATAATCCACGATTATTACTCTATTTTCGTTTGAGAATAACCAATAATTTGTAGCCACTAGCAATAGCTATCTTCTTTTTTATACATTGGCAACTTTTTGATTAGTAATTTTAAGCTTTGGCCCAAGTGCATACACTAACAAATACCCACGCTTTAGAGTTTACAATTTTCCGCATTAATCCATGGTTCTTGGCCCAATGAAAAAAATAGCTTTACCAAACACACTTTTTAATAACAAGAAATACAGGAAGAATGATATATTGAACTAGAAAGCAAAACAAACCAAAAAGTTATCCGAAAACCCGGATTTGAACCAGGGACCTAGAGATTACATTTAACTACAGTCTCCCGCTCTACCGCTGAGCTATTTTCGGCGCTGAAATTTTACAATTTCAAACATATTTGTACCTTACAACAATCAATAATTGCTATTATTTATTACAGGTATAATCGGCGTTTGTATTGCTCTATTACAGGTGCAAACATCTTGGAATGGAATATCTTACTCTTTGAAAAGGGAAGAATAACAGTTTATTTTTATTACAGTTATTGCAATTGTATTTTGGTGTGTTGGTTGTGATCCCAACCACAAACCCAATAAACTGAGTCAAGTAATTGTTGGTCAGTTGTGCATTAGTGTGGACTTGTGGCATGGAAGCTTTGATGAACAGCACCGAACAATGTATTATTCTAGAACCATCTAGAAAGAATCATAATCTCGAGCAGTATTTATGTCAAAACTGTTGAGCCAGATTAAGGAATTATTTTTCTTAATTTAGCTTTTATTAAAAAGATACACTTTGTAATCTCTGCCTCAATATAATGTTCATAGCCAATAGATGCGTTGTTGGGTTTTTTTTTGAGGCCAGTTGATACCGATTTATTTATTTAATCTTGTTTCAATAGGCCACAACAGCCCAAATCGATGAATCACAACAAAACGCTGATAAAAAGAAATAAAAAAAAGCTTAAGAGCAAAAAAAAAAAAAGTTTAGTTGGACTGCGTGAAAATAATCAAGTATAAGAAGAAAAAAAAAAGTGGATCAGCAGTTTAGATTCTGATTTTTAATTTTTAAATTTTAGATTATATATAAAGGATAGCAAGAAGACATACACGATACTCAGTATCTTTATCACTTGTGTTAGCTGCAGCAACGTTGTTCAATTTTCAAGCATTTCAAGGTATAATATACTCTTCGACTGTGCTCAACCATTATACAGGAAATTTAGTTTTATTAGCTGAAAATTTAGTTTTCAAAGATTCTCTAGTTTTTCATTTTTCATTTTTTTTACCTTAGCCGAGATTTAAAGTAGAACATAGCTATATCAGATAATTGTAGTATTTGAACTAAAGAGCGTATATATTGACCACCAATAGCTAATTAAAGGCAAACCCAGTGATAAAACAGCAATTTTTTAAAACAGTAAAGAAAATAAAATGGAGGAACCTTGGATCACAGTCAAATCAAAAAGCCAAAACGCCAGACCAGCCAGAGAAAGCAGAAACTACGTAAAGCACAAACCAGCTTCAAAAGACCAAGCCAAGTCCAACACAACTTCAGAGTCAAACAGCAAAACAGCGAATCTAGATGTTAAAGATGCTGGCGGCTCTGAAGGTTTGGGAGAGAAAAAGAGCGAGGCTTGGCGTAAGGCTGGCCCAAGACGCAGATCGGACAAAGCGAACGCTGATACCAAACACTCTGAAGAGAGTAGTGGTGGTCATAAGTCTGGCGACTACAAAACGGAATCAAGCACCAAACACCGTTCAGGAAACGAAGCTGGGAGTCGAGGGGTTAGAACAGCAAGAGATGGAGACAGGCCAGCCTATAGGCGCAGAGAAAGCTGGGGGGTAGCAAAACACTTGCAGACATCAGGGCTAGCTAAAGATGCAGAGGAAGACTTTGATGAGGAAGAGGAAAAAGCGGTTTTTGAAGAAATTCCAGTGTCAGTGTTTTGCAACTTTGAGCACAAGGAGGAGGAAATAGAAGTGAATAACAATGGACCTGAAGCAAATAGGAGGCTTTTTTACAATAATCTATCAGGGTTGGAAGGGCATTTGAAAACAAGCCACGGACTAGTTTTTGGAAACTTGAGACACAATACACTGTTTTTGCAAGGGTATCTTGATGCCTATGCGGACAAGAGCAAGGAAGATTTGGCTGTTTTGCACGGGAAGGTGTGCACAGAAAAAAATGCCGCGAGTAACGAAGTAGCAGCAGATACGGTTGAGCAAGTTGCAAAATCATTGGAGGACACCCACATCACAGGCGACGCTGAAACCGACGGAGACAGTCTGTACTATTTGATTGACCCAGAAACCAACGAGTTTGACAAGAAGCTTCGCGTAGCTATGCAGCAAAATCGATTGAACCAGGTTCTTAAGCACCAAAGCGCGGAGAGAGCCAACGACTCTGCAAAGCCAAGAAAATGTCTGTTCTGCAAGCAATGGAGCAGCACGCGCTACGAGCTTTTCAGTCACATGTTTAAAGAGCACAGCTTCAACATTGGGCTTTTGGACAATCTTGTATACACATCTTCGTTTTTGAATATTTTGGAGAACAAGCTATCAAGTCTGCAGTGTCTTTACTGCGAAAAGACGTTCACCTCTTCAGCAGTTTTGAGAAAACACATGCGCAAAAAGAAACACTTTAAAATTAGCTCCAGAAACCACCTGTACGACCAGTTCTATGTGATCAACTACTCCGAACAGGGGAAGGATTGGGAGGCTTTGGAGAATGAAAAATATGATAGCGAAGAGGACCGAAAGGATGACACTTGGGATGACTGGGTGGACGACTCTGAAGTTTCCTGCACAAGCTTGTTTGATTCAAAGACGTTTGACAGCCTTGACTCTTGCGTTGACTACATGAAATCCGAGTTTAGCTTTGATATTTACCAGCTCCTTAGAAAGGTTGAGTCCGACTTTTACAAATCAGTCGCACTTATCAACTTTATCAGGTTCAAGACTGCTGAGAATAAATGTTTTTGTTGTGACTTGTATTTCGGCTCCAACGAAGCCCTACTAAACCACTTGAAGGAATCCGCATGCACCAAACAGTTGCCCCCTGATACCTCCGAGGCTTGGTCCGACGCCAAATTCCTGATCCCAACCATTGAAAACGACCCGCTACTGGCTATTGCAAACGAGTTTGACTCTGATAATGACTTGGATGAAGAGCACGAGAATGAAATCGAGGCTGCTACCAACCTGCGAATTGAAGAAAACAAAAGGATTCTCCGACAGAAAATGGACCAGAACCTCTTGAACCTAGAGTCTCCAAAGAAAAAATAGATTTATCCACTTTCAACTTTACATTTTCCATTATTGTCTCAGTAACTATTCCACCAATATCTCATTATTATATCACACTATACTTTATTATACTTTGCTGCTTTTCCATTTCATTTTACTACAACTCAATACAAGTTCATCGTTACATTGCTATTACTATTGGTACTATTTGGATACTTATTGATTCGATTATAATTTTGCTCGCAAAATCACGTTATTGTACCAAGTAATAAAATATGACTAATAAATACATTTGACCGTATAAAAGGAAGGAAGGAAGGAAGGAAGGTAGAGTAGGACGAAGTATGAGAAAACGCCAGGGAGTAAAAGCCCAGTAAACATAAGCTGTTGGGCAGTTGTCAATAGTTACATATAGGGGCACTCGTATCCCTCCTTATTCAGCTTTTTTATAACGTTTATCGACTTTTCAATCACCCTTTTTACAAGTCTCTCTTCGTAGTTGTGCATTTTGAACCAGTGCTTTGGTGGCATCTGGGGTATTGGGATCAGTCTTTTGGTTGCTGGTTTATCCTTTTTGAGCCCACTAGCACTACCACTGCTACCCTTTTTATTAACAGCAGGCAGGTCAAACATGTTGGGATTTGCGTTTCCACTCACTAGCCCTGGAAATATCTGCCGTTGTGATTCTGGGCTCAAGCTTCTAAGTTTGTCCACCAACTCAATGTCTGCTGTGTTCTTGATTTGAAGGCTCCTCAAGCCATCGGATGTGTTGGACTCTTGGCCTTCAGACTCTGGACTATTTTCGACTGAACCATTTAGCCGGTCCAGTGGAATTACGTCAGTATAATCGTAGCACATGTGCCCACGACCAAGCCTCATCACGCTTTCTACCGACTCGTTAAAAACTTGGAGAATATCGCTCAGCTCTCCATTTGGTGCGCGGTTGGGGTTTGTTCCGCCATAAGCCATGATGTTGCCCGGTACCGAGTTCTGCCACTTCCACCATATCCTGTCTATGTTTGCGTGGTGCATAAAGAACGTAAAGTCATTTGGTGCCTCCTCTGATGTCATTTCACCTCCCAGCCCAAGGTGCACAGCCCCATGCAGTGTAAACTCGATCCCGCTTCTAAAATCTTCGTACCTTCGCGATGTTTGCATCATTGATGTTACTAACTCTGGCGAGTACCAGGAGTTTATTGTACTGTTAGGCCCATTCAACACCCGTCTCAAACAGTGGTTACGTGGATAGGTCATATTCCAGGCTCCCTGAAACCCATCCTCAAGACAATTGTTATTTGCTTTGTTTCCATCCCTGCCCATGTAGTCTGATCGAAAGACTATACTGTTGACTGGATTGCTAAAATCCATAGCCGCGTCCCAATAAGGCACAAAGAAATTTTGGTCATAGCCCTGCCCTATCTCCTCAAAACGTCTAACAAAAAGTCTATGGAATGGCAGAAATGTCGCTCCTCCGTGTATGGACGCAAATAAATCTGTATGGGTTTTAGCAAAACTTGCGAGGTAGCCATCTCTATTCATTAGACGCACTACATCCTTAATTGTCTGCCATTCTCCGGAGGTGACTGTTCTTATTTCCTTTCTAATGGTCCTGTTCCCACACACCGCTGATGAATTTTGACTATACACTATATATAGGGATGAAAGGGCCAAAGCGATACTTTTGATAGAAAATAGCATTATGCGTTCGATCTCTTGGCGCTTGTTTTCCTATTATTTAAATTATTTCGCTTTGTATATTATTTGCCTATGTTGGTTTTATGAATTGTCTTATTTATTCTGCAAAAATTTATGATCAAATCGTCTGGTTTTAATTGAAAAATTGGACGATTTATGGTATTTCTAATTTTCTTTCTTTTAAAAAGAGCAAATTAACATCGAAACGTATCCAACATAAACAGGGCTATGAAGGTATTTATAATAAATATACAAATTCAACAATTGGCGTTACAATCCGCTTTAAAGGATTAATAATGTATATAGATATCTGCCATGTAATGGCCAATACTACTAGTTTGTGGTTCTTTGCCTAAAACACCTAATCTTTGTGCATTTGCGTGTTATATCTTGAATCAGATTATGTATTCTATACTTGGGTTTCTTTGCACAGCCTTCTTGATTATTAGCTTCAGTTTCCGTTAATTGTCTCATGCAAGAATAGGAAAATGTATTTTCTGTGTGTTTATAAATAACACAACTTGCCTAATTATTGTGAATAATTCGGTTCTTTTTGTATTATAATTAACTGGGCTAAATGCCACTGTTAAATATTGTACTTATTCGAGTAGCTGCCTAAATATAATTCGCTGTTGCCTATATTATCCTCAACAATATAGCTGTTTTGTCTAAACTCGACACTGGCTTACTCAACTACTGACTTTAAATGTAGCCTACTAGGTACATTGGAGGTAATGTTCTGACCAGATAAAGAATTTCGGGTTATTACATTATCAATGCCAAATTTCAACAACAATAGCAAACCACTCGACTATTTTTTTCTATTGAAGCTGTATTATTTTTGACAATAAACCAGCTTCACTTTCAACCAAGACTCGCTTTTCTGAAATCAAGACAAAGAGCATAGCATAGCATACTATATATACCAACAATATCATACCATCCCTATGCACCACTTGTATATATACGTGCTATTAGTGTTTTTTTTTCGACTATGTGATTTCCATTTTAATGCTATTTAGAGCACATAGCCTACTACACTCTAATGTTTATTTATCAAAAAAAAACAGTTGATACAAGTTGTACTTCAAAAAAGGTTGACATTTATTTCAATAAAAAGAAAACGCTTGACATTAATGCCATTCAACATATAAGGTTCGGTAAAATCTTTGAAACAGTTTTCTCATGAAAAAATATTTGGCAAGACAATAGAAAAAATGTGCATTATATGTACTCGAAGTATATGCGAATGTTTGCTTTTTGGTTTTATTTATACCAAGTATGCTGAAATATTTAAATTGAAAATGCAATATAACATTGTTCATCACTAAACCTCGCAAAACCTTGTGAAAATCTAATTGTCAATATACGTACTTACATACCTCGCATTCAATGGCTTTTACGAATCTTGTTATTACCTGCATAAATACTAATAGCACTATTCGTCAAATGTTTGTTTTATTCTAGCTATCAAGACACTTGGTCCTTAAAAGCAACAATCCTTGTTTTTGTTTTTGTTTTTGTTTTTGCTGTTGAAATAGGTAGCAATACTTTTACAACAAATAGGCTAGATTGCACTCGGCGAGTGGTATGAACAAACCAAAAAATAAGATAAAATAAAAGTAAAATAAGTGTGGCATATATCATCAAGTTTGTACTCGCAGAAATGTACACCAGCTGCACTTTCTGCGTTAAACTAGATAAACGCAGATTTATAGAAAACGTGGCTGAAGCTAGATTTTTTTGCCGCTTTGTCTAGAAACACAACAATGAAAGCATACACACACTTGTACATTAAATAAGCCTGACAGGTCTCGATCGTTTATTTACAACGTTAACTATTGTTTATACGATAAAACACGATTGAAGCTCGCAACCACCAAATTAAACAATATCAACTACAGAAGCTCAGTCTTATAAACGCATTGGTGGCTGTTGGTAATTGACTTGGTTTATACAATTGAAATAAAACAATAAACGGAATATTTTAAACAATAAGCTGAAGAAGAAGAAAGGAAAGTAATCGAGATATGAACCGCAATAGATTGTAATGGTGTTAAAGTTAAAATAAATATAAATAAATACAGATTAGCTTGGAAGTATTAGACATTGTTCCAGAACTGCTCTGCTATTTCAAAAGAGTCTAGCTTCTTATCATCCAGATCTATTATGTTCAATGTTTGGTTTTTTGATGACTTTAGCAACATTTTTTTTGGCGGGTCCTCACTATTCTCGTCGTATACCAATTCCGCGCCCAATGCCCTAATCAGCTGCAGCTTGAGTCTAAGTAAAGCCAGCAATTAAGAAAATCAGAATCACATGTAAACACTGCGCTTAAAAGTTGTATTAATCAAAACCAGTGCTACTGACAAATATGTGTTAGGAATAACAAAGAGATTGGTGAAATAGTATATATATATATTTATATTTATATATTGGTTACACTTCTGGTGCTTGTGGGATTGGTAGCGAGTTCCTGGCTTCTGTGATCTTGATTTCCTCCTCTAGTGACAATATATCGCTTCTCTGAGACGTGTAAAAGTAAAAATAAATAAGGAAAAGAGTAAGATTTATGTTTATGATTTCTTTACTTTAGTTTTCTGGCTGTTGTTGGTAAATAAACACCAGTAAAATCTGAATGATTGCATGATAAATGAGTTTACAATGGAGTTTGATACTTATTCAATCGTGGAGTCAATCTCGTTTTTTGAAAATTGGTAATCCATACTGTCCTTGCTTATTTTCGAAATCCGTTCCAAATGCGCGGAATTTGATAGCTGCGATTTTATCCTGTTGCATTCAGCATCCTCCTGCTCCTTCTCTTGAGCCAAAACTGTTATAAGCATTCGAGTATGAAGTTATTTAATACGGTTCGAGCTTCATTACAATGTTTATAAAATGGATTGAACTTGCTTTAGCCTTTTAATTCAAACTTGGATTTAAATATACTTTACAGATTTATGCTGCGATAGAAAGAAGAATGGGAAATTAAATACCTTTGATGGTTGCATTCAAAGACGATATCTTCTCGTTGTTCTTGTTGTTGACTTTTTTCAATCGTTCTTCTACATCATGAAAAAGCATTACATCTTGGTCATATAGTATTCTTGAAGTGATATCTTTGACCAGCTCAATTTTTTCTGATAAATCTGGCACACTCATTGTTATTCGCGTCGGTTATTTGTACTGGCCTCCTTTTAATTGTTATTTTCGGCAAATGGATGTTATGTTTACATTTGTACTCTAATGTTGAAATAAAAAAAAAACCTCAAACTTATACACACACAACTATTGTGCAACAAATATTTGTGTTTAACTCGTCGATTTAAAACTGGCAGTTGCTCGCTGAAAAGAGTAAACACTCTTTTTCTTGAAAAATAAAATTAAAAAAACAAATAGATAAATAAAGCAAAGGAAATAACTAGTGGAACCAACTAGAATAGCTCAACAATAACGAATTCATTGAACAACCATTCAAGGGTTATGATTCGCCAATTCTCGTAAAGTAAATACAACTATTAATACAAATATAATCACAAAATTACAAGTACTAAATAAATTCCACAAATCAAAGTTTGGTAGCTACTTGGAACTGTCCAACAAGCTTATTACTAATTCCACATCGCTACTGCTATTCCATAGGTTGGATATTGTCTACTTTGTTGAAGATGTTAAATAATACACGATAATTATAAAAGCTACACATCGCCCAACAATGGGTAAACTTGGACAGGCTGAGCTAGGAAGACTAGTTAAGTCAAGGTAGAACGTCTATATGCAAGTTAGTAGTGGGACTTGGGTCGCCTACAGCATCTTCGATGTAGGCCCGCATAACTAGAATACTTGCACTACAGCCTTCTGCTATCAGCATCTCGGGCAGGTCACCAATTGATTTTCTTCTATCGTCGTTAATTGGTAAGCTAGAGAACCTCTTTTTTAAAAGCTCGGGCTTGTGGCTGGGATACCAGAACTTGGAATCAGTAATTTTCAGCTTTGCGTTTGCTAGGCCCTTGTGGTGCCCAATCCCATTGCCACTCCCGTAATTGGATATGCGATCGTCTATATTTCTACCACAAACAACGATATCGCAATACCTTAAGCATAGAGCATGGTCAATAAAAGTTTTTGTTACAGCTTCGTTAGAAACATCCACGTACTTTACATTTCTATACTTTGGACTTGTAACTGATTTGATCAAATCGGGAAACTCGCCGAAAAGACTTAGTTCATCTTGAATGTTTGGACTTCCAAAATCCACTTTAGGTATTTGATATGCACTTTCGTTAGACTTTTCATTGGTTTGTTGTTGTTGTTGTTGTTGACCAGACTCCATGTCGTTGTTTTCTTTATCTTCTGGTGCTAGATCTTCTTGGTGGGTTTTTTTAATCCTTTTCAGTTTGTTTGTTACGTTTTTGAAAATATGACTCCCGCTTCTCCCTTCTGTTTTGGAATTCTCGCTTGCTAAATTTCCGCACCCATTGTTGCCGACTCTATCAATAACAGTAACCTCGGGGTTTGTCTTACTTGCATATGTCTCGGTTTTAGGCCCTTTACACACCACTGCTCCTAAAAGCAAATCTAGAAACTCTTGGTCGGCCTTTATGCTTTCTTTCTTTATTTCGGAGCTAATAGATGGCGAGATCGACTTTGACGCTAACTTTAGAGACCTCTTGTTGTTTGCATAAAATTGTCTATCCGTCTTTTCGCTCTCATTTGCTGGAGACTGTGATTTAGTGAGCTCGCTAGAGTTTATGCTGTTCTTTTTTGCACCACTTGTCTTTTCCAAACCACTGCTTTTGTATGTTGCATCTGCATTTAGCACCGCTGAGACACAATGCATCACAATTATGTTCACGTGCGAGTCTGCGCAGAGCTCAACTATCGTTTTCAGTGCATACCTATCATCTGGTCCCCCAAAAAATGGGATTAAAACTATTGGCAGCTCCAGCGCAACGCCTCTGAACACCTCGCTTTGTGGTGCTCCTGTACTGCTGTTGCATGGTTCATTGTTCTGGAGCATCGTTAGAGCTGAATTATTTCTAGAAATATTCCTTTTGTCTCTTAATAGGCCTATCGTGTTCAGAGGCGTATCGCCAACCTTTTCATTTGCAAGACCCCTGTTGACAAACACGCCAACGTGGGCCTTGGCCTTGCTGAAAACCTTGTTTACAAGCTCCGAGTCATAACTAATAGAAAACCCTAATGGATATATCTCCTCATTTATTCCGGTAGCTTCGTTTCCTTTCAGGCTGTGAGCGATCGGTATAGATCCAAATGCAGAAATGATCAACAGATCCGATTTGTCCTGCCTGGCCTGTTCTATTATTTTTGACGAGTAGTTTTCGGGGTTATAAACAGATAATGTGTACGAAGATTCAAGGTTTGAAACCTGGGAAAATGCTCGAAACGTTGACAATATGGGGTCAACTCTTTTTAAATTATCCGACTCAAATAGGAACATTATTGACGAATCCCTCCCAGTCATCTCCACCAGTCTCAGCACGGTGATCCTAAGACACTTGATCGCACATGAAACCAGTGTGTTTTCCGCCACGCCATTGTTAGAAGCAGGATTACGCATTTCCAGGCTGGGTGTATTTTTTTTTCTGTTTACAATGTTTACCAGTGTCAATATGGAGGGCAGTTGTTGGATCTTATTCAAGACTATCAAAACCGAGAGCTTAGATTCATCCGCGCCATCATCATGTTCCAAGTGTACATGCTGCTCCTCACTAGCGCTGGCGTTACTACTTGGAATATCCTTGTGTTCTGTATACACATAAAATCGTTTGGGATATATCCTTTTTACAATCGGTGTTGTTATGAAGGTTGTGATAAGGGCAGTAAAAACAAATATGGTAAACACCTGTCTGTTAATGACTCCCGCCTCTAGACCGATATTCAATACAACCAATTCAACCAGCCCTTTACAGCTCATCAACACACCAATAGTCAATGACTCTCTCCAGCTAAATTTTACAAACCTAGCCGCAACCAAGCAACCAACAATCTTGCCAAACAAGGCCACAAACACTGTCAATATCAAAATCAGCCACGAAGTCAGACTATTCAAGTCACCCAAGTTGGTTTTCAGTCCCGATAGCGTAAAGTACACTGGAATAAAGAATATGTTTACAAGGTCTTCTATTTTTTCTGTTAGCTTAATAGCAAACCCGCTTGTGTGTGGGACTATAACACCAATTATGTATCCCCCAAATATTGCATGGATTCCCAATACGTCTGTAAACCAGGCCGAAATGTAAACCATGGTAAACGTTACGAAGACTACATGCGGCGTAGGATCCCTACCACCAAGGTACCCATTTCTTTTCAGGTACCCAACGTAAATCTTCCTCACTATGGTTAGTGTAAAAACGATATAACCTGTCCCAGTTAGGAGTATCCAGAGCGCCGTAATTCCGTTCGAGTTTCTGGACAACGCCACAACCATTGCTAACAAAACCCACGCAACCACATCATCAATCGACGCTGCTGTAATCGTTATTGACCCAACTCTTGTTTTTAGCAATCTTAGCTCGCTCAGTATTCTTGCAAGCACGGGGAAGGCTGTTATCGACATGGCAACACCACAAAACAGCATAAAAATGGCATACTCGCCTGTTATCTGAATCTTTATGTATATCAAATAGCTCACTCCCACTCCTAGAATAAACGGAAACACTATTCCTGCAGCACTTATAAGCGCGCTACTCTTTATGTTTTTCTTTAGCACCTTTGTATCTAGCTCCAAGCCTATCATAAATAAGAACAGTATCAACCCAAAGTTTGCTATAAGGTTCAGATAAGTGAGCGAGCTTTTAGGGAAAACCGTATTCGAAAACGCCTCCCATCTTCCTAAAACCGTTGGACCAAGTATTATTCCTCCCAGAATCTCCGAAATGACTCGTGGCTGGTGGAAATATCTAAGAATTAAATGCAGTCCTCTACAAACGCACACTATCAGTGTGAGCTGTATGAGAAATAAGGAAATTGGATCCGTGATACTTGACTCTAGCGGCCTTCGCCCTGAGAATATGCTAGATGCGTTAGGATCTGCTGCCATCTATTAAAACAGTATCATAAACTCTAAAGTAAATTTCCGCTCTGTTTGTATCAGGTTTGTTTTATTTTTTGAGATAAATCACACTTTATTTAAAAACAGTTTACTATCAACAAAGGAGCCCTGGTATTAATCTATTGCCTTTTCTGATTACCACTTGTATTTTTGAAATTGCTCTACGTGTATATATATATATATATATATATATAGGTAATCCCACCCTTGCAATTATAACAAGAAAGGAATAATTCTTCACGTTCCCTTTTTATTTGTTTTCTAAAATATTCTACCACTTTTTATTGAATAGAGCCTATCCTGTTTCTATCAAGATATCTACGAGTATATATGCTTTACTAGAACAAATATCTGTAAGAGCTAATAGTATATCAGCCGTATATCTATTTTGTCTGGCAATGGAATAAGAAATGTTTATCAAATAAGCACCACGACTAGTTTACTAATACAAATGAGTTAAAAACCACTGCTTGTTTTTCCTTTTTCCTTTTTCCTTTTTCCTTTTTCCTTTTTCCTTTTTCCTTTTTTTCTGTACCTTTCCTTTTTCATTTCCCTTTCCTTTTCCTATTCCCTTTTTTTTTTGTTTTCCCCTTTTATATTATCAGCAATATCATTATGCCTTGTCCTAATATGCCAATCTCTGTCATTTAAAGATGTAAACTTTTACAGTCATTGGCATGGAAGCCTGCTGTTGCTTGTCTAGCGCTGATACACCATTAACAAGTTATTGGATGTGCAATAAGGGCTGCGTATATGCCATTGGTTGGGTATTAAGTCCGCAATTACAGTACCAGTACACTGCTAGTAATATGGTATCTCTGGTGTTTCTAGTAAAATGATTACTGATCTTGCCACAGCTCTGTACAGCCTAACGGTTTGGCTAAATGTAAATTTAATATTCGATTTATTACTCTTACTCTAAAACAGTTATACCAACACGAATATATTTGCTCGAGTAAACTTGGCCCATAATCAGGGGGCATCACGTCAACAGTATACTTCGATATTAAAATAAAGCTACTCTATTAAGAAGGAACGGCTGATGTACTTTGGGCTAATCATCTTTCAAACTCACAATACTTGGCCAAACAATTAAACATGAGAACCAGTGATTTTTATTCTCTGATATTATTTGGTGATTCACTTTAATATCGAAACCAAATTAAAGAAGCTACCAAGTACAATTTATACAATTACAGATACCTGTTTACCCCACTCAATCTGCCTTTACCTTCATTACATACCCTTCCCTCATTCGATTAACGTTCTCAGCCTTATATTAAAAATATAAGGCTGAGAACTTTGCAACCCTTCCGTTAATTGTTTCAGTGCTCCCTTTCACGTTTGATACTTTGAACAGCTCTGTGTTTATCAATATGCCTGTTTTCAACTACATTATTTCTTCAATTCCTTCTGTATACTGATAAACACATTCTTTTCATCGAATAAAAAAAAAATAACTACATTGAAAGTGAATGTATGCCCAAAATAACATTGCCAAAAGCTAAACAACAAGTACAAACTAAGGATTGGCACCAGAAAAAAAGCAAATAATAACTGATAGAAGATTGGCTTAAACCAAAGTCAGTCAAATATACCAGAGTAATTGGTGTGGTTGTTTAAGTTTGATTTATCCCATCTTGTCTTATCTTATCCCATCTTGTCTCGTCTTTCTTGTCTTGGTTTGATCCGTCCTGATTAAACAAAAAAAATAGCTACAATAACTTGGTGCTTTTAATTCATCCTGCTTTATTGGTATGGGAAAATTCTCAGACTGAATATCGTACCTTTAGCAAAAGCTCACCAATATTGACGTTTGGTTCTAAAGTATAAGAATGTTTTTTCTTGTTATGAAAACGACTGTAAATCAAACTACTGACTGAATACAAGACAGAAAATAAATTGAATAAAAGACAAACTATAAACTAAATACAAAACAAACTATAAATTAGCTATAAATCCACATCAACGAGTAATCCAAGGGTGCTTAGCCAGGCCAGGTGTTTAAGGGAACAAAGACATCTATTTTAATTCGTCCTACCTCCTCCCTGTTCTTCACCCCCTTTTTAAACCCAAACCAATACTTAACTATATTACAGAGCGTGTGTTTACTGCCAATTGTTGATAATATCAAAAGAATATTCTCAATAACGGCGCATACCTGAGCTTTGAGATAAATTAAGAAGAATATAGTATTCGTGAATGGTCAGTGGCATAAACACATAAATACTGAGTGATGTTTGGCTAAAACATTTGCAGTGCCAAAAACAACAGCAACAGTGTTTTTCACTATGTAGGTTTATATCGGGCCTTATCGGGACCACATCCACAGTCGTAAACCTCGTGAACTGTTGCGCAGTCGAAAATGGGCTTGTTAAGCATTTTATTTACAACGTTGTGGGTTTTGCAAAGCCACTGCTCAAATTCCTCGCGATTAGTAAGCTATAATTCAAACACAAACAAGACACATGGCAAATAACAATATTAGTACAGTAGTGTAAAAGTCTAATATATATTTATTTACTTGAATGCAAGGGAAATATTCTTACTAAAGGGGGGCTGTCTTCTAGGTGCTTCTGGAAATGGTGGGCGCTATTGTAAAGTAAGGGGGGGAACCCCCCAGGAGTGTTAGTCGCAATCAATCTTCGATTAGCCTTGTTAAACGAGGCACCTTTGAGTTAATGTCATTTTGGTAACGCTAAAGTAAAGAGTTATTTTTTTTTAGCAAAACTTACCAATCGCCACATGGATATAGATAGGAAAGCAATTTAAAAAACGATGAAACAGACATTTGCTCGCTTTCAGTAGGATCTTTGGGATAGCGCGAGGCCATAACATGTAGCAGGTACCACGTTGATTTGCCTAATTGGGCCCGCAGTGTCTCGTTAGGCATTTTCCCCATTAGAGCCTGTCCTTGAATGCCATCAAGGATCAAATCACTAGGGTTTTTGGGTTTGGTGTCTATTTCGGGTGCATCCTTCCCTCTTCCATCTGAGCCTGTAAGCTCCTCGGCTACGTAATATGAAATGTCAAACACGTCTTCGCCAGAAATATTTCTCATGTTCTTGTCCAGTAGATTTGACTTGCTCGAAAAGGAAAGAATCAACACTGTTGTCACTATTGAGACCATTGCAAATAAAGCTAGCGCCCGAATGTACGGCAACATACTGACTCGACTCGGCTCTGTTTTTTTTGATATTTTGGCCAGGTGTGCTATTCAGAACCTTTTGGATTCAGAGTTTAAATTGATATTGCAATTAATCTATTGGTTGTAAAACAAGGTGAGCGTATAGCTGCGACCGGAATGCTGCAGATATGTTATAGAGGAATAACAAGCGAGTATGTTTTGCAAAAATGACTTGATAAACAGCAGGCTATTCTCAATGTGAAATATTTCTGGAGTACTATTTAATCTTTGTATCTTCAAATTAATGGGATTTCGTCGAGTATTTTTGTGGTTTTTGCGAATTTTAAACCTTATTTCAATGTGCATTCGCTATTATCTTTTTTTCTTTTTTCTTTTTTCTATCTTAAAAAAGCATAATATAAGCTAATAGCCTCATTTCAGTTAGTAAAAAGTTAAAGGAATTAAAATAGTCAAAAATCTCAATCAAAAGATGAGGGCTAATCACAATTATCTGAAAGTTAATTAGTTCATTTATGTAATTTGGGAACCTCAATTTGAATAAAAACACCCCGAATTCCCTCGGGTTTTTACCACCTCTTACTTTTTTATTCGAGGGAAACGTTTAGTCTGGTAATTGCAGTAATAACCAAAAGTAAAAGCAAAAAAAGATACATTGCTAAATCTCGTGGTTTAGAACTCCAGTTAGCTGCTAAATAAATTGCATTAACGAATATAATGAAGCAGTTAGCTATTAGCTTCTCTATTCGAATGACACGGAGTTGTTGAGTCCATTAAAAAAGAACATCCAATAATAATATCAGGCGTATCTACAAATGCACTCAATAGATTACGAGAAATACTCATTCGAGAAAGTAAGCTTAATATCCCAGAATTTATGCCTTTTGGCAAAACTGAAAGCAAGAGTACAGCCAATACAATACAAGTCACCTTTCCCTATTACACTCAATCCGAACCCAAGAATACTCGAATCTGCCTAATTAAAAACGAAAAACTAGAAATAAAAAGTAGAGGAATCATCGAGCCATTTAATCCAGTTGATGCTACTTTTTTTGCTTTAACCACAACTATTATTTTTACTGAGATTTAACCACAATTATTGGCATTTCAAATATGCAATCTTTCTTCAACAATGATAATTGTTGTTTGAAGGGGTTTGGCCAAGCCAAGCAATAGAAACTATATGGGCTTAAATGATCAAGCCACTAAAATAAAATCTGAAATACGTTGAATAAACAAGTAAACCACGTCTAAAAAAATAAATAAAGAAAAAGCATGTTGGGTATATCATAGAAAAGTGGAAGGCAAAAGCTTGAATAGAATTCGAAATAATTAAATCAAACGATTTCCAACAAATGGCAAATATACAATGGTCCCAAAACATTGACTCTTTATTGCAAAGCAATTTAATTCAACAGTCTACAAGTGGTGCGTTAAAGCTGATAGGCTCCGAGTCGATTGTCTCAGAATGACAGCACAACCATCCTTTAACATGTATTATATAATAGCCCAGCCAAGCAATTAATTCCACCAAGTATATTGTATGTCTTTTTGGTGCACACTACCGCCCGTTGCTGTTTGATTGATCGACATCGTATCTTTTGCAATAAAAAAAAGCATAATCACTTGGACGGACCCAAGGATAATTTCGGCGTGTATATTTAAAACAGTACTAATCTACAACCAATGCCGCCCACTATCAAAAACACAACTAATACCGTGTCCAAGTAGGTACATTTTACACACAATCAGTATATTTTACACCCAACCAGTATGCTTTACATTCAGGCAGGTACATTTTACATTCAAGAAGGTACACTTTACACTCACGATAATGAATAACAAACTGTCCAGTTTGGGTGAGTTTGTATAATAATTAGCTATTTTTACTCATCAGTACAATTACCATGCTAATTCATATTCCATGCTGCATGCTACATGCTGTGTGTTTGGCATAAGAAATACACCGATAGTTGTTGCAGTCTGGCAATACCTAGCACTATATAAAATGGTTGACACGATATATATATATATATATACAGACAACTCGCAATCAAGCAATTTACGTTTCGGTTCCTGCCGCGTTGTTCCACATTTAGGTAAAACGTAACAAGGCTAACATACTTCATCAATCATCAACTATAAATAACCAAACAAACTCATCAATAATAAATCACCAGCAATAAATCATCCACACTTGATTGTATAAACTGGTTATATTATAGATTGTTTTCGTTTTAGCAAATTCAAAATAATCAATAGCCAGTAGATCGTATAGAAAATCACGAGGCAAAAGATTGCGTTTCATACCAAAATGGAGTTTGAATGATAAAGACAATAGGACAAATCAAAAATAAACTCGTTTCGCATAAGGAACAGCCTCAATCCAAAAAAGCCCAAGGTAAACAAGGAAAAAAGAGAAACGACGCAAAAAAAAACAACAAAAACAACAGGTAAAAGTAGGGTTTGTTAATGCATAAAATCAAAGTGTCTTTTAGTCGGAAACAGCAACAAAAACAAAAACTTGATCAAAGCACGAGAATCGCATAATTCTAGATTTAACTCGGTCGACAGGCATTCAAATATTCTTTCGACATCCAAGCTACAACTCTTGGCTTTTAATTCCTATTTAAAAATACCCTGCCTTTAACAATCAACACAATATCAACAATCGTCTCAAGATGAGTTATTTTTGGGGAACTTATGAAAGTAAGCGCATACTAAATTATATCTATTCGCACATAGTTTTATTTTTAATTTAGCTTGAATTCTAGATCAATTTGAACATAATGGTGGTTTTATTTTCTAAACAGTATAACTGACACTGAAGCTAATACTTGCACTAAATGAACTTTTTATTAAATTGTAACATCAGCAAAGACAGCGCTTTCTCAGGTTAGGAAAGGATTTCCTGTGATTAGAGAGCTCCAAAAGCAGGATTTAGAGCTTGTGTGTTACGGGACAGGATCAGAGACTCAAACATTTTACTTTAACCTCAACAATGGTGTTTTCGGATGGATTCAGTATGCCTGGGCCAGAATTGCGTAATTACATTTACTTTACATGTTGCTACTGAATACGGTGTTGTGGTAGTATGAAGATGAGAGATAAAATATCGAATTAATAAATTTTAGAATGAACACCAATATACAAACAAACATCGTTATTTACATTCCGGGCCAACCCGTGATCTTTGAGACGCTCGAAGCTGTAAATGTAGTCATGGGTGAAGACAAAATCTCGATTAAATCTGACATCATTAACACGGTTTGGAATAAAGAACTTACCGAATTTACTGTGGATTACACCAATAAAAAAGCGGAGAAAGCGATCGACATCTCACTGAAGTTTAACACCACATCTAGGGGGTATAAGGTTGGAGACGGTGTAAATCAAATTGCAGGAGGGACTGCTATGCACACTTTTATTCCTGAAGCTAGAGTTCAAGCCAAGTTAAAAGTACACGACAGAGAGCCCGAATCCTCTGTTGGGCTTGGAGTGTATATCTATGCACGCGCTGTGGGTATATTGCCTAATAACGTAGGAGCTGAATGGAATATGTCAATGGTAACAGGAAAGCTTCCTTCTTCAGATCCAAGCGAGGACAAGCACTTTATTTTCAACCTGATGCACTATATCACACCAGAAAAGTACGGTGAGGTTACAATATCCCAAGGTGCTCTTGTTCGTGAAGGAAAACAGACCGTACATTTCTGGGACAACATTGTGGAACTTAAAGATACTTATAGCTGCGATAAGAGTGGGTATGTGGTTCCAAAAAACATTGTCTACAAACTCAACGGCAAAACCAAGGATGGTCGCGATGCTACTCTGATTTTTGACTCCAAACCCGACGTGTATCTGCAGGAAATCGACGTTTTGAGTCAGATGAACCCTTACCTCAGATCGTTTGTGCAGGCATTTATCACCAAACCCTTTATTTACGAATGGTTTGACAACAAGTGTGAGTTAAGACTCAAAATAGAGGGTGAGGACGAAGAGATTCTATCTGGTTCCGGTTTCCATGAACTAACCATTATTAAATAGTTTTGTAAAATGCGACTTGGTTTCGTATTTTTTTGCTCTTTTATTCTCCTATTCCTTTACTATTCTTCTGTTTCTGTTTCTGTTTCTTTTTTTTATTGGAATCAATTTCTTTCTTTACTGGAATCAGTTTCTTCTTTTTTTCTTGACCAATTTTTTTTTACACTTGACTGATTCGGCTAAAGCCAAGCAACACCACTTTCTATCGTCATATCTGTATAAGGTTTGTTATACTGAACAACAGTGCAAATATCGAGCGGTAGGAAAGCTAAGCTATCAAACCCTGCTATTTTCCCGAGTACTATCTGTTTTTGCTGTATCTAACATTCTTCAGAACTCTTATTTTATGTGCCGCAATGCAACACACGCACTGGCTGGCGTTGAAAAAGAATCAACCTATTTAAGCATTGGTAATTGGATCACTCAATTTTCGATAGAACAATAAAGTTATAAAGTTTCTTGCTAGCTACTCATTCGAAACAAACGCAAGCCTGATAAAAGCGTGTGTAAAAAAAAAGAGAAATAGACAGCGATTCTTTCTTTGTAAACTGAACGGTCAATATATAATTCCTAAACCCATTTGCGTTTAAGCACTCCTGTAATTTGCCATAGCCACAAGCACGTTGTGAAAATGAATAACCGGATAACTAAAGCCATAAATGCTCGTTATCTTCACTGTCCAGCTAGTAAATTTGGTCCAAAAAAGCTAATAACCAATTGCAGCGCAATTCCCCCAATTAGTAAAAGGGCAATATATATAGATAGTAGCAAAGCAGGAAAGAATAATGAAAAAAAAGAAACGGGGTCCACCAACACAGTCCTCAAAAAGAACCCTGGGGTAGAAAAACACGAAAAAAGACAGAGCGCCTTGGACTTAAAACTGGGCCGTAAAGAGAACAAGAACAAAGGCACAAAGCTGGTGGACTACATTAAAGAAAGTAAATCGAGCTTTTTAAAAGGCAATGGCAATCATGTGGACAAAGCTACAAAGCCACAATTCAACATCGACAAATCCGTAAACATCAACAATACAGTAAACGACTTGGATAAATCGATCTTTACCAATAAAGCTGATCGAAAAGAGACGAGAATAAGTAAAGGTGCTGGCAAGGAAAAATCAAGCTTGCATCATTCACACAAACATGAACACGGTAGTGTGCATGGTAATTTAGAAGTATTAGACATTCTTAGAAACAGCCATGCTAATAAAGAGGGCCTTAGAATAACCGTGCTTGGGATGGTTTCAAATGTTTTTTTATCCTTAATGAAGGGTACTGCTGGTGTGTAAGCGAGTTATAAGTATTTCATAAGTCTACTTTTCTGCTGTTCTATTGCTCTATCTTTTAGCGTGTATACAACATATTTAAAACTAATCTCATTTCTCCAGACGAAGAGGACACGCCTAATCACTGAAAAATTGACTAAACCGCTTATTTGTTATTATTGAATTCGATTAAACCACTTTTAACTAGCCACTACAACTCAGCTTCCCTACTAGCTGACGCCATACACTCATTCTCAGGTATTATCAACAATGACTTGCTCATGAGCTCAAGAATAACTATCGTCAAATATCTGTAATTCATTGTTTTGGTATTTGTTAAAGCTCTTGTTTTATAAAAAAAAAAGTAAAAATGGAAAAAAGTAGTATTTTGGTTCTAGAATCTATTGCTAACAACCAATGCTTATAAATGTGTATAGATATCTTGGGAGACCTGGTGGCATATTTTACTTTTAAAGTATCGCGCAAGCAACCTGACTCGAAACACATGTTTGGCTATGGTCGGTATGAAGCTATTGGGACGTTTTTTGTTTCGTCTTTTTTGGTTGTCGCTGGTGCAGGAATTGGCGTACATTCTATGGAGCAAATTGCGCTATTACTACCAGAAATTTCAAACAGTTTGGTTCTGCTAAACAACTACTTGGACCTCAACACTGCAGCTTCCAGCGCTTCAAGCACAAGCAACACAGTTGTAAACATTGATGGGGTAAAGAGCATAGAACCTGTCCCAGGTCTTGTTACGACAGATACAATCAGTCCCAACGCCATGTGGGTTGCTGGGGCGTCCGTAGTGATCAATGAGATGCTGTTCAGAGCTAGTAAGTCTCAAAGCCTCTTTATTTATGTACTTATTCCGACCATGGCTTTGGCTTTGGCTGTGTTTGTCATAGGACTTATATTACTGCCATAGACTTATGTGTTTGCTTATATGTTTAAATCCCAATACCGTTTGTAGCAAATAGAATCGGTGTAAGGCTATCCAGCGATGTACTAATAGCGAACGCATGGTCAGTTTGTTTATTTATTTTATCTTCGGGTTGTTTTTAGCCTATACCGAAAATGCAAAAAGTGGATACAATTTCATTCTCCCAACTCGGAATACTAAATTGGTAACATCAATTAGGCATCATCGAGGTGATTCTTGGTCAAGCTTAGTTACACTAGTTGCCGTCACTGGATCGTTTTTAGGTGTACCTATACTAGATCCTATTGGCGGATTGATCGTGAGCTTTGTATTGGCACGGAGTGGGCTATCAATGGCAAAGAACTCTTTATACGAGCTGGCAGATAATTTGGAAAGGCCCGAGATAGACGCGAGTCTAAAAAAAGCGATTGAAAGCATAAAGGTAATACAACTTGCTTTATAGCCATAGTGTACTTAATTAGGATGTGATATTATCAACTAGTTGAGAGTTTAGATTGTTGGTTTAGATGGAAAAAGATATTGCGAGTTTAGATGGATATTATTGGAGCGAGGAGACGAAAAAAGATCTAGTAGTAAAAGTGTGTGTGCAAAGTCCCTGGTTTGCCGGTTCAAAAACTAACCCGTATGCTTTGTGTACTCACTAAATCCAAAATAGAGCCAAGATGGTCGAATCGTTGGTATAACCAATCCATATAATCGAAAAAGCGGGCCTTTTAACCATGTTTTCATTTCTATTGTAACTCGCCCAGAAACCAGAATGTGCGAATTTGTATTCTTAGAGGCTATGGCCAAGAGAGAAATCAGAAAATTGATCCCCAATGTTCAAAATGTTGTTGTGACAGTAGATGTAGATGTGGACGCAAACAAAAAAACCATCGATCTGTAGCCCTGGTTTTCTGGATCTAACTGGCTCTACTATGGACTATGCAATTACATCAACGTTTAATAGTACATTGCGTTTAATTATACATAAAGATCCGGATTTGTCTTTTATTTTACTGAAGGGCTTTTTGTTTTGTTTTGTTTTACCCCCTTTATTTATGAGCAAAGGTAATCTAATATACCAAACGATTCAATAGAGCAAAAGGAACTAGTAATCAAATCGCCAACCGTTTGGCTGTTTGACCATGTCAAAAATGGTCATTGTAAAATACACAATTTGTAAAAAGGCGAAGGAAAAGAAACGTAAGACTAGCTCATGTATGTAATTTCGTGGAAACTGGCGCCTGAAAGAGTCTCTTCTTTGTCGCCTATCTTTAGCTTCAAGACACATTTGCTATCATACCATGAGCAGATGTAGGGCTTGGTCACAATCGCCTGAACAAACGACTTGATTATCTTGTTCATTTGGCCTAAAATATCGATTTCATCCAAGAACTCGTCTGGGCGCACGTCCAGGATCAATTCGGCTTTGGTTCCATCCTCAGTTTCACCCATCATTGTGTAAACAATATTTTTGGGCAACTCGTAGCCACTGATTTTCGACACAGAAGCTTCGTTGTGTTCAACCTTGTTGTTCCAAAAGTGGATTTTGGGTCTCCCCTCAACAATCAATGTGCCTTGAGTAATGGTCTCTCCGCCAGCCTTTTCAGGGGTTATGTACTGCAGCATATTGAACACAAAGTCTTTCTTGTCAGAGTCTGTTTTTCCAGAGGCAAGACAAAAGTCCCACAGGGCACCAACATTATAAGGCAAAATGCCTGTTGAAAGTGCGTGGATAAACGAACCATTTCCTGAGGATTTGATCTCATCCATTCCGCGAGCATTGATATCTGCTGTCACCTTTCCATATGGAATAAATGAGTGCTTGACTTTGCCTCCTGATACTTCGTTTATGCCATCACCGATCTTGTAGCCAGTTGAATCAAAGTCAAACTTTAAGCTGACTTTGATTGCCTTGTCTTGTTCAAGATTGTTGTTGTAGTCTACTTTAATGCTCTTGAAATCTTCGCTCCAGGACATTTTGATTATATCTGATGAAATAGAAATCTTGTCTTTCTCAAGACCCATGGACTTTGAATTGAGTGTTTCAAATATTGGTTTGCTTCCAGGAATACGCAGCATAACCGTGGTTTGCAAATTGGCACTAAGACTACATTATATAGTATTTATATTTAGTAGGAGCTATCAATCTAATAGGGAAAATGTGAGTGTTGGGTGAGGGTGAGGGGTGGGTTTCAAAAGGGATACAGCAAGTGGCAGATATTGAGCCCGACTCTTATCGTGGTTATCATCAATTATACCAATACTTGGCTACTTTTTTTTTTTACCAATTATTTCGATTCATATTTAATAAGGTGTCTATGTTTAAAACAATACACAAAAGCACTGTGTAACTTATAATACTTACGCAATCTTGGCCCACGCATACTGGACAAAGCCAAATACACCATTATCTAGCTTGTAGTAAACCGTGTGCGTTTCTGAACCAGTACCGCTACAGTTCCACTCAAAGTCCTGTTTTGTTATTTTGCTAACAACCTTTTCTCCTGGTTTAACAGCTGAAAGCGCGGTTTTAGCTAGTTGGAACAAAAAGCCAATAACAAGATCACACGTTAGTCCAATTTGGTGTGTTTATAGGCTACTTGTTGAATTTCCAACTTACTTGTGTAATTTCCACTTAACCATCCCATTTTTGTTGATATCTACTTTGTGAAGTTGCTTAGGTTATTCGGTTGTTTGTGTTTGTGTATGTTTGATATACTCTCAGCTAAACAATATTCTAACTAATCTCACAATTATTTACTTTGATGTTTGAGTTTTCTCAATTTAAATTTAGAGTTAAAACAAGATTGTATTTTTGATGGTAAGTTGGACTTGGTGTATTTAAACAAAAAATAAATAACTGAACACCAAAAGTGTGAAAATGACTAAGTTTACACATCACACGTTCATGGGTTGCAATTATCATTTCTAGTATTTTTGAGCCCCCCACGCCCAGTTTAAACACTGTGAACATACCACTTTAATTTGGGTCTATAAGCTTACGAACACTGATAAACAACCTCTCATCAATACCTGACGCTACTTGGAGAAAGAGTGAACCCCCCCCCCTCCCTATTGATGCAGCTTGTTTGCGCCCATATATTCAACTAATGCTTTCAGCATAAACTCCTCACAAAAACACAAAAACACAAAAGCGAAAACTGCATGAATTTTCCAACTAATTTAACAGTCAACGTTTTTGCAGATTTTTAGTTTATAAAGTCACCTTGTATGCATTGATTAGTACTGGATAAATTACTAACATTAAATCCGCCAGTATTTTTTTTTTAAAAAATAAGATTCAGTCCAAAAATTTATGGACGTTGACTATTTATTATTGCTATTACCGAGCCTAACCTTCTTTTTACTTTATATTATTGGTTTTGGTCTTGGCTTTGGTATCAGCCTTATTAAAAGTAACGAGATCTTTGTCGCAATTCTATAGCTCCAAGATTCGGGTCCCAAGCTCTGATGCTCATGTTTAAAGCTTAAAATCTTAATACATATCCCCTCTCTTGGCACTAACCTTTACTGAGCGTGCTGTTTTTTTTTTTTTTTTTTTTTTTTTT